>JANPWX010000054.1:6289036-6341344 GCA_024734555.1 Trochalopteron elliotii
AAACTTTCCATCCTACCTAAGTTCTTTGTTCTTTGTGTCAAGCAGCTAAAAGAGCCTTCATCAGTGACATTCACTGAATCAACAGAAAGCTGTCTATCAAAGCACTGCCATGACCACAAAGATCAGGGCAGAACTATAATGTGCAATTACAAACAACTGAGAAATCCTAGATGAACACCATTTTTCAGGCACACACTCAGAGAGACCCTTAACTACTGATGCTGTAGGGATGACCACAGCAGGTACCATGCTCTGTAACTACACAACCATAAAAGCTATGTCAAAATGTCCATCTTGTCCTGAAGGCCCAAAGAAATGCCTAAGGAGGAGTGAAAATGGGGGAGGGGTGTATTTTAGGCCAGTATGCTTTCAACCTGCTATGCTTTCACTCCAGAGAACTTCCTGAGCTGGATGCAACTTTAGTATGTAGCTATCTTTTTTTAAAATGTTTTTGCTCCTCCCTGTACTTGCCTGCTTATTGGACCGGTTTTAAATCAGCAGCTTCCTTGGTGGTGAACTGGAAGCTGCCCTTCCACAGGCCTGCTGCCCAGAGCATCAAGAATCTGTTTGAATATTGCTTCAGTTGCCTTCATCAATGTGCCTTACTGCTTGTGCTGGAAGGAGACAAACTGTTTGGTTACCTATCTTTTGTCATACAGCTCTTCTTTCATTTCAAGACTGAAGAGTCACAGCCAGCTCAATGATTATTTATAACAAAGCTCTTCCATGTCTTTGGATCATCTTTATTATCCTCTGAGCTGTTCCACTTTTACAGATTTTTGGGATAAGAGGATCTTTGCACAGTATTCAAGATAAGGATGAACAATGACTTACTTTGTGCATACAGTGCCATGCTGGTATTTTCTATTTCTTTACCAATAATCTAAAGGTGATTTTTTTTTTCAAATTAGAGCTAAATCAGCACTTCTACCTAGCTTGTCATATCTTCTCACCTTCAAGTCCATTTTTGGTAAATTTTGACTTCTGTTAATCTAATAATCAACCAATTTTCTAGTGACCATAAAAAGCTCACACTTCTTTTTCATAATTTTTTAATTTCTAGTAGCGACTAGAAGCTCAAATCAAAATTAGATGTTCTCTTTATACCTGTAACAACGGACAGTTCTGGCCCTGAAGGATTTATTATTTAATAAACAAGACAAAAGATAAGCAAAAGAAAATACCATCTTGTTTCACATTTAGGAAACACAGGGAAACAGTTTTGAACTGTTTTGCTCAGAAGAGTTCACAGACATCTTTGGTAGAGCAAACAATGCAGTTTTCCTCATTTGCAAGCCTTGGTGAGAAGAAAAAACAGCAGTGATTTTTTATTTGAGAATATGGACTGAGTTATTATCTCTAGGTTTATGCAATAGAGCTACTAAATCACTTGTTATGGTCTACTCCTGCAGAGTCAGATGAATTACAACTCATGCAGACAGCTTGACTAGGATCTTGTGAATTACAGAGGTCACTTTCCAAGGAGGACAGAAAAAGGTCTCCAAAAGCTGTCAAAGGCCACTACATCACTGCCAAATGAGGCTTAGAGCTAGCTCAGCAGGCTGATAGGATTTTAGGGGAGCTTTGAACACATCCACTTGTAGACATGTTCATCGTTGAAGCTCTGCAACATGTGGCAGGGAGATAAGTACATTGAGCTGGAAAACGAGTGCACCCCACACTAAACTAGACAGGCAACAGAGCACAGGTGCAGACAAAAGTCAAAAGAGGTGCCTCAGCAGAGCTATCATGGATATGGGTCCATGTCCTTACAGATTTCATCATCCTCTCTCCTTTCCCCCTAAATTACATAGAAGTTAGAGAGGGAAAAAAAAGGAAGGCCCTTTTGAAGTAAGTTTATAAATAGATAATTTTAAAAACTACCTACTAAAGAAGCCTTCTTATATTGTAGCAGAGAAATCTCTGCAAAGGAAAAAGAACCTTGAATGATACATGACAGAATTTCATGCTGATATATTACTTACAACTTAAAAGTATTCATAAATACTCTTCAGTAACTGATTAAATATTACCACCACTGTGCCAAGACAGCCAGGAAACAACAAGAGCAGTCAAGTGGCTCTTCCAAAGAAACAGAAGGAATAAATGCTTGAAAGGTGACCTAAAATTTGGGAATTTTGATTTCGAGGGTCTTGAAATGGTATTACCCCAGCAGACAGACAGTGCACTGATAAAAAGGTGATGTGCATTCCCGATTCTAAGTGTCCAACTGCATGCCTGCTCATTTGTGACACAGGAATGTAGGTTGTTAATCTTGGATTGATGCTGTTGGCAGATGGGATAAGATTGCATTTTGCAATCTGCCAACTACATGGAATTCAGAATGGTCTGTGTCCCATTTTGATATGCTCTTCATGGGGCTGTGTGCTTGGACCATGCAACTAAAAACTCAAATACAGGCTGCAGCAATCTATCATTTAGTGCATTGCACAGGAACATCACTTGATAGTGTGATACAGGGAATTCCCACGATATTGATTTTGACATTCATTGTAAGAACCCTTGCACATATGGGACTCGAGGACTCCGTTAATCAGGACTGTTAGAATAAAGAGAGGTCATACAGGTACTCAGCTTGATTTTAAGTGAGGAGAGCAGGAATTTGCAATGGGCATTCCCACTCTCCACCTGCAGAGCCTGGATGTGTTGCACTTCAAAAGACTCAGCCTAATTTTTTCAAGGCTAAGCTAGAAGATGAGTGACGAGCTGGAAAGGAACTCTGTGATCTGTGTCTGTGATATGCATTTATTTATGAATGGGGACTGGAGTGGGGGAGATGGTGAAAGACCTTTCCATTACACTAAGTGATTGCAGTGTGAAATTAAACTATACAGGAGTTCAAAGGGCATAGAGTGGCCACATAGGTACACTTAGGGATAAAAAGAAAAATGCTAATAAATATTTCCCTCGATCCAGGTTTCCTCTTAGGAGCTTGTAGTAACTCAGCTCACTACGTGAAGATTCTCTCCAGCACACACTGTACATAAAGGAGCAGTTTCCCCACATGACTTCATACTAATTACCTACAAATAGTCATACAAGAAAAACCTCAATCCACTCATGCTCTTTACAGCTGTGATTAGCATTTTCGTTTCAGAACTTCTGAGTGACATTGCTTGCCCAGAATTCATTACTCAACCTCCCTGCATAATGCATGGCAACTCACTGCTGATGTGTCACAGTGCCTCTGTGCAGTGCCCAGGGCCTGCAGCTTCCCAGAAGTTTGTCCATACACTGCAACAGCTGCCAGCAGACAGATCACATCAGCCTGGCAAAGCACTTAGCACATTTAAAATGCCTGTTTTTAGATTCCAGGAAAAATGCAGCTACTACTCCCAGTGGCCTCACAAATCTTCAGGATAGGTGGTTCACCTGTGAGTGGGAGAGGCACTGCATACATAAATAAACAATATTGAGAGTAACAGGAACCCTTCTACCTTTAAAACCACAGAAATTTCAATTGTAACACAACTTGAAATTTACAGGGATCAGTGCAGTTAATTTACCACCTCTGGTTTGAGGAACAAGTAATTTGGGAATAGTATCAGAAATACTTTTAGAATTGGTTAGTCATGATACTTCATCTTATATGAGTTAGGTAAGACTGGAGCTTTAATTGGCTGCCTGGTAAAGACTTGGGTTTTCCTTGAGTTTGTCTTGTGTGCAAATCTATATATATATATATATATATATAAAATTCAGATCTATACCTATGTTTATATACATAATAGAGATATAATATACATTTTATAAAGCATATCTTTGAGTTAACAGCTGCCTTTGTACCTGTCTGCTCTAAACTAATTCCAATAATAATCACAGTTTGGGGACACATTTTTTAATTGTGGGACTTCACAGTTGGAAGCTAAAAATGGTCAGATAACATCAGTTTGAACAAGAATCACCTAGAAATTAAAAGCTTTACAGATGTCACAAGTCTAGAAAAATTCCACCAGTTATTCTGTAATGAACAACTCTGCTGGAAGCAACCTCACTACACAGAATCTCAGATTCCTCTCTGCTTTTTTGCCATTTCCCTACAGAAAGCATTGCTGACTTTCAGCATGTAGCAGCAGTACTACTACATAAGTTAGCATGGAACCTTATGATGTACTTATATGACATAACTGCATGTGACCATCACCTGAATACACAATGTGCCACCAACTGAGCTCTCAAGTTGTCAGATGCAAATTAACCTGTGTCACATTTACAGTCAAAGAACATAATCTCTGGATAATGAAGCATTTGGTGAATTATTTCAAAGCTAAGGGTAAGGAATTCTCTTCTCTGACTCAGTGGTACTTCTGCATATTTTGCCATCAGTTTAATAGTGGCAATTTGGAAGCTGTGCTTCTTCCCAGAAAGACCATCATTCATAACTTGGAAAGGAAAACTGCTAGGAGTTCTTGTGAAGGAATATATTTTGAATGACTTTATGAACTGGGTGTTACAGCCAGTCACTAACTAGGATGCTCATCAGATTGGTAAGTGGGTAAAATTCACTCTTTTTCCATGTCTTAAAAATGTACATTCTGAGAAACACAGAAGTAAGGAAAGAGAGCACTGATTGTAATTTTGAAATGTAAAAAAATTGAATAAATTTAAATATGCATTAAAACCACACTAAGACTTCAACTCCAGCATTTATTAAATAAATATGGGGAATTTCAATTGTTTTTACAAACCAAAATATCTAAAAATTATATTTGTTTTTTCTAGTGTTTAACTAGTTAAAATTTCTTAAAATTAGCAACCTGTCTCTGTGTTCACAATTATCAATTATGTGTTCATATTGGTGACAGTCAAGGTGACAAATTAAATGTGCCAGAATATTCTTAACAAAATCTAAAACAACCAACATCATGGAACAGCTACGGACAAACTAGAAAGTCTGAACTGTACAATTCAATTAAAAATAACTCTGACCTAGGGGAAAACCATAATTGATAATCCTAAATCTACCTCTTAGGATGTCTAATAGAGCCAAAAAGGTGCAGAGAAGCCAATGTATTTAGGAGTGGTAAATACTAGCATTGTTTGCTGTGTGTAACTGGATCAATCAAAAAGTATGGTCAGTTCAGTATTTGGAAAGATTCTGGACAAACCAAGCAGACATATTCAACAAACAGGAGAAAGAGCCTTATCTCATCTAGTCCATGAAAAGGAAGGATTTAAACAGAAAGCTGTACTTAAATTGTAGGAAACCAATTAAGGTCTAGGCAAGGAGTATCTGGAAATGAGGATGAACTCATTGGCAAACCAGCCTGTCCCCACCTGTGCCACACTGTGCTAACACTGGCACGAGTTATGACCTAATTGCTGCCTGCTTGCTTTACAAACAAAATTGCATCATTGATTAGGTTCCTTGGGGGCCACTTTTATTTCCCCTGGAAAATTCTGTAGACTGAGGGAAACAAGATATCTCAGCAGAAGCTTTTGGTGGTCGGTCTAATACAAGAAAAATCTTGTGTTCTTTTTTAGACAGAACAAATATGAATAGTGCATTGATGCAATGACAGACATTAGGAGCAATATTCTACATAAGAGTCAGTAGGATTTTGGTGACACAAAGTGGAAAACCGTAATAAAGTCACACATTTGTAATAATTCAAAATAATTCAAAAAAGAAAGGTTCATGACTGGAAGTTCATAATGCAGGAAGATTTGTACAGATGTGGAATTTAAACAGATAAAAGGAAGTGAGTTCTGGTTAATTACACGTACAAATATAAGACTAGGTACACAAATGTAAAAACACATTCTTTAATTTTAAAAGGAAACAGAGAAGGATAACAAAGAATTATATATAGAATATCAGGTGAGAGTTGTATAGCTGTTTTATGTGCTAAGTTACTTTAAATGAAAGCTAACACCTCTGTGCACAGAACTCCCATCCCCATTGTCCAAGCAGAAAAGAGACAAGGGA
This sequence comes from Trochalopteron elliotii, assembly GCA_024734555.1. Lineage (NCBI taxonomy): Eukaryota > Metazoa > Chordata > Aves > Passeriformes > Leiothrichidae > Trochalopteron > Trochalopteron elliotii. Next base: position 6,294,987 of record JANPWX010000054.1, read on the forward strand.
TCTGTCCCCCTTCCATGTTTCTGATTGTTTTCAATGTAAAAAGCATGATCAAGTGCATGGCAACAGAATACGATGTGCACAAACAAAATAACATGAATCAGAGATCCATAGTGATGAGGAAGAGCAGAGAAGAAATACAGGGAAATAAGCTTGTTCTGAAGTTGTTCAACAATTGACTAGCACATGGATTAACAGAGAAGTCATAGACAGATACTCGTGTAGGTGGCTCTCTGGAAGCACATGCAGAGTGCATGACACACAGAACACCCTGCCAGGACATGGGACAGGAGACACCAGCATCAACTGTTTACACACATCTTACCTCTCCAGGGTCCTCAGGTGACATCTGTGAGAAATACCACTTTCAGGATTGCTGCAGCCTCCACAGACTTCAAAGTAAGCTTGAAAAATGTACAGTGCTTAGGGACATCACTTGAGCTCTTTGTGCTTTCCTCCAGCTGTACAGTGCCAAAGTCAGTGTGCACTATGTCTTGCTGACACTTCTGGGGAGCTTCCAGGAAAACAGAATACCAAAACCAAAATAGTTATTAATTATGGGCTGGAATGGATAAATACTTTGTTTCACTCCTGTGTACACTGTAACTTGGTTTTATTATGTTATCCTAAAAACTCCACTGGAATGGGTAGTGCCGCCAAGGAAGGCAGAAATTCAGAGTCAGGAACAAATGATTTTTCCCAATTTTGAGAAAATAAATCTCTAGTCTAGATTTATGCACATATATATATATTTACACACACATGCACACACTTGTGTATATCTCAATCAACAACAAAGACTTGTGCCCTTGTGGGGGTGTGGAACAATTGCTGTATGTGCCTGCACAGATACTCATATTGTGAAATGTTTGTTTGTTCCCAGGTATTTGAATGTATTTCAAAGGTGGGTTCAGCCTAAACGCCTTCAGAAACACCATCCACAAACACAGAGATACTCAGCAGATCTAAGAACAAGTTCTCAGATGCAGTGAGTGATGTCTGTGGCTGTGGCTCCATTTGGTGCAGAACTTCACCAGGACAGGACCTGTGTGTGTTGTTGATATCCTGTGTGTGCTCCTTGTGTCACCATTCAGGCTGCTTACAGCTGAACAGGTAGCTAAATGAAACAGATTCGTAACTTAAAGGCTGCATTTAGAAATCAAATGCTTCAAATTTAAGATGCAGATGCATCAATAAAAAAAATGTCTAATTTCACTTTAATGACAGGTTCCATCTGAAAGAAAAGTATCAAATTTGGAAGAATTTAAAGCAAAGGTGCTGGATGTTTACTATCTCCATGTGTGCCAATACCAGAGAGAAGCCATCCTTTCCTGTTATTCATATCACATAAAGATTTAATTTCAAAGTAATTATTACTTGTTTGGGAGAGAGGCAGTGCCCTGCATACTGAACAGCAAGTTACAAATACCTCGCTTGGCAGGGACTTTTTTCTGTGTGATCCCATGTTTACATTCATAATCTTTTTTTATCATCTGTCTCCAGGGTGGTTCCCACCTTTCCCTTCCTGCACCAAGTCCTGCTCTCTGAAAAAGGTACACCTTGTGCAAACGATTTCCATATTAACTCAGACCAGGGAGGGCAAAGGGGAAGTTCATGGTTTCAAAAAGAAACTCAAATTTACAAAGCAGCTGCCAATTAGTCAGACCTTAATTTTGCAAATTTATTTAGGAAAAAAAAAATTAACATGAGCAAATGAGAATACTTCAGTGTTACAACAGAGTATATAAATGTCTAGCAATAGTCAAATAATTTGATCTTTAAATACAAAATAACCACATGAACACCTAATATACAGGTTTCATCTGAATACATATTTATTAGATAAATATTAGGTTGTCACATCATCTAACTACATACAGTTTTGCAAGACTAAAAATCACAATTATTTTTTCTGACCAGTTTAAAGTATGAAATGATTGCATTGTACTGTACATACAATGTACAAACAAAGACAATGGCCATTTTTGCATGTTATCTCAGATTGTAATTTTTTTTTTTTAATTCTCCTCTGATCGTGATATCAAAAATTGTACAAAGTATGAATTTGGTTACAATTTTTTTTTTTTTTTTTTTTTAATCCCCGTATTTTTCTTCATTATTTCTGTAGCACCCTAAAAATACACAGGTGATAGACTAGTACACGTAAGCTAAATATTACATGTAGATAAAACAAAACAAAACAAAGGATCAGAGTATATTACAGAAGTGAAAGTGGAACAAATGCTGAGACTCCACAAACGCTAACAAACAGGATTCATTTTCCACATAAGATGGAGCTTCAAGCTTTTTTTTTTTTTCCTGCGAAATAAAAACAATGCACATTCCAAGGAAAATGAATGCATTTCTGTTAACATGTCTCTATTTGTCATTTACATATGTACAGCTGTCCCTTGAGTCTCCGCTGCAGACACTGGCGTGTACTGTCAGTCCTATAATAATGTCTTGGCAGCAGAACTGTAGATCTCTGTGGGTTCTTTCCCAGATGAACTTCCATAGGGAAACGATTAGAAGGTAAACAAACAAAAAAAGAAGAAAAATACTACTGGAATCTCATATAATAATTAAGCTTCAAAAGAAATGACTGTGATTACCCTATTTGCTAGGTTTTTTTTCTCTAAACTTTAATACGGCAGTGAACAGATAAAAAAATAACTAAATTTTCAGAAGCTTTTTCATACTGACTTCACTATACAGTACCTGATTTTAGCTGACAGATAAATTTTAAAATTGTCTCAAATGTCCAACATTTGGGTGATGGGTAAAAATTGTACTTTATTTTTTAAGAAATTCTACTTTCTTTTTTTCTGCTTAGAAACCAAACGTTTCTGTAAGTTTAAAGATGTCAACTGTCTGCTTTAATTATCTATTACTGTACAAAGCAGATACCAACACTGCTCCAAACATATTGCTAATATCTATGGGGCTTTTTTTCCCTTTATGCTTTCCAACAGGTACTTTTAAATGACACATTTTAAATACTACCAGTTAGCAAAAGGTCAATCCTTAACATACCTGGCTTAAAATACTAATTTTGTGTTTAAGAGAAAATAAATTTTAGGTGACTAACTTAGCTGCTCAGAAATCAGTGGAGAATGAAACATGAAATAGAATCAATTAAAAAAATCAGAGCAACCAGTTTCAACTAATAGTGAGAAATCTTCTTTATTCCCAAACCTATGGCTTAAGGAACTTACCCCCCAAACAGAAAAAAAAATAACTCTAAGGGCATGAAGTCAGTTTATCATTAGCCACCTCTGCACGTGACTTCCAGACCTATATAAAAAATGCAGCAAAAAACCAGGGGGAAACTACTACAGTAAAATGGCTACAGAACACATCCGTATCCAGAACTGAACAACGGCCTTTCCTAGGAATTGTGTGATAGCAGCACCACACCACAACCATATTACCATGTATAACACCAAGGTATCTTTAATATTCTGCAGAGATCCTCTACAGGTTGTCAAGCCTACATAAGAAAAAAGACACTTCTAAGCAGAATAAAATATATGATACTGTTTCCCTCCCCCACCCACCGACATCCCTAAGTGTCTTTGCCTCAGTTTCAGAGACTGGAGCACCAGTACAGCGATATAAATATGGTACCATACAGATTTGCTGCTTGCCTTAGTGCACCTTTACCTGGTCAGACAGCTGGTTCTGTTCTCTACACGTTCTGTTCACTCGGGCAAACGAACAAACTCTGCCATCACCAGCTCACGATCACCCACAGTCAATGAACACTGGTCCATCAGTTGGTGTTTCTTTTTCCCTAGGCAATCACTTTTTCCCTAGGCAAACACAGTTATGTTTCCGTGACAGAGCTGGGCCCTGATTATCCAGGTACTGCCTGATGTATCAATTCGTTCATCATGTAAATGGATATGAAATTTGGGCTAACTTACCAAAAGAAAATAGGGGGAAAAAAACCAAAACCCAACTCCCTTATTCTGTTAAAGAACCCTCAATTTTCTTTTTTAAAAAAGGACCCATATTTTTCTTCAGACAAGGTATTTAAAAACACCAGCAAAAGTATAACCAGATCATGAAAATGTTGAATATTATCAAAGACGATACTAAAATATTCACAAAGATATTTACAATAGCAATTCTTAAAATAATTGATTTTGCATAATGAACAGCGCCTTTCTTAAAAAAACTTGAAAGAGGAAAAATATAAGTGTGGGACCATTTCTACATAATACGTTTGACAGATTCAATACTCCTACTGGAAAATGAAAGAACTAAACCGCCATTTCCTTTAATATCTACAGCAAGGTGCTGCTGACTAGCATATATATACCACAATGCATGTACAGCAGTAGTGGGAAACGTTAACAAAAAGAGCAAAATAAAACAAAAAATGCAGAGAATTTACAAATATGACTTTGGTGAGGAAAGCAAATCCAGAGTCGTAAGCACAGAGCATGCCATTTACAGCATTGCAAACTAAACACAGAGGGCTAGGAAGCTATCTAGTCAAACTGACAGGAACAAACAAAATTTTGCCTGGCACTTCAATTTAAAACGTATTGTGGCGAGCAAACGAAGGGTGTTTGATTTGATTTGGGAAGAGGAAAAGGAGTAGGGTTAAATATGCTTTAGTATCAAAAGAAACAAAACCAATAACTGTACAGTGGGCAAAAGCTGAAATGTTGCACCACGAGGGCAAAGTTGGCACACATGCACTTCTTACACAGCTACTGTACATCATTTATAAGAGAGAGAGAGAGAGGGACAAAGAGCACAGAAATGGGCACAGAAGCAATAGGAAGCTCATGCAGGAGCAGCGACCACACGAGAAGCAAAGATCACAGGGGCAAGACAGTAATTGTGGCAGCAGGGTCTCTTGAGGGCAGTAGCAATCTACTGACAGGTACTGATTCTTCCCACGCTCGGTCCTTCAGGAGAAAGAGCTCATCCCAGCAGCCAAAGTTTAAAAAAAGAAACTGAAGGAGGAGAAAAGGAAAAGGCTGAAGCATCTGTAACAGTCACGAAAACAGAATGCAAAGCAAAACTAAAATGAAGCTGTAAGACGTCTGTCCAATGTCAATGCCCCTTCTCAAGCTGATTATTAAAAATAATTATGCAGATAATGATGTTAGTCTCCCTCCATCCTGCAATGATTTCCTCGCTGCCTTCAACCCAGCTCGTCCTACTGCATTGTGCAGTACAGACAGTGACACAAACTCTCGGGGCACCGAAGGCTGTAGGTAATAATCAGGAACAGTTTGGTTTTCATCCCCCCTCCCTCTCTTTTCCATTATGTATGGCATACATGGCAAAAAGATTTATTACAGCAATCTCTACAGCTGGATGTTAACGCAGCTAGAAAGGGTACTGATTTGAAACCAAATCACAAAAATCCCTAAACATTGCAAACTTTAAAAAAAATTTTCCTGGGTGCTTCCAATCTGTGTGCTGGGCCAGAGGAATCCTCTGCAAAGAGGCCGTTAAGATCCCTGTGCTTGCAGAAATCCCAACACCCACAGCTGCGGCCTGGAGATCTCAGGACTGTTACTGAAGTCGCATGAGCTAAAGACAGGCCTGTGTGTCTTCCCTAACTTTGCCACTTGACTGTAGGATTTGTGCTTTTTTTGAGCTTTGTAGATGTTTTTTTTCATTTTGTGTGTGGCCAGGGCAATCATTCCAAGGCAAACCCATGGCTGGAGGGGGGCAGAGGAGAGGTGGGGTAGAGGGAGATAAAGTTTCAAAAAAATGGAAGAACAAGCATTGTAAATACACTCTGAGACGGGTCAATTAAAGACAGTTCCATTCTGTTGATTTTTCTTCCCTTGCCAAGATTCAGTTTTGCCAAGATACTTCACACTATGTTTATCACAGCACTCTCTCTCTAGAGGATGAACACCAAATGGGGTTTCCAATAGCTGCACAACTGTCTATGCTTCTTTGCCACATGTAGCATGGCAGACTTGGAGATTACTGCATTTATTTAACTTTTGTATTATTTTCTCCCGTCACTTTCGCAGTCTTTGAAGCTAACAAAAGCAGTTCTGAGATGAAGAAAGCAGGGAGTGCACCATTGGATCAAGTTGTGAGGTTTTTTTCTTCTCTTGTGGAAAAGGAGTGTTAAGATTCCTCGCTGTGCAGCCACACACGTGTGAACAAGTGAAAAGGATGGGAGAATACATATGGTTTCAGTTGTTCTCAAAGAGAGACAGAAGGTCATCATTGCTATTGCTTGGCAAATCAGGAGGATCCAGGTATGAAAGCAGCTCATCTGGATTTGTGAGTTCTGGAAGCAGCTATAAAATACAAAGATAGAAGAACAATTACAGATAACAGAAACACAACTGAGGAAAAAAAGGGATTAAACACCACACACTCCTGGAATCTGGTTTTCATAAAAATATATATCCAAATAAAACAGAAGGCAGCGTCACAAGCCTAACACCCTCAGATGATGTAGTATCCATTTGCTCGTGAAAGTCTCTGTGACTCAGTTTTCACCTGTAAATTACATTATCATCTCAGTTAGTGTTTCTCAATCCACCTCCCCATCATATTGCCTGGCTCGTGATACTGACAAAAACTTCTGGATAAATGCTCCTTACGGATGTTTCCTATAAAACACAGTATAAACATTTGAAACACGCAGTTTTGGGTAATTCATACTTGAGCTTTAAGGCAGATCAGCAAAGGCTGGTCTGGCTCTCACACATCAGTTTGATGGCCAAAGCCTGCAACTCTACAGTTCCTCACCCTCAGTAACTCCTCAGTGCACTGATCTAACCTCTGGGACAGTGGCCTGGAGCACAAAACTCACCCAGGGTTTAAGCAACCAACAAATCAGGGAAAGCGGAAAAAACCCGAGAAGTATGGAGAGAGGAGTGGCAAGGCAGCTGGGTGAGTCCTTCTCCTTTCTGTGGCAGGAATTTACAGTGGGTTGGAAGTACTTACTTGACTACAGCATGACATGCAATTCCAGATATTTTAAAGGGTCACAGGTGTAACACTCCATCCAACAGAAGATGCCCTAATCTGCACAGTGCTTTAAAGTATCAAAATGAATAGCTGTGGGGCTTCAGTTTGTATTTCCATTAATCCTGTATTTCAAGTACAAAATTTTGTTTTTCAAACCATAACAACACATTCTTTTTGATCTGACAGGTGACAAGCACATTGTAACTCCTGGGTTGTGCATCAGGCAATGTTTTCTGCTTTACAATGCATCTTGTCCTTTCCTAGGCAAACATAAATGTCATATATAAAAAATTGCAGGGAACAGTTTGTAATAAAGTCCTTTTATGTTCTGTATTCTGGTAAAGACGGAAAAATATGGACTGTTTTAACAAGCTTAATAGTAGGTACAAGAAATTAATTTTAAGTTTTTCTATGTTTCCAAATATTATAAAACCAAAAGCTTGACTGCTTCACATTTAACTATTAAATACTGTATTTGTATGCTTCTATTACTCTCATGCAAAACAAACTTCAGCTTCTAACACTGTATGGATGAACAAATTTTTCAATAAGCTAAACATGAAATGCAGAAAAAAGTTCATTGCTTTCTAAGCATTTTGAAAAAATGCAATATCGTTTGCATAAACAGAATCTCCCAGAAGGAATCTTTTTCTTGAACTTCCACCTCCTTTTATTAATGGTAAAAATGCTATTGTAATAGTACTGGAGATATGAGACTTTTAAATGTACTTCACCTCCTATCATATTTTTTTATGAGTACATCATAAAAAAATCCAAAAAGAAAAAAAAAATGCCCAAAAGAAAATGGCAGCCTCACCAAATGTGGAGAAATAAAAAAAAAATATTGAATTTGTCCTACAATTTTACAACTCATTCTTAAAAATTTAAATGGTCTCTGTGACTCATTCTAGTATACAGGGGATTTTTTAAAACCTTTTTTTAAAGAAAAGTTGAAGTTTTAAACAATATGTTCAGTATGTGTGAAGCTGAAGTCTTCTTAGTCATGAGGGTGACCTCAGCTTCCCTCAGTCAGAGGGGTCAGGCAGCACAGTTGGCCTCCTGCCCCACTGGTGTGAAAACCAGAGACCTCAGGAAAGACTTGCTGGGAGCTGAGAGTGCTGTGCTGGGGCAGGAACAAAGGAGAGAGCAGTGCCAGGGCCTGTGAGGGGGTGATGGGACAGAAGCTACAGCAACCTGCCAGATTTAGGGTAGAGTTTGGAGAATTGTACCCTGTGCTCCTGAAGTGCAAACTGAGAGATCTAACCAGTGATTTCAGTCTTGAGTCTCTGCTGTCTGAAGTACCTGTGCAGATCTCCCCTGTTTTTCTGTGTCTGCATCTATATGAGGTGGATTCTTTAATCCAGGTTAAACCTTAGATTGCATCTCACTGAATTCCTGCAGAATGACTGTGGCTGTGGCAGCAGGGAGTGGGCCAAGGTGCCCATCATACAGTGCCCTGTTTGCTTGGCTGCATGGACTTTATTCAGCCAGGTTTCACAACAGACACATTAAAATAATCCATCTGATCAGGATCACAGGTATTCTTAGTAAGTTTATTTCCCACACAGTACAGCACTTGCCTCCCACTAAGAGACCAGCAATCCTTCAGCAGTGCTAACCACAGTACTGTGGTAAGTGTACAGATTTTTGTACTTTGTTTCTCACCAAGGAATGGGTGCCTGACCCATAAAAAAAATACCGTATGTTTCCTAAATATTAGAAGAAAAAAAAGACATTTTTATTTCACCTTTTAGTATTGCTCGGACAGGATCCTTAAGGGTTCAGAACTCCAACTGTCACATGAACTATTGCTCCCAAAGGATGTGCACACAACCATATTGTGTGAAACAGCAGAAGGTGCCTCACTGATCACTGTTCCTGCAGCATCCTGAAGCCTCTGTCTGTCCCCTAGCCCCTTCCCTCCCCTGTGAGGCTACCTGCCAGCCCAGCACTCCTGTGTGACACCAAGTATACAGCAACAGCAAATACAGATATAAATCCAAGGCACAGAAGCGAACATATCTCTAAGAAAATTAACTGTGCAGCAGCAGACTTTGGAACAGACAGAAGATACACATACAGGAATGCATGACTCAAACAAAAATCCAATCCTAGTGCTGAGGATTTATATTTTGGGACATAGATGGCTAACCAGAGAGATATACCTCAGGTAAGTAACTTCCAACTCCACTGAATCGATGTTAAGAGATGGAAGACTACTTTTGGCCTTAAAACTGGACTTTGTTTAGTTATGAGCTGCCTCCCATGGTGGTTAAGGAGGCAGAAAACATCCTTGTTGGTTACTTCCCTGTGTGGTGTACTGGAGGAGGAACTTGTGCTGCTGAGCCACCCACAAGAGCAGGTATGGAAGGGCACAGGCTGTTTCTGGTTGCAGGGAGCAGGGACAGTGTCACAGGGTGGGCCAACACAGATCCCCCTCCGCTGGCCAGGACATGCCGCAGGGCCCAGCACACAGCTCACTTGGCACAGCAATGCCACAGTCAGAGCCACACACAGCTGTGTCCCCCCTCCTATCCAGGCACTGCAGCAGCTTTAGGGACACGGCTTTGGTTCCACAGTCCAACCAGTGCCGAGGCAGGAAAGGAGGATGTGGCTCCCAGCCCGGTGCCTGAGCTGCTGCCTAAAGAAATGCCAAGTGCTAGGAAGAGGCTGATGGCTCACACACCACACAGCTGCTCCAACCGGAACCGTCCATCGTCCCAGCAGGTCAGGAGTGCCCTGTCACCTCGGCTGCAGCACCTGTGCCCATGTACCAAAGCATGAAAGGATGGCATGTGCTATGGAAGCGGGTCCCGGCCCCGGCCCGCCCCGCCCTCCCGCGCGATGCGAAGCACACGCTATGGCAGGCAGATGAGAGTATGACACAGACTTACATCCAGCGAGGGCTCCGGCATGTCGGGTGCTCCCTGTCCACCAGCCTGACCCTCTAAGGCTGAGGAGGGGTTAAAGGTCAGGTCACTGTGTGGATGGTTGCTAGAAGCGGCCGGGGGTGGCTGCCGGGACTGCTGGGTAGGAGGCCCGCTGTGATGTAATGGCTGCCCTGACTGGCTGCTGGGGTGAGGGACGTGCAAACCTTGCTGCATGGAAGTATGGGACTGATCAGTGCTGCCGGGATGAGGGATCTGCGGAGGAGGAAAAAAGCAGGAAAAGAAAGTGAGGCCACAAGGTACAGTGCTCACGGTGCCTGACTCTGTAACTGCATGTTATAAAACGAATAAACTAAAAAATGACACACACAACAAAAAAAACACAACAAAACCAATCAACAAACAACAACAAAAAAAGAGAAATAAAAAAGCGCCATTGGAAAACTCCATATCCCAATGCTGAAGGAAATGTTTCAGCTTTTTGAAGGTTGTCTGCAAGAGGAAAAAACATTGGACTTGTGCTGTTGGTTTGCTTCCTTGTAATGTGGAAAACTGTGTATGAAGATGCAAAACAATGCACCACTAAGAGGGGGGAAGGATGCTTATGGTGCTGCTCAGCACTAGCAAGGCAGATGCTTTTGCCCTAAAAAAATGTTATGAATGAATGCAGAATTTGTTGAATGATCCCTGTGCCCAGGAAACTCATTAACTGAGAAAATGCATCATTTCTGCTCAGCTCCCCTCTTTGGTAGCTTCCTGACACCACAGCCTATTCCTGTTTCAGCTCATTACAAACATCTTGCAAACACCAGCTCTTCCCCACTCCCTCCCTCCTCCTCTTCTCAGAATACAGCACCCCTGTTAAAGGCTGAAGGTGTTCCTCACTGATATTCCTGGGTTCTGATGGCTGACAGCACCAATGCAGCTCAGGAAGCACATTCCCCACCATGAGTTGAGCTGCTGTGGGTGGCTGCACACTGCTGACTGCAAAGTACACTGCCTTAGCTTAAACTAAGCCAACAATCACACTCTGCTTTGTATTCATGCTGTGGATGAGTTGTCTAGCAAGAGCTTAGTGTTTTTTAATGTTTTCTGTGGGGAGTAAACTACCAATCCACATGCATCTTCCTAACCCTACTACTGAATAGGGGAAAAGTCTTTCTCACATGACAGAGAAGCAATAAAAATGCAGAAGTCCAATTCTTCCTTCTGCTGCATGTCACATTGAATGCTAGTGGATTCTCTGGGGCTTGACCTTGGTGCCATGAGAAAGATGTGTCTGAACGCTTCAGAATCAGATATCTCATGTTAACTGGGTATATGGAGAAACAAAAAATGTAAACATTTTTTGAGGAATGCTACATATTGGACAAAGTGAAGCTGAAATAAAAGAACAAATACATACAACAACAGCATGAAATTCATCCAGCCAAGCCAACAGAAACCAGCAAAATGCTATGTCAGTATTCACCCTTTCATATCACATGAACTGCAAAGTTATCTTAACCTCAGCCTTCAGCTTCGGGAAGCAAAAGGTAGGTTATTACAAAACTTAATTAAAATGTTCCCATTAAAAAAAAATGCTAGAAAAACAAGTATTTTAAAAAATACTTTTCACCACTTTTAGGAAAACTGAAACTTGAATACTGATCCATTGGGACAGTCACACTCAGCTGCATGGAGGTCCTTTTCAATACTTTGGTATTACGAAGGTTTGTGGAAATGATTCTGCCTGCATGGTATTTGGCTCTCTATCCCACACGAGAGTTTAAAGTAACTGGTAAAAATCACTGATATACATCTCACCATTGGGGTCACAGTCTGACTACTTGAAAAACATTCTCTAACATTGTTACCATAGGGGTAAGTCTGTACAAAATCTGCCCACAGATCACACTTTAATGTAAAAGAATTTGCAGCCCAAAAACTTAGCAAAAGTCCAAGTATAAGTAGATGTCTGTCTTAATAGTACTGTTTCCTTCCTCACTCATTGAGGACATGTGCAACAGAAAGTGTGGAAATTAGAAAGCTTAATAATAACAACAAAAAGTAAAAAGCAATTTATGACAGCGTTGTTAATGTGGGAAACCAGTTTCTGGAAAAAAACCAAAACTATAACCAAACAGGATTATATTGAAGAATCTCTTAAATTTATGCCTGAATGCATAAAGCAAGGGTGATGCTGGCACATTTATATAAATAATTATTTTAACCAGAAGAGGCATTCGTATGCTCACAGACAGATTTCAAAACAAATAAGCAGGTTAGAAATTCTACATTGTGTTCATACAGGCAAGGATTTAAATATATATTTAGTTGATAACACAGTCACTTGGGTTCTTAGACAATGGGTATATAGGGACTAATTGTTTATTATAAGAATGAGGGCCACCATATTCTTTGAAGAGCCATTGAGGATTCCAAATCCATCCAACTTAGGCCACTGACTCCACCAGCCTCCCACTGAGAAAGCAAAATGCTCAGGATGGGAACATTTTCTATTTGCATTCAGCTAACTAATGGTAAATTTGCTGTGGTGCAAACACATTGTAAGGAACACACTTTGGATATGTTTAGCTTGCACCTGGAACTCTCACCATTTTATTCTGAAAGCACTGACCTGCACTGTGAATGCACAGTCTTAACAAAGCTGCCTTTGTTTGCATAGCAAGGTAATTCCAGAGTTGTTTTTAGAGGCATAAGCTTTGGCACTCTTAAAGCATTTATAAAAGAAAAGCTTATAGCACACAACTACATCTTCAGCTTAATAGCACAGAACAACACAACTCTACAGCCCAACAGTGACCTCTAGGAGTGCTGAGATGTACAGCTGTGGAGCAACAGGGCCTGCCAGCTGCACAGCAATATTCCTTCTGTCTCTGAAGAAAATTATTAGTGGGAAAAAAAATCATCAGGTTAAGTTAATGGTTTCTATGTCTCTCCATTACCAGGGTCACAGTTTTACCAACTTTTCTGCTGTGTTAGCTACCAAAACTATTAAAAGATGCCATCCTGCCTACCCTGCTGATGTTCTTGGCCACTTCTCCCATCCACCTCTTTGCCATGTCTGCAAGGTGAAACCTTGTAGACATGCATTGAATTTCCCCACCCTGCCACTGAAGCCGTTTCCAATCACATCAGTACCTGGGTCCAGATCACTTCATGGCTGCAGTAACACTTTTGCTGGTGTGAGAGGGAGGAAAAGTGAAAATAGAAACAAAAGCAATGACTTTTTACTGTAGTACCAGCTCATATCACCTCTCTGTGCATATGAACCTATGGTGTCATCATCCATTGCTCAGTCACTCCTTACACTGTCTGCAAGAAGCAGTAAACTAGAGGTAACTAAATTCTACTTTGTCTAAAACTTGTTTACAAATTCTGAAAACAAACATTATATGATTGTGGCAGCTGTTCTGTAGCAATCTTGCACTGTTGCAAGGTAGCATTTGCTCCAGAGCTCTCACAACACTCTATGCTGGGGAAGAGGTATTACTCCTGATCATGTTCCAGGTCCTGATTTTTTTCCTCTTCCACACTGGGCAAATATCTGCATTTCCTGGAGTGACCTCCAGAGTATGTCTGCAGGGATCAACTTTCTCGGCCTACCACTGTGTAAGGGCCACCACAGAAATCTTCAAAATAGGAACGCCAAGAACTTCCTCAGCGCATTCAGCTCCAGTAGGAGAGACTGCAGGTCTAAAAGGACTGAACATCCAATCCCCACTCACCTTGTAAATGGCCAAAGTGAATAGTATGTGCAAACTACAAAAACCTGCTAACTGTGTAAAAAGGAAAGACAGAAAAGCAAGAGAAGAGCACAGGCAACATCTTAAAACCTTGGTTCAACAACACCATTTGTTTATAGTTATTTTTCATGAAGTGTCTCTCCAAAGACATATAACTACACAATTTAAGAATGTGTTAAAGGCATGTATTTCTCTAAAAGCAGTGATTTTAAAGATGTCTTTCTTGAGTGTCTGCTGCAGACAAACAGTTCAAGAGAAAAGAACAAAAGAGAGAGGGTAAGAGAGAAAGAGGAAAGCAGAGATTTTACAACACTGTGTGGGAGCACTCAGAGTCCTCAAATGTGGACTGAAGACTGCACAGCCACATTGACAAGGTTAATCTAATTCTCCTCTGCTAAAAGACCTGAAAACTGATCCTCATTACAGAAAACCAGCATTGACATAACGTAGGAATCTGCTTTGGCACTGCTTCCTATTCCCAAATGGTATTGCTTGAGTATCACGATAGATGAGGGAGAAGTGAGGCAAAGGTTTACTTCAATTGCCAGCTATCATAAGCAAGTACTAGATTTGCTACAGATTGGCCCACAGAACTGGAAGTCCATTAACATTTGCCTAGATACACTCTCACAGCTCTGGAACAGGCACAGCCTTGGGAAACTTTCACCTCTGCTATATGTAAACAGTCCCATTTTCAGAAAGCTACAAATTCTTCACTTTTATATTCAACTACTTCATATCCTACCACTTCAGAAATTTCACCAGGGCAACTACTACAGCAAAGGTATGCCTGTTAACTGATGAAGTCAAGAGGTAGGTGTCAGGTAATGGGAAGCAAAGAATAATTTCCTGTGACTTTGATTCAAAAGAAAGCAGCTGTGAGTGGTTCAGGCTGGTATTATTTCCTCTCACTACAGTATTCTAATACTGCATGGTTGATTCTTACTCAGGGAATTCTGACCACTCTAAGCTGTGTATGTGGAATTTGCCAACGTGAAACTACGTTTACAGCGTGTTTGTCCTCATTTATCAGCCCATAAAATGGTAAAATCATTCCCGTTTCTGGACTCTTCTTTTGCAGATAGTCTTGGTACTTGGGCTCTCTCCAAACTATATGAAGAACTCTTTCTCCACTCTTCTATTTCTCACCATCCTCCTTGGAAAACCCACTGCCAGCTAGAGGAGACATTGAGTAGGCTTTTGCTGAGCATCTGCTACCACGTTTCCTCATTACATTCTGAAATTGTACTTTCTAGGATTCACTAAAGACACAGCACATATGACTTGTCAAGTTAAACATCCTTCCTGTGCAGTAACAGCACACTTTAAACCCCCTGCCCTGCAACTTAAATGAACAAAAAAGGATGTATACACACCCCACACACAGAGTTAAAATAGATGACTAACCATGCCTAAGAGCTAAATGCTGCTGGTAGCTTTTCTATCACCTAGTTGCTGCAGTACTGCATTTTCTGGAGATATATAAAATTCTGTATAGAAAACTCAGCGCTCTGAGCAAGCTGCTTTTCCAATGCACAGTTCTGCCTCACCGTCTGAGACCCGAGGAACCTCTATTTTTTAGTCTCTTACATTGATATTTTCAGACCTGTGGCAGTGTCTCTCCTTGAAATCTGCAGGCTTGTCCTATTACCAAAAGTTTAAAAGTGCCTTTCATGCTACTTGAGTAGAATTCCCCCTCAAAATGGTTTGATGCAAATTTTGCCCTCAGAGAAAAAGCCAGGGAAGATATTGTCCCTGCTCTGAAGTCATCCAATATCTTGCTTTAACAAGCTGTCTCTTGGAGATGGATATTCACAGTCCTGCTGGCCTAGGGAATGAAGTACATTCTTTTTTTCATGTGTCAGAGCAAAGCACAATGATTAATACAAGCAGACTGAGCCAGGTTCTTTCTTTCAGATAAACAAGCTTAAATGACAATTTAAAAAGTGCAGAAATGCTTCTCCAAAACTCAAAACGGCCAGAAACTAGAAATGGCATTTCTCAAGACTACTCTATTTCACCAACTTCCCAAGTGAGGAATCCACAAAAAATAAAAGCAGTTCATAAGGTAAGTCCATCAGCTGGATGAGAGCTCCTTACCCCCACCAATGAGAATGTAGGTGCCCAGCACCATTACTTACAGATTCCTGCATGGGGTGACTGAGAGGTTTGTCGAGAGCTGCCATGCTGCTCGGCATGTCTGGGGGATGTGACAGCTGTGGCCCATGCATGAAGTCATTCATAGATGTGCCACCAGGATTCCCATGCGGGAAGTCAAAATTGCCATGACCTTGGTAACTGTTGCCTGAAAGAGAAACAGATGTGATTTGTTTCCAAGGGTGTCTTGCAGGAGCTGTGTGATGTGACGCCCTCCCTGCACAGCACAGGGAGCTGTGACACTGAACCTGACAACGCTGTGCCTCCAGTGCTGAGCGAGTGGGGATGGGGCACTTGGCTTTCAAACACTGGCTGCTGCAATAATTCATTTATGTGTTGGAACTAATTGAAAACTGCTGACATTTTGAAAAGCTACTGCCAAATCACCACATAAACTTAACCATGCCGAGAAGTAAACAGGATATTAAATTCTATGGGATAGTTGTATCTGGAAACATCTCAGTAATTGAGACTGACTGCCCAAGTCCCAGATTATTTATAGGACACCTGCGTTATTTATGTCTGTGCTTCTACACACTCAGTAAGATTGTAGCATTCCTTCAGCTTCTGAAGAAATTAATTGACAGAAGTGAATCTGGACGATGCCACAATACCACACAGCACAGTATCTGCTTTACCCCTTCATAAAAGGCATAGAAGATGTGCTCATATCTAATTGGGGCTCCCACAAAACTTATAAAATTCCTTTGACTGACTGGATTTACACATACATCTTGAAGCAGTCCTGGAGCCCCCTGCTGCTCTGCAGGACAAGTACTGTATGACCAGTGTCCATATGGATCCAGCCCACCTCAGCCCAGGGATCTTCATCCAAATTCTAAAGCAAGCAGGTATCCCAATACAGGAATTTAACTCTTCATATTTTTTGTCAAGATTTCTCTCTTAATGCTTCCAACTCAGATATCAGCTCCAGTGGGTTATTTGCTATGAACAGCAAACAAATGAACTAAAACCATTCACCTATTTCATACAAGCAAATGAACTGCATGATACTGAGCTCTAAAATAACAGAATATCTTTGGAGCTTGCACAGAGAGCCTGCAGTTTGTCAGTTGGAGTACAGCAGTTTTAAATATTCAACTCAAGAAGGGAGTTTGACAAACTGAAGTAGTTGCATCATTTGCTCTTTCGCACAGCTTCACAAGCAGAAGTTTAATCTTGAAGGAATAGTAGTCATTAGCCATGTAAGAGTACTTCTCAAAGACATCAGGACTTTGATCTATCATGTAAATACTGCAGAGCCTTACTAATTCTCATTTTGTTAATCTGCAAACTGGATGAGTCTCACAGAACATAGCTGGTCTTGCCTTGCATGAGGAATAATTAATTAGCAGGCAGCTGGAATGTGGTGTTGTAGTACTGAATATTTGTTATGTTTGCAAATTAAACTTCAGTATGCTTCCCGGCAAACCGAAATAAACAAACATAAACCATGGTAGTAATACTACTACTGCATTGCTCTAAAGAACTGTTAATCAGAGGACATTATGTAAGTGCAATCACTAAGTTTCAGTGCACGTACTGAAGGAGAATAAAGATACGAGGCAGCATGCCCAGGGAGTTCCAGCCATGCAGCAGCAAGCCCCTCTCTGCAGCAAGAGTAGTGCCATGAGCTGAGGGAGAGACCTTGTCAGACATTAAGGATAATCTGCTGCTCTGTGCTGACTTCCCTATTGCAGGGCCAGTGACTGTCTCTGCTACAGGACCCATAGGGGGAGGCAGCAAAATAACAGTCTAGGCAGCAATGCTCACACAAAGCTTAAACCCCACACGTGACGTGGCTATCCTGTCCGCTGCTATGAGCTGGAAATATGGGGAAGAATAGACAGCTCTGTTCTCAGGCCCTGACTGCACTTCACTCCTACTAAAAGAGGGAAAAAAATGTGATTCAGTGCTCTTGGCTTTGTTATAGTAATCATTCATCTGTTTGAAAACCTTATAAGTTTTATCATCTGTCATCAGTTTTGCAGTCACTGGAGCAAATTAACCGTATTTTGCACGCAATCTATATTTTTCTTCAACGCCTGCAAAAAGCACATGTATCACCTTGTAATCAATTTGGGGATTCTGATAGTGTGAACAGTTGGTCTTTTCCCAGAGCTGAACTGACTCATATCATGTTACTTGCAAAAGAAACAGTCTCTGGTTTCATGTTTTCAGAATTGTCACTGTAATTGAGTTATTCACAACATACCAGTAATTTGAAAACCTATCCCCATTGCCTGTATTCAGTTCCCTGTTCCTCAGCCTGGTAGCACACGGGCAGAGGAACTCAAACGTAATTTTCTAATGCAAAGGTGTTTGCAAAGCAGCTAAAAGCTCTTTAAAAGTCGTCCCATTTTTGGTGGCCTATGGAATGTCACTCACCTGGCCACAAGTTAACCTAGTGGCTCAAGTAGCGGGGTCAGGTTTTTTACTTATGTAGTACTAGATGTTTTCACTTGAGAGTGGAACAGAAGGAAAATGCACAGAAAAAAAATGCAGAAATGTGTCTATTGTGGCAGGCCATGAACGTAGAAGGTAACATACAATGTTTCTTGATTCAGGGAGGGCTGCAAGACTATGAATATGACAAGCACCAAATAATTACAATATTAAGTAAAATAACTAAATACTACAATATATTACTAAAATACAATGTCCACTAAAATATACACTCCTTTTAACAGATGAACCTTAACTGAAAAGACTTACACAGAATTTCAGAATTGCAGCCATATAAATTGTTCTCCTCATGCATCACTCTGAGAAGATGCACTGACACACCTGAATCACAAGGCTGACTGAACCACTGAGTGCTAGAGTGAGCAGCTGGGTGCACAAAGCCATAGAACTAACCTTGGTTACCATATTCAGTGGAGTTGTTGCCTCCTGGAGGAGGGGGTAGGGATGGGTACGGTGACGGGCCAGGACCCAAAGCTGCAATCATCTCCATTACGTTTGGCATGATCATCTGGCTTGGACTCATGGTCTTAAATCTTTTTGAGGGAATGCCATCTGGGTCATCTTTGATGTGAATATCTGACTTTATAGGGACCGGCCTCCAACTGCAAGTTGGATCAATGGTAACTTCTTCAAACTCGGAGCTGTAAAATAATGTGAAAATATAGTGTATCAGTTGAGTTTTTTAAAATCAGTTCTGCTGAAGTTTCCATAAGAATCTGCATGGTAACCACTGTTATATAAGGCTCTGGTGTAATACAACAGTATGAACTTTTACTCCTCAAGAGTGTGCTGAAAGCAAATTTTAAAAAAGGCAACCATGACAGCACATTTCCCTGTTTATCCACACAATGAAATCCAAACACATCGAGTGGTTTGCCACCTCTGAATCAGAGGGACTGCTTGTAGATACAAGAAGGCATTTAATCCTCCATTCTGGCTCTTACCTCTGTTTCAGTGGTGAGGCTGTCATTAAGAGAGAACCCAAACAATATCTACAGAGAAGATGGAAACTGATTCACACCATCACCTGCTCCACCAAGACGCCATGCAATAGAATATTCAAGTTCAATCACCAAGATCTATTTTGGTGTGACTACCTCAGTACTCATTACCATATCTCCTAGTTGCTTAGTCTTGGATATCAGGAGGGAGATCACTTACTTTTGTATAGCGTTCAGAATACCCCACATATACTGGTCAACCTCCAAGCCCTCCAAGAGAGCAGTTTTACTAAAAAGTAAAAAAAAAAAAACAACTTCATGTTAGAATACTGCTAGGGAAAGAATGATCTGGGGCAAACAGTTTTAGTTCTACATCTACATTACCAGGATATTTACATCAAACACATGAAATAAGGATACATCTACTTGGGTGCATGTCCACAAGCTGTTCACATTCTTTAAGTAATTTTTGTTAGTGAAATACATTGCAAATTTAAAGTATTTTCAAACATAGCAGATCTCTCCTGTGAACATCAGTTAGCACTATTCTTTTTTAATTAGATCTTTCTCTTTTTTTGAGCTCCACAGTACTATGTCTTCAAAGCAACTACGTATTACAGCTACTCTGCTTAAGATCGGCACAGATGGGGACAGAACAAAACAACACCAGAAATGATTGAGCTATGTAGGCACTTAGATCTGAATGCAGGTGCTCATGCTCAGAGACACAGGACAAAAATTTAGCCTTAGATGCATGAATAAATGAATTAAGAAAGCAAGATATCCAACTCTTGTGATATTTTTAGCCAAACGTAGAAGACAGAAAAGATTTGGGCAGTTTGGAGAAAGCACTTGTGTGTTAGGACACGGATCAACCATGGACAGTAATGGAAACAAGCTGGTCTCCAGCCTCAGAATGGACAGTCCCCACTGCTGTTTGTACCTGACACTGGCTGGCAGAGCAAGGACACAACTGCAGACTTGTGCAGACCCAAGGCCAACTGTTACAGCCACAGCTGCTGGAGCTGAAGATCCCTGGCTCCTCAGCTGAGGCTGGAACACGCTTCCAACCCTGTGCACTGAGCACAGGAGGTTACAGACACTGAACTGGCCTCCTGTTTTTTCTGCCCACTTAAACGCAAGGATGGACAGTCTGTAACCACTTCCAAGTTTTTCTTCCATTTTTTTCTGCAGTACACTAACTCTTTGGTCAGAACATTAGCTTGAAATTATGCCAAGGTATGCATCCCTCTTCTCCTCTAAGCAACAACTCCAGCTTTTGCTCCTTGGAAATTTTTTACTTTTTAAAAAATTAGCCTTATTCTGAATTGCAGATATCTACCTTATCAATATAAATATTTGAGCCTCTTTTGAACCCTACACAACCCATTAATAATCTGCAATGAAATCTTGTGAGAAAATATCTCATTATATGGTTTTAAATTTCTAATAATCCAGGGTGGTAAAATATTGCAGGAATTCTCATTGGACTTTATGTTCTTTAAGTAAATGTGATAGATAATCTTATTTCCTAGAACTTCCTTCTTCTCCCCTTCACGATCTTAAATATGATCTGAATTTGGTCAATTTGTGTACAACTGCATTTTATGTAGTATGGTTGCACTTACTTGCATACTGGACACCGCCAAGTTCCTCTTTCACAGTTCAGTTGCAAGTAAGATTCCAGATCAAAGCACTAGGTATCAGAAAGAAACAAAAAAGGAAAAAAACAAACCAGACAAAACAAAAGAAAAATTCTGTATTAAATGAAGCAGTTAAACAAAAATAAAACTGACATGAAAAAAGCCTCCTAGCACTGAAAACTAAACTAAACAGCTTACTTTTCCCCTCTACATTAAACATATAGGCAGTTAACTATTGAGGCTTACGGAAATAAATGCCAGGTGTTTATTAGGTGCTCTGACAGGATAACCAGGCTGAAGGTACTGTAACAACACATGGCTGAGGGAGCCCTGCCAGGCACTGGCACCCACTCACTTGTACATGCTTGCAATCGTGACCCCTCGCCGGGAGCTGGATCCGCCGGAATGTGATCGGACACTTCAGAGACACTTTAATAGCAGTCTGCTCTACTCCATCCTCCCCATTTAGTGTTGCATTGCCAGAGGAAGCTGCTACGCTGCTGAAGTTCCTCTTGACTGTTCAGGAAAAAGGTGGGTATAGGTGTGAGAAAACACAAGTGTACTGTAAGTTCTAACACAGAAATCTGAAATTTCTTCAACATTTAAGAACATTTAAGAAATGATTTCAGCATTTAAGGGACAATTGACTGAATGATATACCCACATAAGTGTCTTCTGTGTAATTTACAACATTCTCCTGAACAGAAAAACCATCACACATGCATATTAACTATAGTCCTGATCAAATTAAGTGTCATGCAAGCACTGAAAGCAGCTCTAGATAAATAGAGAATTAGTCGTTATTGGGGAGTCAAAAACAAATATGGGGGAAAACCCAGAGAGATTCTCCTGGAATAGGACAGTCCTCTTTAGGAACTAAGGAACTAAGCCTTTGTCCTTGAAACTTTGCTACCTACACCCAAATTGCTGTTAACATTTCAGGATACCAGGGATTCATCTACCCACATCATGATCTGCAAATTCTGTAAGTACAGCTTAAGGTTATCAATAAACAAGCAAATCTGGTGTAGAGATAGCTTATCACAACTGATAGAAAGTCATCACCCACACAAAATGCAAACTCACTCTTAGTGATACAATGTTCTGCTGGGAGGAGGCGTTTTTTTAATAGACCTTGAAGTACGGAGCGAACCGATGGCCGGTGCACCAACTGCAACACGAACAAGTGTGACTGCAAGGAAACACATTTGGTTAGGAAGAGAACCAAACACACATGTTAAATGCACTCCCAAACTGAGCTGCGCTCTTCCCTTGGACACTTGGTTTCCGTGAGAGCCTGAGCCTTAAACATAAAAGGTGGTTCTGCTCTGCTGAGCACACACGCTCCCTTATGGATATTCTGCGCACTGTGCAGTTGCTCCATGCTTAATGTAAAAGGCTTTAAAAAAACAAAGATTTTCTATATTTTCTCCCTCCTTAATATTCAGTATATGTACAGTTGACATATTAATCTCTGACATCAAGGTTTATTTTTAAAACCCTGGACTGTCTGACACAGTCTAGCCTACCTGCCTGCCCTCAGACTACTTGGAAGTTGCGAAACCAATTTGCAACTGATGTGCCTGGAATCAGCTGAATCTTCTTACCCAACACAGAGCTCGTTGTGGATTCACAGGATGCTGCCCCCTGCTCTCAGCCACCAGATAAATGACATTATGCAGGGAAACATCCCTGTGAAGTAAAGTAAAATGGGTGGATGGCATCTTGTCAAAGTGCCTCACACTGCGACCTTGTGAGAGCTAGCGGCTTGCTTTATTTTCAGTGACAAGAGAACAGTCAGAAGCTCAGACAGGATTTGCAGAATGGTCTGCATTAAAAATACAGTACTCATCCCTGAGAGTAACTAACCCATGGAAAAGGAGAAAGGGGAAAGCTGCATGGTCTAGACTGCATCTCTGAACATGAGTTTTTCATCTGAAAAAGTATTTGAAAAATCATCACCAGCACCAATGATTACAATGATGATGTTTTCATGACAAACCAAAGACCGTTTGATACACTGTGTAAATGAAACTAGTACCATCAATATCAACCATTGCAGCAATCTACTTCTACATCAAGAGACTTCAGCCACATTGTTACACAGGCACACATGAGAAGGTAGGAAATAAAACTCCCTTCCTCCCCTAGAACCTTGTCAGAGACATTGGAAGGACGCCACTACATTCTGCAACAATTAAGCAGCAAAAATTTCCATATTAGCACTCTGACTGTGTCAACATCATTAAGTAAAAACCTTACCAGAAAAAGGCATGGAAAAAAATGAAAGTAAAGCTCTTTCAGCTAAGGCAACATTTGCAAACTGCTCTAAATTGCAGACTCAGCATCAGCAGCTGCAGCCCTGAGCTGGGGGTACTTACGCAACAACACGCTGTGACTGTAATCTGGATGGTGTTTCTCCCTGGCTGGCAGACGTGCTTTAGGTGCAGAGGTTTATGAGATGTCTTGTTGTCACCACGTTCGATGGTAAGTGGGGTTGCATTAACGCTGACCTGGACTGAAGCTGGCCAGTTTGTGTTCATTTGTCTGTCTTCATGGTGATAGCACTTAAACTGCAATTCCAAGTCAGACCTGCACAACAACCAATAAATCTTCCTTTAGCTTTGCTTTCACGCTGCAGAGGCAGGTGGTTTTTATGTTAGGAACATTTTTCTTGATCAATCAGATTATTTTTCTTGAGTTATTGCCATTAAGGATAAGATACTTCCTTCATAAAAGCCCTGAACAGAAGCAAGTCATGATGAATTAATGATACAAGCATGCCCCAGAGTTGTTCATACTTTACACTTATAAAGGACTTTTCAAGGAAACATCTCAAACCTCTTTGCAAACCCAGACCATGAAGTCATCCTGCAGAAAGAAGGCTGTCAACATCAGGTAGGTCCTTCCTGTGTTAGGAGCTAAGAATGAGAAAGCAATATGCTGCAGTGGGTTGTGCTGGAAGTCTGGATTCTTCACTACCTCAGAACACTTAAAGAAGCATTTGAATGAGCCTGTCAGACAAAATACAGGTACAGCTAATCCGGGCTTCAAACAAGTAAATCAACTAAGGTAAAACAACTCCTATATCTTACCCCCCACCAAAATCAGCTTCTGTGATTCTAAATGAACATGGCTGTGGACTAAATCTATCCAATTTAGACCTTCTTTCAGGGCATGAATTCCTCCCATCTCCCCTATAATAACTTCCACTCACTATTCAGCTCCTCAGAAATTAGTTCTATAACACCTTCAAAAATGAAAAGGTTGAGATTAAGTTAATCAAAAATTAAGTGAGTAGACACTATGACTTTAATTTCATAAATGTATTTTACCCTTGTGTTAGGAATGAGCCATTTCAAGAAGAAATTTAAAAGAACACAGAAAACTGAACTGAAATGTCAGAATTCTGCTGTTCATGACAGCAAAAGACAGCTCAAAGTTTATTATTCAAGCTTTAAAAATCTACATTCCTGAAACATCTATGTGGCCTGAAAAAAGATATCTTTGCAAGATCCAAGAGGAGCAGCTCATTCTGGAGATTAACACCCTAAGCGCCATTTTCCTTACAAAGACTTCAATCTGACTCAATGTCATCTTTTCTGGATTTCAAGACATCAAGATTAAGCAGTGGACAAAAACAGGTGGGTTTTTTAGAAAGAGAATTATAGAATACAAATTACCTGACCTTTCAACATAATCCATCTACATGAAGTCTTTTCAGGCTTTTTTTCAATATTTTAGTAACCATTTTCTGAAAGCTCATTCTGCAAGTTCTACTCAGTTTCTCACCTCAATACAGTGATCCAAACCTGGAGGGAAGCAAGGCTTGGTACCTCTGATATAAAACACAAGCAGAGGAGGTGAGCAGGCCTGCTGAGTGTCACGGTGGTTGACAGACCTCAGGAGAGCCTCATGTTCTCAGCACACAGTGTCTCCATCATGGGACGTTATTAAAAACACAGCAGTGTGAAGACTGGACCAGCCTCAAGGAGACATTTTCCCTGCCTTCAACCTTTCTGTTTCTCGTAAGCATGAAAAGTTCCCATGGGGGGAAAAATACTTGCATCGCTATTCATTATGTGTGTACACGTGAGAGGTTTTGCCGAATATTTTAACTGGCAGGAAAATACTGAGAATTGGCTTGGTTCCACCGTTCTCTATAAAAACCAAAATCCATCCACACATGTGACTAATTCATTTTTCTGGCATCCATCCAGCCCTGAGTTAAATGTGAAATTACTTCATTACAGGACTATCCATTCTCCCCGCTATTAACAGGCTTTCCAAAACAGCAGACCTGAGCACAGTTTACCTACGAGTCTTCATTAAAATAAGTTTAAATAAAGGCTATGTGTTTGGTAAGCGAAGGAGGAAAGAAAGAACAGATATTAAGAAACAGCCTCATGCCTCAGTGCACCACTATAAATCTACTGAATGAGCCAGCACAATCCCCAGTAGTGATTACTTATTAATAAGAACTGGCAAATAACTGCCAAAACTCCCTCTGCTGCGAGTACTCCACGATAATGAAATGCAAGTAAGCAATAACTGACCTCAAAGTTAGGTGTTAATTATTGGATGTGGTCTGCCTGCAATCTCCCTCCCTCCCAAGCCCCAGGCTCCCTCAGGGCACAGGGGCACTGTGGTAGCAAGGACTCCTGCATCCTGCATCAAGCCTCAGCTTTAGAGCCAGAGCCTGTCCCGGGCCAGGGAAGTGAGCACATCTCTCTGCCCACCTCTGCACACTCTCCACACCAGGAAAACACCAGTCTCCAGTGGATTCCAGTGAATGGGAAGAAGATCCTCACAGGAAAAACAAAACCTAAAGCTACACCTGTAAGCAACCTCCATACAAGATGCCAAGCAACTAATCAGCCTCCACAGCACACAGATAAAGGCTCAGACAATGCAATGTTTATCCTGGCTGAGCCAGGATAAACACAGAGATACTTTCTGAGAAAAAACAAACAAGGAGACAAAATTATTCTGTAGTATTTGAAAATATATAAATAATAATAAAAAAAAAGAGACTATTGTAATTTGATCTAAGGCCCTTCCATGAACATGAAGCAATCAAAACATACCCTGGAATCACTTATGCTGATCTACATTAAATACAGGAAAGTACCACCAAGGAAAAATATTCCTCTGTGCTGGAAATAAGAACTCACTGTAAGTGAAAACCAGAAACTTGTGTATGAGCAAAACTATGGTCTCACATTTCTGAGCTGTGCTTACTTGTGCAGTCAGAGAACATGGGCATTTAGGAAGTTAGCTTTTGAAGTTTGGAGGATTTAAGCACTTGTCTTTTCAAATTATTTTACCAAGCCTCTAAATCGTGTCCTTACTCTTAAGTGGGTTACTCTTCATTATCAGATAACTCTGCACTGTTTAATTTAAGCATAAACTTTAAGAGCCCTGCAGAGCTACTCTTGCATCTAACGTTTCAGAGGTCACAAAGCACCTGGGACTTCAGAATTCCAGATGGAAGTTTGCGGTGGTGTGGGTCAGGGAAACCCCACTCCTGTTCCACCCAGAGCAGAAAGGATGCAATGGTTGCAGTGATTTTTCAGACATTGCATGCTATGAGCTATCAGCAAGGACATGCAATACATATTGTGAAGCATTTCAGAACGTGTTGTCTCTGCAAAATGACAGGTTAGAGCTGAAAGGACATTCTTCCTATCCAGGCTACAAAAAATTTTGAAGTGAAATTCCTGGCAAATCCAAGCGCGGTGCCTCTGGCCTGCCACTCCTCCCTGACGGGATGCACGAGCCACTTGCAGCAAGGCTGAGCTTACCTCCACATCAGAGTCTGGTGCACAGTTGGCCGTAGGTGAAAGACGTGGTTACTGACGGCCAGGTTGTGCTCCAGCCGGAAGGGCTCCAGGACAACCCCGTCCCTCACCGGGAACGTCAGGCGCAGCTCGTCGTTGTGGTTGGCTGGGATCGAAGAGGGAGAGAAAGCGTGAACTTTCCCTTTAGCATCTGCAGTGCAATAATAATGTGTATATTTATACAGAATAGGAACAAATTGCACAGTGATCTGCTACTGGGTCTAACTTAGCAGGGTCACACACACAAAAAAATACAACCAGAAGTAACTCTATCATCTAACTGATACAAGTGACAAGGCTCAAACTGAGAGCAAGGGAACAGCACTCTTCTATTGTCACACACTTCACATTAGGGCCATAGCATTTCAGCCACCAACAGAAACCAGGAATGGCAAGAATTCTTGGTTTTTATTACAGGATAGGTTCTGCGTCCAAGCTTACTCTGTTGGCAGAAGACTGAAAACAAATCTCTTAATAATGTCAAACTGTGATAATGTTTGTTTTCCCTGCTTTGAACAGTGATCAACATTACCCAATTAGTTTCAACAGTTGAAACTATGTGATGACCAAAGACACTGGTATTCAATTACTATCTGAGCCCGTAAGATGAGATTTTGAGGTAACTTACAGCTGACCTATGAAGTCCAAATAGCTTTAAATCCTGTGTTCTTGCCCAAATAATACTGCAGCTCATCTTCTTCTACTTGATTTTTCAGCTATCCTGAACTCCAAACAGAGCTGCAAAGTGCTAATGCAGCAACAGTTATTTTACAGAAAACATAAGGTTCTCCCAGCTCCCTAGTAAATGATAGCTCCTATTGTTCATCAGTCACTTCAAAACCTCAAACATCTCATGCTAGAACCCAGTCAGAGAAATCTTGTTATTCCTGTCCTGTTCCCAGCCAAGTGTAGCTGTGACGTTGAGTGGCTTTGAAAGGAACATATATCAATTTCTGGCACAGTACTGAATATTCCTAAGAAGCCTGTATGGATCACAATAGAGACACTGCTATAAATATTCACATTTTATCCTACTCTGCAGTGTTGTTCAATGAATGGCTTTGCCCTTGAACAAAACAGACCAAATGGAAGTTCATACAATAAACAAGTCTACAAACCACACACACTGCACGACCCAAAATCAAATGTTTTCCCCTCAGGAAGCAAATCAAAGGAATAATTCTGGAGTAAAATCCTTGCAAGTTTAACCTGGAAAAACTTTTCTGATATTCTATTTTAGAAGAGCATAGCAGTCTTTCTCTATTCTGTGCACTGGCTCAAGTGAGCCTACACTGTGCATGCCACCTATTACAACTTAACAACTCCAGCTTCTCCCAGAGCAGCAATCAGAGCTACTTTCCAGACTCTGAAATGTATGTGGCAGAGAACAGAGGAACAATAAACGACTGTGGGGGCATTCTGTTTGCTACTCACTTGGAGGTGGTGGTAAAGCATTGATATTTGGTTTAATGTCAGGTGGGAATGGTGGTTTGACATCCTGGTTAGGTGACAGGTATGGAGGAATATTGCTCCCTGGTGTCATGGGTGGCGTGGGGTTTCCTGGAACAGGTGAATGAGGGTAATTTGCCACAGGTACAGGCCTTGATGGCTAGAAAATAAATAACATCACATTGTTATTGCAGTCTTGAAACAAGAACAATAAGCCTTGCGAACAGCACTGTTATCAAATACCAAAGACAACAGACAAGGGAGGGAGGCCCCTCTGTTTCTGGAGAAGTAACCACAGCATGACCCATAAGGCCTTCAGGGAAGAGGCAGACCAGGAGAGCAAAGCAGGAACTCAAACCAGCAGACCAGCCAGCTTAACTCAGGCAATGAGCAGATACAAGCAATGCTGCTAAAAGGTTTCCTGTGTTCCTCTCGATGCTCTCTTTCCAAAACACACGAGCCATTTGCTTCAGTTTTCCAACTGCACCACAGCCCACCCAGCCCTCTGTATCTCTCTGCCTTCCTTTCAAAATAGTCCCAGTGCACAGAAGCCTACACAAATAACAAAATCCAAAGACACACAGTTAGCCAGTCGGTGTCCTTTTTACTTCCATCTATCCTTTCTTCCACCCTTGTTCAACTCCTGTACTCAGAATTACAGCTCTGGGGGTCAGGGGATGTTTTTTATTCTGTGCACCTACAATTTGATTCTCTTCCTAGTTTGCTGCTAGGTAAGACTAACTGATAGAAAAAGGACAGCTAAGTATGAATAGGAGCTATGCATTAAAACCTTTGGTTTGGTTTCTTATAATTAAAGGGATGGTTGCAGTCAACAGAATAAACCAATAACCTTGATTTGAAGGAAGCTGACATTAAACAAACTGCAACTGCATGGCTCATGTACCATAAGCAGAAACACAGGAGAGTGTCAGAAGACGAAAATCTTTACAGACAGCCCAAGCACTGTGACTTCAAATCTGATTCTGTGTCTAAATGCTGCTCTGCTAACCCAAGATACTTGAGAGTACATAAAAAGAGGGGGAACTTCTCAAATCTTAATCATTGAACTTTCCAGCTATCTTTGGTTTTTATCTTTGACACACACAGTTACTATCTGCACAGTCACTACAATTCAAAGGTTCAGGTTTTGTCTGTGGAATTTTCCCCCTAACCAGGATAATCTGCTTTTTAAACAAGATTTCTTTTTCTTTCTAACTGTTTCCAGAACAGTCAATATTTGAATACAATATAGGGGACACATTGTAAAGAAACAAATGCCCTGTCAGAAGTATTTGGTAAACAAAAAAATGTTTAAGTTCTAAAATAAATGTACATAAAGTGTATTTAAAAATCTGTCACTTAAAAACTTGACGGAGATCTTCTGCAGTTACTTTAGCATAAGTGACTGCACTGAAACTATTATATAGAGGATCTGTCTGTTCCTCATGTTCTTCCTGACAATGAACTGCAAAAGCTGCCATGATCCAACAGGTATTCCTTTGGGTACCACAGTGAACAGCATAGTTGCACACAGAACAGATGCTTTACAGAAAAGGGTTTTGCTTTCTCTTTTTTTAAAATGGTGTTTTCTGTGTGAATCACACCAAACAATTCCAATTCAACAACATTGTGCAACTTAGACTCTTTCAGCCTACATTCAAATTCAGAATGTAGTCCAGGTACTTCAACAGCTAATGCTTTAAGCAGGTCAGAAGATCAATGGCCCTCCCCATTTTTATACTCACTGCAGTACCTGTGTGCAATAGATCACTTTTGTGTGCATTGGAAAGGTAGTGAACCTCAGCAGGCCCTCAGGGCAACCTTAGTTTGGAGAATACAAAGTGCTCAAGATGTATCCATAAGCAGGTTTTAGGCAACATTTTAACAACTCTAGGTCTTCCCCAAAACAAGCAGCACAGAGGGGGAAGACTGAGGCAAAGGAAGATGAGGTTGGAAAAAGTCACAGAGACTTCAGTTCAAAGATGAAACCTACAGCTGGAACACCTTTTAAATTTGGCCTGGCTTAATCCAACAGTGACCACTGTAGGTCCAAAACTGGAATGTTGCAACGTGGAACTTGTTTGTTACAAATTTCCATAGTCACTGCGTCCTTGCAAGGGACCATGAATAGGTGATAATATATTGTACACCTGAATCCCATTAGGTACTTCTTTTTACAAGCTATTTTTAAAGCAAACCCAACATTTTCTTGTAAAAGCCTCTAATGAGCTGCAGCAACATTCAATTTTCTTTATGAACTGCTCTGAAGTTGCAATGCAACTTGGCTGATTGACTTGATTCTGTGATACCCAAAACACTAGTAAAAACTCAGCCTTTTTTTTCTCTCTTCCCTTTAAGTATATAAAAACAGTATCTACGAAAGCATTAACGTGACTTCATTAATAAATGGCCACCAGAACAGAACAAGATAATCTCACAATTCCTACCTTGTAATACTGCCCCATGTTGACTGTTGGAGGAGGGTACTGCCCTGTGTTTTGCTGGCTTGGCATCCTCTGTCCAGGATAGCTGGGAGACGTTAGGGGTCTTGGAGGGTTGGGAGTGGGGTACTGACCAGGCTGGTTTGGAAACTGGCTATTTGGTCCATACTGCTGGTTTCCATAATTTGGCTGTATCAGGACAGGGATACAAGAAAACAAAGCCATGTTTTATGCAAGCAGCTTTCTTATATAGATTATTAGCACACATTCAGTAGCACAATCAAAACAAACAAAACCCCTTCAGGTGAATACTTCTTAAAAGCATAAAAATCTTGCAAACCAAAGTGGGGTAAGACACACACACTCAGCCTTGTAACACTGTCAAAGGGCATTGTGCTTGAAGAAACTACAACTACAACCAGATGCAATGTTCACAAAATTTCTGTGCTTTTGCAAGTGCTACCACACCCACGCCTGGGGCCCCTTTTTCAGATGTAGAATGGAAGCACAAAAATAAAAATAAAAAAATAATAAAAAAGTAAATAAATAAATAAAAAACCCTGGAAGGGGCAAGAACATAGAAGCTGTGTTGTCCATGCCTGTCTCTTCAACCCAACTGCTCTCTGCTGGCCTCTTACTAGAGTGTTCAGCAATAATATAACGACTAAAGAGAAGTTCTTACTAGTCATAAGCACTTTGCTGGTGCTAACAAATAGCTAAGACTGTGCTGTTGTGGAATTAAGTAATGAAAATTGGAACTCTAAAGGTAGTAGAATGTCAATTTGAAAAACGAACTAATGGATGTTTCCATAAATGAACCCTTCAATAAACAAATAAGTATCATCTGCAAAATTCCAGCCCAACAAACATGCAACATTTATGGCACTGTTCAGAACTGACTTGTTGGAAACATGAACATATTCACTTACAATGAAAAACCTGATTCTGAAGCAGCAAAAAGAGATTTAAAGTAATTCTTAAAATATGAAATACGAAAAATCATGTGAACAAGCCACATTTTGTGTTTTCCTAACTTACTTGTAAATAAGTGGCAGTATTTACAGAGTGAAAAGCCTCCTAAGAGAAGCAACTCCTGCAAAAGCACATCCCTTTTTTATTTCTGATTAGTTATTTAGAAAAAAAAATAGTTTGCAGAGCAGGAAAGACAAGTAGCTCAGGCAGAAATGTTTTCTGTATTTTCTGCATCCCACGGTCCTTATTCCTGTGCATTTTCTATAAACTCTTAGTACCATTATTATTGTCAGGGCAGTATCATAATATTCTGAGCTCTACACCTGTTGTTGAAGTCTCAGGTGAATACAGAATTTCACCAGGAAATGATCTCTGAAGCTACTAAGTGATGCCTAGATTTGTAAAAACATTTAGGCATATGTAGGTTCTGGGAGTTGCTGGAACGCTAAAACGCCTCTACTGCCTAGTTTATCCTAACTTGAATAGTAAAACACATTGGTGCTTTTTAATTCCAAAAGCTCATTTGTCTACATCTTTGGTTGTCTAAATTACTCTTAAAAATTTGACCCTAAGTATTTTGCCCTGTCATAATACAAGTCTATGGCAATGTACCTTTGCCTATAAAGCCATTCAGATCTTCCATAGCAGCATGGGACCTTATCACACTCCACATGAGCTGGAATTAGATAAATGCTGACAGAGAGGGATTTGAGTTTAACACTATTTATATTCATCTTAGTAACTATGCAAATCAACATTCAAAAATTTGGAAAGCAATTGTTCTCTAAAAAATGACTGCTATTACTACTGGTGTTACAGTACAATGCCTGCCCTGCATTTTGTTACAAAATGAAAAAACTGTCCAAGAAAACACAGCTCAGATATGTATTGGGGTAAGATGAAGTATTTCACCCCCAGTGTTCCTTCTAAGTTGCCACTTAGACTCCACTCCTGTGATGGAAACCTGCTGAAGATCTATGAAATCACCATGAGAATCTTAGAATGAGGTTTGGGGCTTTTCTTGGACTTAATGACCATCGTATGGACTAACATAGCAAGAGTCAAACTGAATACTTCACAAGCTAAAAAGGAAGAGCTGCTCCTGCTAATATTTTTTTAATGGCTGCACTCCTACCAAGGCTGGAACAAAGATGTACCTATCTTAAAAGGATGTGCACCACATATTACCCAGTGTGTTGCAACTTGCACTCAAAGAAACAGTGTAGCCAAAAGATCAATTTTTTTCATTACCTCTCCTGGGTATGGTCTCTTTATGCCCTGTATAGGCAAAGACTGGGGCCGTGGGCCTGGATAGGCCTGCTGAGGCATCCTCTGCCCGTGGGTGCTGAAGGGGCTCATTCCAGGAGGCCTGGGCTGGTTCATGCCCATGGGGGGCCCGCTCATGCTGGAAGGTGTCATTCCTGCTCCCATGCTTGCTGGGTTCATGTTGCCTGGCATAGAAGCAGGACCACGAGGACCAGGCTGGTTCATAAACTGGTTGTTGTAAGCCTGAGTTGGACCCATCTGGAAAGAGGAACAAACCTTCAACGGAAGAAGAAGAAAAAAAAAAAAAGAATAAAATGCGACATGCATTTATAAAATGGGAAGAGGGAGCTGAACATGCTTTTGGGGAAGGGAAGAAGGGAAGGATTTATGTCGCATTTTCCTTCAATGTCCTCTAACATTTGATGGGCAGTGAAGTTATTTATAATAAAAATCCAGTTGGAATTGTAAAAGGCATAAGAGTGGAAGACAGATGTAAATCTAAGGTGAGACATTAAATTGTTTCAGTTGGCTGGTCTAGTACTGTAAGGTAACAGGTTAGGATGTCAACTGTGCAAATAGAGGACAACACTACAGTTTCTAAGACCCTGTGCTTTCATCACCTGGCATATGGACTCCTATACTTCAGAATTCAGAGAAGTAAAAAAGGTAAGGAGGAAAAACCTGAATGATCAAGCCCATGTTTATTTTAAGAAAAAAAATCCATATAAGTCATGACATGCTAGAAGTTATGGATAACTGGAAATGCACGTCTCACATAGCTGCCCATATAGACAACATTATTAAAAACCAAATCTCTCTTCTATTGTTGTTTCCCTGTTTGAAGGGAAATAACCCAAACAACCAACTGCAGTTAGCAAAATAAACAATTGTCCAAGAGCAACAAAACCTACTGCAAGATTCTAGAACATTTCACTAGGTACTCAAATTTGGAGAACTGGCAAAGGCAGCAATAATGTATCACATCAGATGCAGCTGTAACTTTGAGGAATCTTCAATTTTTTTTAAAGAAGCAACCCCTAACCTACAAAATACAGTTAGGGAAGTTTTATCAGGAAAAACACGGGGACTGACTCATACCTACATACCCACATTGCAGCAGTTTCTCATAAGCATTTCTTACCATGCTCATGCACAAAAAAACCACCCCTAAAAACCAAAAAAACCCCCAAACCCAACAGTAGGCACCCTAACAAACACAACAGTGAGAAGAACAGCCAATTCCCTGTAATGGTCCAGATCAGGCAGGTATGAGGCCATAAGGGTTGCTCTCTTACCGGTCCATACTGGTTCATGTCCTTGTTCTGTGTTTCCTGAAGGGCTGCCACAGTGGCTGTAGCTGTAGCTGTTGCTGTAGCAGCTGCAGCTGCAACTGCAGCAGCGGCAGCAGCTGCAGCTGGCTGGGTGAAATCAGCTGGTGGCCTCGTGTGGGGAGGAATCCCCATTCCTGCAGGGGTATTTGGGCCCCCAGGGTAACTAACAGGGAAGAAGAGAAAGGAGGAGAAAATTAAGATGTGCCTGGTGGATTTTGTTTTGAATGTTGGTGTGCTCCTCACCTGGAACTATTCCAAAAGCATGTATCAATGACTAATGAAAGCCAGCAGGCCAGATAATTAGGGGTGTACAGGAGATAGGGCTTGCATCTACAGGTTACACCTGCCGCCCAGGTGCAACAGTCACAGAGCTGCCACTGGGATTACAAGGCATGACCAGCAGTCATTTTGGGGGGCAATAAACTTCTTTGCAGGCCTGTAGCTTCCTGCAAAGTAGAACTGAACTCCTGAGAGTAAAAGCTCTGTTTCTCAGTAGTGTAGGGGCAAATACACAGGAGCAGGAAAAGCGAACTTCCTCCAAGACAGCACATTAATCTGCCTCAGTGGTGAATTATGGCAAGTGTTCAAGATATCATAAAAGCCTGAAAAACCTGAACCTTAGTAGAAAGGCCAGGAGAGACCCAATGCAATTGACTCCACTGGATCCCACACAGTGTGTTCTGCAGTGCCTACCCACCTCTTCTACTGATCCTAAGATAAACCAACTAAGCCAAACCACGCCTTTCCCACTTCAGGTTACCAAATATCTTTATGAATATGGGCCAATATACTGTGCCCATTTTAGAGATGTTAATACAAAGCTGAAGAAACTTCTTGGCTTGTTCAAGGTCACTCAGTAGGTCAGTGGCAGAGATGAAGGAAGAGATAAACTCCCTCTCTCTGAGTCCCAAGCTTATATTCTTCACAGTAGACTGCCTATGCTAACAGCAGCAGTCTCTTCAGCAGTCTTTGTACTGGGACCATAAATAGTGGTTTCAGTTAAGTGCCCTTACCATCCCTGTTTACAAAGTAAAGACACAGAAAGTCAACATGTAACTAATGACAGGCTATTAGTTTTGGATTATATGACTAATGCAGCATTTATTTCCCCAAAATAAATACACAACACGACCATCTTTTTTAACAAACATCTTCAATCCCAGTTTTTCTTAAATTCGTGCTGTGGAGTAAGTCTTTGAGCAGAAATATTCTGTTGCATAGGAAACTACTTTGCCCAATACTCAAGCTTACTCCTCCATATGCACGTAGAAATTATACCATCAATACCTTTCACATCCTGGCCTTATTAAATGTTAATCATTCTTAAGCCTGTGGTCTGTTTAACATCCCTCTTAATTAAAACTTTATTTTGGGGGTTTATTAGAGCTAATTGATTGACCTAAGCCATTTCCATTTATTGTGATGAATTTCTTTGCAGTTTGGGTAGCTGATTTCCAAAGCTGCAAAAGCAGTATGTGCTTCAGTTAACCAGCAAAAAATAGCTACAGAGACTTTATATAATTAAAATAGGCCCATAACACTTCTACCGGGTCACTAAAACAAGCTTCATCAAGTATTTACATCCATTTTCCACCTCAGAGAAGTAAATCTTACCTGCCACCAAAACCTCCACTTCCAGGATAATTGGGTCGCCCATACATGCCCTGCTGTATGTATGGCTGAGTGGAGCCTGCCTTGGCTGAAAATTGTTGCTGCTGTCCAGCAAACTGAGGGGAATTGATTCCAGGGTTGCTGGTTGTCATCCCAGAAGCCATGGGGTTTCCTGCTGGGTTCATAGGGTTGTTAGCATTTGCCATTGGATTTCCCAGCACCTGCAAGAAAAAACATGAGAGTAAGGGGCTGTACCTTGAACTACTTCAAGCAAATTAAGTTGATTTGCTGCAGTCGTTAAATTAAAACATAACCACCTGTACTCTGAACTCTAATGAGCACAGACCTCATTTATGTCTAGGTGCACATTCCTGGTGATTTCTCCTTTTGCCATTTCCAAACAATCAGGAGATTTTCAACTAGATGGAACCCAAATTAGTATGCTTATAAAAAATGTTTATGAGAAAGACCTGCCACAACCATGCCATGGCCATTCATCTGACTACAAGAAAGGACATAGCTTTTTGGGGGGGAAGCAGGGGGCATGAGAGGGTGAGAGCTCTTCTGTTTATTTAGTTGGTTGGTTTGTTTGTTTGGTGCAGGACTTTGAAGTAACTTGGAAGTAGTCAGTCCCACCAGCACAATTCAAAGGGTACTACAGATAGAAAAACTGTGACAGAACATATTTCAGTAGTTTAACCTATTCTTGACTCTCTAAATAGTGTACAAAAGTCTATTGATTATTTTTATTGCTTCTTACAAAAGAGTCCTCTGTTCTCTGTATAAAAGGACTTGTTTTGCTTGTTTAAAGGATTTTCTTTCCCAAACTGCTATGATTTCCATGGAGATGTAAGTGTGGCTGTTCATGGATCACCCGTATAAGATTTCCCGAGAAGTCTCCTACTTGGGAAGAAACTCAGTGCTCAGGATTTTTGCAGAAGACTAACTCAACAGCTTCAGTCATTTGAGAAAAGGAATTGGTGAGTCCAGCTCATTCCTTTCCCTCAAAGAGCACAAAGATTTACAGGAAATCCTGACATTCATTTCAATCTGCTCTGGGTAGCTGTAACCAAGCTTCATGTTCCAGTTTCACTGCTCCCTTGCAGGGACTCTGAAGAAGCATTTTCTTTCGTCATGCAAGAGATTTCTTTCCTTCTATTGCACATTCCTCTGAAGTACCATGAAGAGTTCAAGTAACATTACAGTACTCTTATGATAGAACAAAACTCAGAGGGTTTTTTTTATCATTCCTTTTGCCTTTTTAAGTATAAAAGAAACTATATTTTCATTTTCTGGCCAATGTATAGACCGAGACGTTTACTCACGTATTTGTCTCCCAGATGGGATACCTTTTCTTTTAAGGTGTCAAAGAAATCAACAATAATAAAACATGTAATAGATCCTATGACTGCTTCCTCTTCTTGTTTTATTGAAGAAAAATTTTGCCATAACCACGGCTTACATAACTGCCATGTGAGTATCTATATGACTAGGCCTCTGAATAAATTCTTTTTCAGATAGCTGATTCCATTACAATTTCATTTTCAATTTTTTTACCAAAATTATAATAATAACAAAAAAAAATCCTCAGAAAATTTTGTATGGGACCTAACACCACTTGGTTTGAAAGAAGCAGAAAAGACAGGTTAGATTTATGTACCATTTGCACTCATTAAAGATGGTGATGTGTTTTGAGCTCTTCATCTGTGGTGTAAGCAAAGGCCGGACTGTCTGCGTGCTCAATTTGTGCCACATCCCTGGGAGTGCACACTATCACAAATAATTTGCAACTTCTTCATAAAAGCTGCTTCTTTTTGTGTCATATAATTCAATATACAACACAGAAGAAAAAGAGAGTTAAGACTGGAGAGAACCAAATGAAAATCCAGGAAGAATGTCTCTCACCTGGGGGCCAAGAGGCCATACTTCTTCTCCAATGTATATTGAAATATTTTTGCTAACTTAGACAGCACTAACAGGAAAGACTGGAAAGAACACAGCCTAAAATTGGTAGTTAACAACTCAGTGTGGGGTTAGACTTGGTACTGAATTTCACCAGCCCACAAGTGCAACACAACTCCAGCTAAAATCAACAATTATCATTTGGTGAATCTAGCTAAAATTTAATAGAACTCTTCACATTCACTCTGAATTCCCAAGAGGTTTGGGATTACCCCAAACCTATGCTTTTAGTGTTGAAACCACTCAGTGCAAAAAATATGAGGTAAATCCAAGCCTGACATTTGCATGCAGCCAGAGGAGTGACTGACTCAAACTCTCAGACACCTCTTGTTCAATGCCACCCAAGAGGACATGACTGGGAAAATAATGCATCATATACAACAAAGAAGACAGACACTGCCACTGATCCCAAAAGGATTTTCCAAAATACCTTTCATTCTACAAACATTAGCAGAAATGCATATCTAGAGGGAAGGAGGCATAAAAATGAAGCTTACCTGGCTTTGAGAGGTGTTAGTCACACCCCATACTGTGGTGACCACTGACAAAGAGCCTGGAGGCTGGTTGGTATTTTGTTGCCAGGGAACAGAATCATAAGGGAAAGACCCATCACTGCAAAAAACAAATGTTCAGGAAGGTGAGATTTTGGAAGTTTAAAAGTTTAAACTGTGGCAAATTGCTGGTGGTGACAAAGGAATTAACGTCTGACGTTACCTTAACTCTCCACTCCTCCTCCACTATTCGTATTCTCAGAGGCATGAAGTTTCTTTAATAGCAATGTGATCATATCAAACCACACAGAACGAATGAATTCCTTAACTATATTGAAGCACAGGGCTTTTACCATAAAAAGGTCTGCCAGCAGTGAAAGTCCAAGTAAACTCAGGGGCAGAGTTTCAAACAAGAACACTAAGTTACTCAGAAGCATGTATTTTTTTTTCCTATTCATCTCAAACTCTTCAACAATCACTGATTTAGCTGCCTTATATCAATTCAATTAGATTTTGAGACCAGACTGCAGGTCCACTGTCTGCAGTGGGTCCCCAAATGGCCAGAAGAGCCTTTAAAGCAATAGCAGTTCAACGTGATTTTGAAAAGTGAATTGAAATTCAGATAGTGTTCTCCCACACGATGGATAAGCTGCATGCCAAAAACGGTATTAGCTAATCAGCATTCTAGAAAATCAACTGCAGATATACAACACATCTTTCAGATAAATATGTGGATGAGAGGATTGGGTTTTTCCATTAGCTTTGTCCACAGATACAAGCAAACATTTCTTACAGTTCTTTTCATACAAAAGCGAGATGGTGATTTCAGAATGAGCCCAGGATAGGTACATACTTAGTGTAATTAATGAAGTATCTTAAATCCAGTGATAGTAACTATCAATCCTATCAGCATAAAATACATTCCACTTGAAATTTGCTCATTCTTGTACTACTAACTTGTAAATTAGATTTCAATTTGCATATATATACACATACACTCAGGTGATCTTTCTTCATATATATATATATATATATAAATATAAATATAAATACCATTTAACAGACACACATTGCTCTTTCATTTTCAAACACCATTGATTTGTATTTTATATCAAGAACTGCATTTTTGTCTTAACTACCAGCTATCACCAAAATTCTATCCAGGGCTAACTTGCCTAAAGAATCTATACAGGCTCTACATGCACCCTACCAACATGCTTCAAAGCCTGCTCGCCCTCCTGTGACCCCAGACAGTGCTCCAGGCTTGGACCACTCCTTCCTTTTGTGCTGTGAGCCAAATTCAAGGACTACCTCCGTGTTCATTCTTTAGCCTGTTCATAACCCAAGTGTGAATCATTTAAGAAAAGGAATTGCTCTGCACAAAGTGTGCATGTGTGTGATAAAAACTGCCTCTGTCCCAAGTAACAAATAATGTAGTAACAGCAGCAGCAACTGTGTAAGTGAAGCAGTGAATACATTTCACAAACAGCTAGGATATTTCAAACAAATTCCACAAAGCTCTGCCATCACAACAGCAATGTATTAGAACATAACTGTGAATTTGAACTGACCTATTTGCTTCAAAATATCCCCATTCAATCAAACAAAATCACACAAAAAATTATATTAGAGAAAAGAATAATTTCCCCTAACAAATAATTAGGGAAAATTACTGAAAAATGGTAATTCTCTATAAGATGCCTGACACATCATGTTTACAGCACCCATACAAACCAGTGTGTGAATAAGGGCACACTGAACACCTTGCAATCACTGAGTCCTTCTAGCGCATGTTTCTTTAAAATATTTTCTGTTAGAATCTTGCCCCTCTCACTCAGAGGCTCAGACAATGGCTTCAGTGACTAATATTTGCAAGTGACGCAATTCAAGTCCCTCCACCAGCATGGAGACAAATGATGACTAACCCAGAATTTGTGACTGCTATTAAGATTTCCTCTTTTATCCTGCTCTGAATGATGCCTCCTACTTTACTTCCTTCTCTGACTGTTTCTGATGATGTCTGCTCTGTGATTTGTTTGGATATTTATGGCATATATGAGTGTTCATGTGCTTCAGTGACTACAAAGAAGCTCTCTCCATGACATAAGCAGTGAAAGGACTCACTGCAGACATTCCTCTCTATTCCCCATTGATGTGCTGTGGACAGGTAATAAAACCTGAGGAGCAAGGCAAATATTTTTCAAGTGTATGAGTAAATAAGAAGGGTAATGACAGGCAGGAATCAAACCACGGAGTCACTAAAGATTCTTCTAATGCAAATACACTGTACAGTTTGTAAACACGCTCCAACTTTGAGCAAGTAATGCTTCAGCTTGCTGTTAAGAAGTTATAATTATTACATCACTTTCTTTGCCTCCTAAGCATGTTTCTCTTACCCACTTCTCTCCTTTACAGTCCTATGCAGAAGGGATTTCATGTATCATTCCTCCGTAGTTTCCAGTGGTAGAGTCAGACCATTTGTTCAGTGGAAAGCTACACTGGGTTCTCAAAAAACTATATAATCACTTCATCCTGACTATAAATACAGAGCAAATCACTCAATTTTTACTGTATTACAGTTAAAATGGGTGACACCTCAAGAAACCACATTGTTGACAAATAATAAAGCCTCCAGCACCACACAAAAAAGCCCGAAAAAGAGACCAGCTACAGATTTGTTGAGAGATATTCCTTGTGCACACTGAACCACATGACTACCACATTATCCAACACAGGGCCTAGTGTTAAATCTCAAACATTACTGATAACAGAAATTATGGCAACACTGAAATACTGATAGATGTGCCTCGCAGAACATGAAGTTAAATAGCCTAATATCCACTTACTGTCCTAAACCTCATCGCTCAAGTTTCACCTTAGTTACTCCATGAGAAATCCACGGCAATCTCACGGTTTGCATTCCCCAGCCCTTACTCTGGCCCATCACCAATTGCATGCATGTCTGAGTAGCTTTTTGCCATACTGGATACAATACCCACCCTTTCTCCATCACATGAAGACTTCCTTGGTTTCAAGGAGTAGGAGATGCTGAAACTCATGCCACTCAACTAGAGGATTACTTGTTCCTCCACTCTGCTCTTTCAACTTCCATTTCTGTCCTTAAAACCACCCAAAGGAATATTCCCACCATCAAAGGCAAATCCATGTAAGTACCGTAATGAAACGTGACCAATCCAATTCTCATTTGCAAAGAGCAGTGGTTTTCCCCTGTTATTATACAGAGCTGTGAATTATTCTGAAATCCCTTCCTTTAAACTTGAAGATGGCAGCCAATAAAGAAAGAAGCTTCAACCTCTTCAGTCAAAGCGAAATGCTGCCCATGACATTGTTCCTGTTGAACTGTCCAAGGGTAATTAAGCCTCTCACTGCACCCTGGAGGGCAATGAGTCAGTTTGGGCTCAGCTGGAGCCCACTAAAAGAGTATTGACTAAATTTACAATAGTGCTAATGAACCTATACATACTACTGGTCAGCATTAAAGGCCAAACAGCAGAGGAAGCCACAGAGCAAAGAGAAAGAGATGGAGGGAAATTACTTCTCAAAGTAATGTTTCCCTACTCTGATGTAGCAAAACTGCAATCAAGCAATGAGGAGGAATTTCTTAGCTACTGGCAAATGTACTGAACCCAGCAGTAACATAACACTCATGTTGAAGAAGTACACTGCTAGTCAGGTCTAAAAAACTCTTAATCTCAGCACTCGGCAGATATCCAGTCTCTAGGAAAAGTTACAGACTTCATGTCAGACAGAGCCTGATAGTTAATTCTAATAAAAATTGTTTAATAACAAGTGAATTACTGTAGTTTACACATGATTTGTGGCATTATTTGCTGTGTTTTAAATAGGTTTATGTTGTCACTAAAGCAACTGTATATTTATCTGATTCTCTGTTTACATGTCTTCATTCTTTGAGGAAGGAAAGGTTCAGATGGTTTAGTCAAGCATGCATCCCTAGAGCATTGGCACTTTACATATTGTGGAGGAGGGTGAAAACTGGAATTACACATTCCTGGTGATTTTCCACATCACTTGTTGAGAGGGCCAGGTGTCTAAAATACTACCTTCATAAAGCATCTACCTCTGTTTTAAACACTGTAAATCTACCAACTACTGCACCAGATGCTGACTTTCCAAAAAAGCCTTTTCAGTCCAACCACTGAGAGTCAAGTTTCCCACAACTGGGCCTTCAATGGCTACTTTCTGTTGCTTACCCTCATGCCAGCTTTGCAGTTTTGCAGGGTCTTTAACATCTCTGAAGAGCGGTCATCCCACCTTGAGGGCAGCTGACACTCACAGAATTCACACAAACTTTTAAATCTACCAACTCTATCCTAACTTTCTCAGCTGACACCAAGATGAGTAGGTAATTGCCACTGGAACACGGACTGTCATTTCTCCCACATCTTCTTTTGTCACCCATGGACACCTGGAGAGGAGAGGATCTCACGACAAGGTGTGAGGTGTCAGAGAACAACACAGGCCAAACACGTCTTTGCAGTAACACAAGGCCAAAAATCAGAACAGGCAAAATACAGCCCAAAACAGGGGCTGCTGATCTGTTCCTGCCTGATGGCACCTCTCTGTGTCTGCACCTTGCTCTGCCTCTGGGCAGGTGTGTGCTCAAGGTGCTCAGCACCCCTTGCCTGTATTCTTGGTTGGAGCCTCTAGGTGACACTACCTTAATACAAACGAAACCATAACAATTTCCAAACAAGGCTCCTTGGTCCCCTCAACCCTTTCCCCCTACAACCTGATGCATGTGCAGTGGAAAAGTATCACAAATCCCACAATCGGAACAGGCAAGAAAACCCCAGGTAAGTGAAGCATCAAGACATGAGTTTCATGTCTGGGTTGTCTCACAAGTTAAGCAGCTCAGCTTCTTTCATTCAGATTTACGTTTTGTTTTACTTGGATTTCTTGAGAGAACACCACTCATATTTATTAATATGGATTCACAGTTTGCAAGCCTTCTTGATTAGGGCACCACCATGAATCTAACACTAGAAATTGGGAAAAAAGATTGGGAAACAAAGTAGATTAAGTCCTTTCTGGAGCATTTTAGTACTTTATACCAAAAAGGCAGTTCAAATTGAGCATTTGCACTGCACCATGCAAACCTAACAACTCAATAAGCTAGGAATCCTTGACAACACATTCAGAAATTAGAGATCAAATGGGTTTTTTTTCTTTTTGGTTGAAGTTCCACTGAAAATATCCCCGGCCTTGAGTATTAATTTGAGAAAATCCCACTGTGACAACTGGAAGCCAGAATTTGTTTTTGCTTACTGTCAATCAAAACCATTTTGGAGATCTGCTTTTATTTTTTTCTGTGAAAACCACTAGATATTTAGAAGGAAACAACTGACTTGTCATTTTTCAATG
This sequence comes from Trochalopteron elliotii, assembly GCA_024734555.1. Classification (NCBI taxonomy): domain Eukaryota; kingdom Metazoa; phylum Chordata; class Aves; order Passeriformes; family Leiothrichidae; genus Trochalopteron; species Trochalopteron elliotii. The sequence continues at coordinate 6,338,560 of JANPWX010000054.1, forward strand.
AGATTCTTTTTCAAACAAACAAAGCCAGCATGTCCCCACCAGATACATGCACCATCTTCATACACCTACAGCACTTGGCCAACGTGTTTCAACTTCAACACCTAACATTAGTTTATGGTCTAGGTGACAATTACCATAAACACATTACTGTGAAAAAAACCAAACCACAAAATTTAACTGTGCTATCCTTCTGTGCCATGTTTTCTGTAGGCTCTGCAAGCCACTCTATGCAATTTGTGGTCTGTTCACAAAGAGGAACATGGCAGAGCCAGGAAACACCAATGTGGAAAGAACATTAAGATCACTTACAGTCAGTAAGGATACAGAATGCCATATTGTAAAGGAAACAAAGAGTAAATACCTCTGCATCACACATGATGTACAGAACCAAACTAAAAGCTGATGTTGTGTGCAGGTATCCTAAACTTTTTACATTCAAGATGAGGAAAGCAAGAGGGTGGTGTAGTCAGTCTGCATACTAATAACTGACTTGGGATGGCTAGCAAGAATTAGCTTTTGATTGGTGCCATCTATGTGATTCACACCTTCCTCAAATACATTCCTCTATTTTGCATTATTATTTGAAGACATTTAAATAGTATTAGCATGAATTAAGGCACCATCCTGCATTTCACTAAGCTAACACCTAAAACACAATCCCATCCAAATGACTGAGTGTTTTTATGGAATGTTAAAACAAAAAAAGCCAATTTGGAAGTATTCTACAAGACTTTATTTCCCTCTGCTTCTTAATGACATGACTACAAGCATCCAGATTTTACGAAGAAAATACACAGTTCCAAAATATATTCCACCATGATTTCTCAAGTCTGTTGATTCCCTCCACTCTTTTCAACTAGATGAGTATGTTCCCTAATCCTTTGGAAAGCTTTGATTCTCCCAACTCCAAATGCACAGCAGATCCATACCTAGTCCTTGCCTATCAAGAAAGAATTACCTCAAGTGTTGTTTCAGCATTGGATGTTGCCTGCACCATGAAAAGGAAGACTGAAAGCAGTTAGAAATTTCGTAATTCGCTGTTAAAAGAAGGAAGCTTCCTTCTTCTGGCAAACGGTATGAGAACACAGAAGCACTGTGAACTCCTTCTAGGTGAGCAGATGCAGGTGAAACAGTCAAAAGGTGAAGGCAACAAGCCATTTATCAGCTCAGTGGTTTGGATGGCCCCTGCTGCTAGCAGGTGGCTATCACCCTCTGCCTCTGCTCTTTTAAATGTCCACACACACATTTATAATAACCATTCATGCAGCCACACACATCTGCACAATAAAGGCGTTTGTGTGGAGACTGAGATAGCAAAATCGAGCTGACAGTGCAGCAGGTGATACAAAGTACCTCTGGAAGCTGAAAGCCCTGAACTTTTTCTTTATATTTGTGACAAGGCCTGTGAGGCCTGCATGAGTTATGACTGCACAAGGCGGGAATGCTGCCTTCCATTTCACATTGGGTTGCTAGAGATCAGGCTGTGACACGCTCGCTGCTGTGCTTCCTGGCGCCTCACCCTACACTCAGTGTCATCACTTAGAGCCATGCCTGCAAGTCTCATGCTGCTCAGCAAGAGTTACTGCATCTGATTTTAACTCCCGAAACTAGAAAAATGCATTAGGCCAAATAATTAGATTAATTTGTAAGTTTTTGAACCTGCAAAAACCCACATCTCCCCTGCATGCACACACAGTCTTGCTTTAATACAGATTTCATATATGTCCACGCACATGTGTGTGCACACGCAAAGATACAGAGATAACACACCTTATTTCTGTCCATGTGGAATAAATGATCACACCTACGCAGGTAAGCAACAAAAATACTACTGAGACCCACTCCTGCCTCTAAGAATCAGAAGGGGTTACATTGTCTGACATGGGAACTACAGCATCCATCTGATAAAAGGAAAAAAGATTAAATCATCACACCCAGTTCTATTGTCACACAAGTAGACCATGCAATGCATTACTACAGCCCATATTACAGTTACAAAATCCACCGGTAACAGCCCTGCTATTAACATGCCACCTGTTACCTTTTTCAAAATGCTGAAATTATCTTATAATCGTTTTCAGCTTGACAAATGCAGTTTAATCTTTATTGCATCTCACAGCACAGATCTGCTTCATCCATGTCTTATTTATCTCACGTGTGTCGGAATGCAACCCCAAGCCCTCAGTCCCCCCCTGCCACCAGGCATTCCTTCTGCTCTGCTTTATCAATATACCTGGGTTTCCATATCCGACTGCTCCTTTACAATAAAAAACACACCCACCCAGTATTCTACCATTGCCTGTTGCCTTGGTAATCCAAATGCCTGGGTACTCGCTGATTATCGGCGAATGAGACTCGCATTGTTCACACCGCAGCGCGTCTGCTATGTTAATGTGAGATAATGGCAGCCAGAAGACTCCTTTTGTTCCCAGCTTTGCTGTTTATTCATAGTGCCTGGAGGTCAGCGACTGCTACAACAACCGGGGAAGGAACCGCTGAGAGCGTGAGCAGATTCCACTTCTGCTTTTGCCTCTGAGACAGGGGGAAACACGAGCAGCCCCGCACAGCGAGAAGGGCACCGGGAGCTCTGCAGTCTGACTCACGCAAGGTGTAGCAGGCGGCTCGGAGGAAGATGTGATGGACTTGCACTTCCGAGATTTTAGATGAAGCTGATTTACGCTCCCCGACAACAGAAAAAAACCGCTTTCTTCGAGAGGCACGGCGGGAAGGGAGGGAGAGAGGGAGGAGGGGGCAGCACAGCACCGCCGCAACTTACGGGAAGCGA
>JANPWX010000054.1:6341440-6359646 GCA_024734555.1 Trochalopteron elliotii
CGAGGGGAGCGCCCGGAGCGGGGCGGGCAGGGCAGGGCAGGGCAGGGCAGGGCAGGGCAGGGCAGGGCAGGGCAGGGCAGGGCAGGGCAGGGCAGGGGCACCCCGGGCAAGTGACCTGGCCGGGGAGGGACGGCGGAGGGGCAGGTCTGAGAAACCTCTCCCCGAGCCGTCTCCGCGCTCTGCCTGCCTGTCAGAGTAGTTTGGAAATGCTGTTGGTGACACAGGGACACGGGCAAACAAACCGTCACATCGCATCTCCCCTGACGCGTTAAGTGGGAACTGAGAGCACGAACAGGCTGTGGTACCTTCCCCGCATTCCCAGCTCGGTGGAGACGAGGACATTCAAGACGGTGCCCCGGCTGGTGCGCTGCTTCTTATCCCCGGAACAGCCCTTTCATGGGAAGAAACCACCGATTCCTGCTAAAGGCACTGCCAGTATCTAATTAATGTCACCGACCCATCTGCCCAGGTTGCTGATGTGCTCTGTCTGCCGAGCAGGCTTTGTTGTCATTTCTAGCGAAAACCAGCCGGGAGTGTCTTAGCCCGAATTGCTAACCTTTTTTTTTTTTTTTTTTTTTTTTGGGAAACCATTAGAAAAGCCCTCCACCACTGCAAATAGTAATGACTATTTCCTTTTCTTCTCACTGCGATTCTGACAGACTTGAAATCCAAATGTACGGGAGTAGCAGGAATACAACAATTGACAAAATTGAGCACGGGGAATTCACTCCTTTTGTAATCTATTTACAGAGAAATCCTGTGGAGGGTGACATTTTCATGTAAGTGAATGAATAACAGACACATGTAAAGAAAAGGCATCAAGAGAAATAGCAAGTCTTAGACAAAATATACATCTGTGATTCTGCCGCCAAATTATCCAAAATTATTTAAAAAGACAAGGTATTTGCCGTAATTTATGTCAGTAATTTTTACGCGCCAGACTGTAAGCTCCCTCCCTGCTTTAGAAGCCATGTCACCTCCTGGCAGGCAGGCTGGAGCGCGGTGCTCACAGCGCGGGTACCCAGAACACAGCTCCTCACGCTGAACTCACCCTGCGCTGAGCCACCGGCTGGCCCTCCCCCAGCCCCTCTGTGCCTGGGAAGGACTGCTGAACCTCACACGGGGACCTGATGCTGCGCAGGTTGAAGGGCACTGACTTGGTTCTGATGTTCCCTATCCAGAGGTGTTCAATCCAGTTAGGACTCCCAATGATTTCAGTGAGTTTTGCAACAAAGGGCTAGGCAAAGTGTAGCTCTCAGTGTCACCACACGCTTACCGTGCTGACAGCCAAAATTGTTAAAAACCAGAGGTGCTGCCACAGTTAAATGATTTTTAACCCCAGAAAATCAGTTGGTTTCATTGAAAAGGGACAGAAGGCACCTTCCCAATGTGCTCGAAGAAGAAAATAATGTAGACTCAGCATATATCACCTGCTTTTGAGGGCAGACCTCGTGCAAAGAGCCATGATACCCCTGTGATAATCGCCCAACAAGAATCACAATCAACCAGGCATTTTCTGCTATTAGTTGTTCAACACAGCCCAAACATGAGAATGATACCTGTCTATTCAAAGCCGTTGTCATATTTTAAAAACGAACATAGGCAGTACAAAAAGGCTGAGAAGATCAGATTTTGCCTCAGTCAGCAAATCTACCTTAAATATTTGCCTAGTGTTTACTTATAAAAATATCAGCCAACACTTCTAAATGAAAAAAAAATAAATCACAAACTAAAACCATAAGACTACAACACCTACAGGAAAAATAGAGCGTATATAGCCACTTCAACATAGTTATCAGAAAAAAACACCCCACAAAATTATAGTCCTGCTACATATTAGCCTTATTTCAACAGCACTCATTTTGACTCATCGATCAATACAGAAGACCCGTTTTCACATCTGTGCAAAGTGCTGTACACACAAGAGATGATCCTTATCCTATATCTTTTACCAAGCATGTAAAAAATATATATTTGAAAACAAGTTGCCCATTAATGTTTCCTGTTACCACAAGAACTGACCACAAATTTATCTAAAATGAAATGCATATTTTCACATGAAAATATTCCGTATTTAATTATTAACAGCTAATGGTTACACTTATCAGTTTTCAAGGAGAAGGTACTCATCACTTGCTTTTAGCTTCAACAGGCTCAAGGTTTCTTCCACCTCCTCCCTGTAAGTGTGTGTGATAAAACTGGTATCAGTAGTTTCATTTAGAGGACAAGATGGACAAACAACTCTTGGGACAACACTCTGGAGCCATTAGTAATTAGTTTTGTCTTTGCAATGCTTAGGAAGCTGTTCTGAAGAAATTTTCCATTTTTTTCTTTAAGAAATGGCACTTCTGCAGAAAGATTTCTTGATTCTGAACTCTTCCCTTATTCTCTCCTGATGGTAAATTTTAACATTTCTTGACAGAAAGGCAACCAGAAAAAACTGTGAAGGTACTTTTGTAGAATCAGAAGTAACACAGGTTTCTTTACTGGGTATATTCTTTTATATTAGGATTTACCATCTGTTCAGTCCCTAATTATATTTATTTCACAACTCCACAACCAGAAAGATGAAAAGACTTTGAAACAATTTTATCTTTTACCTCAGGAGTTATGAATTCTTTTGCAAAGATTGTCCCTGCATGTCAGAGCCACATGACATAATAGAGCAATCCCCTGCTTCAAACTGATGCATAAAACATGCACAATTTCATCAAAGCATGCTGCACCTGACCTCATCCAGACATTTTTAAAGTGACTATCACTGTTGGTCAAAACAGACTATGATGCAAAATTGAAAAGGCAGCAGCCTTTACAGAACTTCTGTACTGTACCCTTACAGAACTGTTTGTACTAATACGTTATAACCAGCTCACTCCTGATTGTTAACAATGCAAGAGCCAGTCCTCACCGGCCAGCAAAAATTTAGACATAATTCCCATTCTTTTCCAAGAGCTCCTATGAATGTTTTAAAGTTCAGCTCTTAGTCAAGTTTAAATTGGAAGGAAAAAAAGGACAAAACAAGCACTAAAACCAAATACTCTTTTAAAGCAAGTCTAACCACTAAAAGGTATTTATGACTGCCCGAACATAAAACATTAATGGTAATAAATAACGCATCTACTGTAAGATTGAATTAATGCTTCATTTCATCTACTGTTCAATTTTTTCTAAACCTTTGGCACTAAGTAATTTGTGATAAAAATAACATTATTTTCACATTTTTCATCAATCATGATGGCCCTATGGAGGCATTACCACCCTTTGGTCACTAACTGTGAGACAGCTGGCAATTAATCCATGAGACCAAAATTTGGAGCAAAAGCGAAGACAGTAAGAACCCTACAGATGCTTATGACAACACACTAATCTGCAACTAACAGCTGTCTATTTCTAGATGGTTTTGTTGACAAATAAGCTTTATTACAAGCTGTGCAAGAAATGAGAAGCCCCCCAGAGCTTGCCTGAGTCAGACTGACGTGAGAATGAACCCGGGTGCAATTCCTGCTGGGATTGATTGGAACTGTACCCATTTCCACCAACATTCAATTTGACACACATGTACAGATCCACCACTTGATGCAATAAAGTGTTAAGTAAGAACTTCATCAAAGCATCGGAAGGTGTATAATGACAATTATTTGTACTTACCTAACAGCATTTACCAAAGACCTTAAATTAATTCAAAAATCAGCCACCCTGAGTAGTATCTGTTATTACAGACCGTTTGTCAGACTGGAAAACTACAACACAAATAATTACATTATGCCCTGCAAGCTAGAAAGCATGAAATTTCACTCCTGTGCAGACAGGCTAGCCCAAAGACTTAACAGCTCTCCTTAAGTTCCCCATAAATCCATTAAGTAGGACTTTAATTAGCAGCTATACAGGATTAAGGAGGTGGATAGGTCCTACACTGGTCCTTCAATACAGGAATAAAGTTTACTCACATGAATCAATAAAAATGTCTAAGGCAAAAATAAATAAAAAATCTCACATTCAAGTTTGAGCTGACTATTAGATTGACTTAAAAACCCCTAAGACTGGGAGGCTCTTTTTTACAATCCAGTGCTCATTCTGTTCACTAAACACAGGAGTTCGCAATCCAACCAACTGCTCTACATGAGACAGTAGGTATTTAGCTGAATCTTTTTCTATATGCAACACTTGATCATTTTGTTAATGAAAAACTAAATTTAGAAAGAAATTAGAACAATCCAGCCCCTACTCTGAAAGCGTTTCTTGCATGCATGCACATCCTTGTATGGCTTACATCCTGCTCTCTGTAAATGCCTTTAACCAACAGTAACACCATAAAAGCCCTCCTTGATCTGTCTGCTTCAGTTTTCTCTCATAGCTCAATTAGCTTTCAAAAATCAAAGATTGTCCTTAAAACCAGGCCAGATCTGAATTACTTCTAGTGTAAGTGCCCATAGTTTATTAAATATGAATCCTTAGATATAGATTCTTGTGTTACATTATTGAGTCACTATTTATTTTAAACAGCAGAGCCTTGTTTCAACTTTGAGACTAAGCACCTGTGTTTCTGTAGTGCCAGTTAGGTCAGGATTCTAGTCCCTGACTAGAGTTCTGGGTAATTTTGTTGCTAGTAAAAGGAACAGCAGAAAAAGCTCTGTGTGGAGTACCCAAGATTGTCTGATGACGGGGAAGGATTTGTGTACCTAACGATAATCACCAGCTCACATATATCTACATTGCCTTTGTTAAGTAAGGTTCTTGCATACGCTCTTGGTTGTTCTAATTTAATATCTAGTTCTTTTACAAAACTTGAAATAGCTGGCTACATTAATTGTTTCAGGAAATACAAAGCATACTTTTTTTTTTTTTGTTTGCAATAACAGAAAACTCTTGTGGATTAGAGATAAGATACTCTGAACTTTAATACTAAGCTTTTGACCCAAATGTAATCTAATGCAAATACAAATGATGCTTCATCAACAGCTTCATCACTTATTGTAGTTAATACTGTACTTAATGGCTTTTCATCTTTTGTTTAATTAAAACAAATAGAAAATTCCATTCTTCACTCCTTCGTACTTCACTACTGTCTTACAGACTGATTACAAAACATCCATGAAAATAAACAGCTCCAGGTGGAAAAAGAAGTTGGAGAGCCACAGGATGTCTCATTCTAATGTATCACCTGAGAGGTTTTGAGCAGTTATGGTTAAATTACAGACAACAGCACACACCAACGCAGTGATGCAAGTATTCCAAATCCCAAAGCAGCTGCTGCAGTATATAAGACGTTATGCCACAGAAATTCTGTTCCTAGAGGGGCATCTCATGGGTAAAGAGCAGTAATTTAGAAATTACTCCCAGTGTCTTCCCCAGTCGAGCATTTCAAGGGCAATACTCGAGAGAAATATGCAGGAACTGCCTAATACTGGGCAGGATGCCCTACTACAGGCAGAATATTGCATGACCCAGTACTGCTGGAAATGCTGGTATTTAGGCTTAGTAGAAGAAAGTATTTCTTTTTTGACATGTGACAGTTTCAGTGGAAAATTGCCACGAAAGAACTGAGTTGTGCCTATCGTATCTACTATCTAGTAATGTAGCACACAGCCCCTGTGAGATAGTCTTACTTTATAGACTCTAGAGGAACAGAGGCTAAAAGGTCAAATGAGAATCAGGCATCTAAAAACTACAAAACTACACCTAAGAGAGCACATACACTGCACCACATTCTCTGCAGATTGGCCACTAATTCCACTTTGTCTTCTGAAAAGCTTCTCCCAAGTGTAAAATTATTTTAAAACATTATGTTTTCTGTGGGGTTTTTTGTTAAGTGTGTTTACAGTCAGTCATTTCATAAGCAACTAAAAAACAGGAAATCCAGGTACTCTGAAAAGCCAGTGATGATATATTAATTATACTTCAAAAAAAGTATATTTATTCTCAAGGGCTAAAATAAAAGGCATAGTGATTGCATAGTTTTCCCTTAAATGCAACAAAAATAATGAAAAAAATATCCACCCCAAACCCTCAAAGTTGTTTTCAGGCAAATTTGCATATGCAAATGCACTGGTATGAAAATGTCCCTAAGCTCCATTCCAACACAAAAGTTCAAGTTAGTTAGGCTATCATTGAACTTAGGTACAAGGAATTTACACTCATTACACTCTCACAGTCCTTTACTAACAAAACCCCTCTACATTAAGACAAATTTATACTATTTGTGATTTCTTTAATGTGATGCTGAGGTAAAGAAAGCCTTGGAAAAAACTCCCAGAAACACAAAGCATGGAATGAATGTTCAATCCTGTCTACACTTTATCTCCAGCTTTTGCTTTGACCCAGGCTGTGGGGATAAGAAATACAAATTGTGCTCCTCTACATAATTTGGTTATCAAAGGCTTCACATCATCTTCTTACAGTGTCCTTTAATGATCATGTTCTCTCTAAATTAACACAAGTTCTGTGTGATCCTCACCTGACACAAGACTGTGCAGGACATCCTCTGATCTACGGCTACACCCACAGTACAACTGCTTTGCATGCAATACATTTCCAATGATGGTCAAAACACAGAACATCAGTGAAACGTTTTCAACGTCAAAAAGAGCCAGTTGTATTTAAATAAACATCAGGAAAGCATCTGATGAGAGACATGATGTACAAGTTTATCTCCAGGGCATAACCTGCAGCTTGAAAGCAAGCCCACTTGATCTGAGCACAGATTTGAAGTCGAAGTGCCGCTTTCCAATGTACGGGGCAATAGCAAATAGAAAACCTGAGTTTATTTAGTGCTTGCTGCAATTACAGATACCCTGCCTGTCACACAACATCCTGCCCAGACTGCACTGCTGCGGGCTGGGCCCAGACTCACCTGTGAGAGAGGGTGGGTTTCATGGAGCTCATGGAGTTCATGGGGGGTTGCATGGGGAGCTTCCCGGGAGGATCGTTCTGCCGGCTTTTCTGGTGGCGAAGCAGCAAGAGCCGTCCCAGCTCCTCACACCACGATGAAAGCAGTGCTGTGCAAACACAACAAATCACAGTGAGCACACAGCTCAGGAACCAGCACAGCCCAGTGCAAGTGCAAGACACTCTAACAGGAGTGATAGGCCAAACAAACACCAGGCGCGCAAAGCTTGTCCACGAACCACCGCTCACACTATTATCCTATCAATCTGAGTCTGTAATTGCCCTACACTATGATTAGAACATTTTTACCCAAGTTACAAACATTCTGCATAGCCCAGGAGGCACAAGAGAACTTGAAGAAATGGACGAAGCAAAAGGACATGGGGATGGCTGTTACAAGTGAAACAAGATGCAGAATAATTCATTTCACACCAAGAGAAACATAACAAAAACATAGAGAAGACATCATTTACAGAGGGGAGCAAGGAAAAAAGATCTCTTTTCTGTTCAGCTGGTTTTTTTCAAAAGATTAACTGGAGAGAAACTCATGTGCATGAATTAATTTTCAAAACTCCTATGACCTACCAGTCTTGAATAGATAAACAGGAGAATGATGTATGGATACAAAGTTAGGCACTTAAATCTATATCTGACCCAGCACAACCCCTAAATGTGTATTTCCATTATGTGTCTAATCTTGTAGTCAATGAGGGTAGTTCTGTGCTTACAAGAAAATCACGCTTATGAACTACAAAGATGCAGAGATTTCTTAGCGGGAAGAAGAGCTTGCAACTCCTTCTAAAGACATGAAAGGGGTCATTATTCCTGAAAATGTGGCCTCTCCCTTATGCACCCACACTCAGAAAAGACCAGGCCCTGTTATAGAAACCACCTACTCTGCAGTAAGCAGAGCCCCAGGAAGTTGCTGCAAGTGAAACCTGGCTCCCATGAGTGCACCCAGCCAGGACACCCCACTGAAGCCTCCTGCAACATCCACCAGAGCCTCAAAGCTGCCTATTTAATTCCAACATCAGAAGTGGCTCTGGTAAAAAGTCAGCCAGGTATGAGGACACAGTGAGGAGTTTCACTGGAACAAAGTGCAGACTAATTGAAAAATCCTGCAGTGGAAAGAAATCAATTTCTCAAGTGGAAGGGCTTGGGCTTTTTTCTTCTTTAAAGGATGCTTTACAAAACCTTTGGAACAAAAAAATGCTTCATGTTTAATTTTTAACTAAGTGCCTTCCTGAGGTGTTGCAAACTGAACACAAATCAACAGATTATATGGGTGGGTGAGAACCAGAAAACTACTGAAAACCCAAAGCTGCCACAGTGGTTTAGAGTAGTAAGTAAGAGTTCTAGATTTAATTTCAGGCTTGCCTGTTTAAAAGAGAAGTGCAGAATCCTCTAAAATTGAGGCTTCTGTTTTCATGTCTTGATTTTCTAATGGTTGTCTTTTCACCAAGTAACGTAATCATAAGCAGTAGCTAACTATCATTTCAGGGTACACCATCTTTTCCCAGTAGCTACTCACATGTACTGTTAACACAGAACAAATTCCGAAGAGACTAACTGTAAAGCCATATTTGTGGGGGAGAAAAAGAAACTGCTTTACCAAAACCATACACAAGTATGGTTTTTCAGTACAAGAAACTATTGGATTTTCTCAAGTTAAGTGGCCACACAAGAAAAATACTTACAGCCTGGGCCATTGCTGTGAATTAATCATACATTTGGACAAAGAAGGGGTAGTCATTTTATTGCATTTATCAATCAGAAGGTCAAGAGCGGTGTTTAGGGAGGCATTTTAGAGCTCTGCTGTGACAAAAAGGGGACATCGTTTCTTTATGTAACTAAATATGGTCACTCGGAAATCGTCAGCCTCACACGTAGCCTACAAAAAGCATTCCCCCGAGCTCTGTGAAATGTTCCAGCAACGAGTGTCAGTCTAAGCTGCTTCTCTATTAGCCAAGGAATCTGTCAACAAGCATTTGATCAAATTATACTCACCTTTTATCCCTGGCATATCATTACTAATGTGGCAGTGACAAAGGCCCCCTCCCCCTTTCAGCCGCCCCGAGATACAAATTCCCGCCTCGCAGGGCTCCTTCCCTTGCGCCACAGCCACTTGAGCTGGGGGAAGGCGAACAAAGTGTTCTGCCGAACACTTAACGCAGCCATCACAGAGTAATAGTGGATGAGTAATAGTGGATGCTGAGCACTTTCACAGCCGAGTGTAATTACTACGGAATCATCCATCTTAGACGAGGCTATGATGGGAGAAGGGAGTTGCTCCTTCTGCACACCTATGTGCACTTGACAAGTAAGATAAAAAGCAACAACCCAATGGATCTGAGGGCATGAATCTGCAAACAAAAGCCAAACCTGCTTGGAAAAAAAAGCAGTGTAACCCCTGAATATGCCAATGAGAGCACTGCTTTGGTGAGGTGAAGATAAGAAGACATCTTAATGAGTTGTTATTATTACCAATATCCAGTACAAAGATTTATAAAGGGAAAATGTAAACCATCAAAGAACAAAGAGGTTCTCAAGATAAGCTGGATGGTTTTATTCTACAAGTTATCTGGCGAGGACTCATGTTTTCAGAAACTAAGAGACTGCAGGTAAAAAACCCAGCAAATTTACTCATCCCTATCACAGCACTCATTATGGAGAGGTTCAACCTTTCCTCCCCCGGGACATTTCAACTCATGTACCATGTATAATAATCACTCTCTTCCCTGTGTTGGCACTTGTGCACGGAATGAAAACAAAGCTGTTTGTAGCCACCTTAGGAGTTACCAGTTCCCCTCTGACCTGCTTTAACCTCCCTCTAAAGGAGTCTGTTCTCTTCTGCTGGAAAGCACAGGGCAGCCTCCCATCCCTCCTGCCCCATCCACCTCCATTGCTCTGCTCTCTGCTCGATAAGATGAATATATACCCTGCCAACACACATCTGGTACAGCTGGCTTCTGGAGAACATCACTTCCTGGGCTATTGAAGCAAAATAAAACAAACTCAAAATGAATTTACAGATTACACTATTCATCTTTAGTGTACTTAGTTACTGCTTTTTATGCTGACAGTATTAGGCGTATCTCAACTCATTTACACTCAAAGCACGAGAATTTCAGTATCATACTATAATGAACAGATAAAGCAGCAAGCACAAAGGACAGCTACAGATGGTGCCAACAGTCAGTCTCACCCTCTCATAGCACAGCCAAGCAGCTGCTTTTTCTCCCCCTCTGCCCCTCCTCCTTGTACAACAGGAGCACAGATTTTGCAGATGGACCATCCACACCGTCTCTCTCGCAGCCCCTTGCTGCGGCAGTTTAATGATCAGATTTAAATCGTGTTCCTCTGCTGCATTGCTACAATGCCCCTTGCATACAATGATGTGCCTTTCCTGCTTAAGTTGAACTCAAATGTTGCAACGAGAGGAAAGGAAAAATCCTTGAACATGCACATACCCCTCCAAGAAGCCCTGTATGAAGCACAGGTGTAAAATATAACCTGGTTAATACACCAAAATTGACATTTTCTTTCAACCCCTGTTCAGTCATAGAGGGCTCTGCTAGCTCATGCAAAAAGATGCAGAATAATGGCAATCAAACAATGTACAGACAGTTTAAGTGTATTCCCACATTTATTTGGCTTAAAGGGACAGTCTCTGGGATGATTGGTGCAATATTTGACCTACTTTTATCCATCTGCAAAACCTGTATCATTCTTAATGGGATTGCGTTTTACTTTTAGCACTGATCTATTTCCATAGGAATAAATCAATACTGATTTGCTAATGACGACTGTGTTAAGAAACCAACACAGACATGAGAAGCCACAGCTTCCACATTTGTGAAAAGCAGAAATACAGATTTAAAAATAAGAGAAATTTCAATTACAGCTATCCCAAGGGGTTTCCCTAAGGAAGAAAGGGGAAAAAAATCCGTTCAGAGTCATTCAGCTTGTTGCTACCCAGTCCTAATTTTGTTTTTCTGTTCTTTGAAGAGGACCAGACATGGCAAGAGTGCATCTCAGCACAGAATGTGACCAACCTCTCCTTAAAGTACTCATAAATACTCCCACACACCCAAAGCTGGCAACACTTTATGTCCTTCTGGATGTGCCCAATAGTTTTAAATTCTTTCATTGAAAAAAATCATAAGACATGGCAATGTATCCACACTGGGCTCCTGCGGACAAGGAGGGAAAAGAAGGCTGGAAGGCTATTTTTTTTTCCCTAGTCAGCCCAAGTCACATTTTAAGCATTTCTCTGCAACCACAGAGCTAAGCCTTGCTTGAAAGAGAAAGGAAGCAATTGTTATTTAATCCCCTGCCTCTAGGAGCCAAGTCTTTAAGAACATGCCAAATATCACAAGATTTGTGACAATTATTAGGACCGGCCACATCCCCTGGTACTGTTCCTTTCCTCTAAGGGCCCTTTTGTGCCGAAAACCTGCCAGGCAGTACAGAAACAAAGGCCTCCACTGCTCCCTCCGTGGCACCTTTCCATCCCTCATAGCCATGAGTGCCCATCACCCAGCAGTAGCATCACAACTGCTTTGTAAGTGCTGGGGCCCTTCCATCAGGAAAATCACGGAGCTTGAGCTGGGGGGAGCCACAGATCATGTCCAGGCTGCTTGCACCACTTAATACTCCTTGACAACAAATAATGCTGGCATACCTGCAAATATTACATGATGGATGCAGATGATGCAGCTTGAATGTCATTTTATAGCCATAGTACAGAAGATTAGCAGAGCCCATTAGAACCCTTTTTGGGCCAGGGACCAGAGAAAGTAAAGAAACCAGGGTGTGCAGTCAGTGCTAACCCAGAGAGGCACTGCTGCATTTCAGCAGCTGCACCCACCCCAGCACTGGGAGCTGCAATCCTGCTCTGCCTGGCTGTACTCAGCTCCATGCAAAGTGCCAGAGTAAGCACCTCTGAGTGCATGAGCCCACGGCTCCCTAGAAAGCAAAATACAGAGAAGCAGAGTGCTAATCTATTTACCTATTATGATACCCTAGTATTAGTTACAGCTTATCACCTCAGTAAATCGCTGCCTCTTGTTAGGGAACATGCTTAAAGGTGCAGCAAACTGTTATTTACAGGCAGACACTATATTTACAGCCACAAAGACAGGTGAGGAGGGGATAGGACAACAGCTCAGTAATTTCAATGCCTTCTGCTTCCCGGGAGACTGCTGGAAGAGCACAATAGGATTACTGCTTCCTTGCTGCAGTTAAGCTGCAGTAGATAGTTCAATAGGCAGACTGGAGGACCCGTATTTCTTATTCGCTGCAATGAAAATATTAGGAAAAAAGGAGGAGTTTGATTTGGAGAACTATCTGTTCAGCACCATCTCGCTAGATTGGCTTCATGTCTCAGAAGGAAATGCATTTGGCTGAAAACATATTTACAGCATGAATAGGAAAATACATCATTTTTCACCAATCATATCCATTAATTTTATATTGCTTTTAGAAACAAGTTCGTATTTTTTTACATGGAGAATTCCAGATAAGTAGAATACAAAGCTACTGAGTGCTTTCTACTCTCCCCTCTACAGACTGCAAGCTAAATACAGTTTTTACAAAACATCCAGTGAGATAATTTGGTGGGGAGGGAAGGGAAGCAGCAATGAGAAGAGGATGAGAGGAGTGGAAATAACTATTGTCTTGCCTATTTAGAGGAGTTAATCTTTCCACATAGAAAAATTGAGACTATATCACATTTGGAAAAATACATTGAAAATGTTAACTACCTAAAGCTCAATGTGCTGACAGTATTAGAAAAATAAGGTCAATTGCATTACAAGGATGGAATCTTTGCAATTTTGTGAAATCCAAAATCAGATGTTTTCCTTGTGTTTTAAAAGCCATTTTGCTTTTAAAGAGCTAGGAAACGGAGAGAGGGAGAAACCAGTTGTGCCAAACTATTTCAAGGACTGATTTTCCTGCAGCTCTTCTCCTCACATACTCCAGCAGAGCCTGGCAGTGGCTGGCTCACCTGTCAGACAGTTGGTCAGGACAGCAAAGCAAGGCCACAAAGCCAGGATGGAACGGTCCATTAGCAGAGGTTTGTGTTTGTTCCTCCTCTGCAGTTCTCTCAAGGCACTGCTCCATGGCCTAACCCTGGGACAGATGAGCCCTACCCCGAGTGCTCGTCATTACACGAGCTTCTGCTCGGTGTCTGCCTCAACACTGACAGCACACGAGTATATACAAAGCCAATTACAAAGCAAAAGTATTAATTTCTCAGCAGTCTGGCTGTTCAACATGGACTCAAAGCAGTTCCCAGGGGAATCCATCCCTCTCTTCCCAGGCCTATCTCTCTGGCTGCCAGCAGATGCCCACTTTGCACACAGCAGCCCACAGTGCAGAGCCAGTACTTACTCCCAGGTGTTTGCTGCCACCTCATCCCGGGAGGCCTGCACCCCAGCTGGCTGCATTTTTGAAGCACCTGAGGATTGTGACTGCTCTTCTTCATCAGGCAAAATCAGTGGTGTTAGCTTAGAAATCCAAGTACATTGGATTAAACTGACTGATTTTATCTAAAAAGTGCCAACACAAACGTGCCCCACTGTAGTGAGGAGAACCCCCTCCAAAGGCACACAGATTTAAAAAGCCCTCATCCCAGCAACTGCACAGCAAACTGCAGGGAACTGAAATCCCCAGCAGAGCAAGGGGGCAGCTGGCTCAGATCCTCATTTGGGAGGCATGAACTGCCCTGCTAATGACAACAAGAACACAAAGTTGACAGCCACAGTTCCACAGCCACTGTGGAACAGGACATGGTACACATTTCTACCCCTATTATCTAAATAATGTCCTTTATCAAGAATATCTCCTTCATTACTATAGCTACAGCAGTGTCCTGCAGAAATATCCAGCTTTGCCCCAGTAGGATCTATAATGCAATTATGTATTACAATTAAAAAAACAAAAAATCATGCAGGTTTGTAGGAAAATAGATAATGAAAGGAACACCTAATTAAACTGAATGTAGTATCACGTTAATTAACAGAGGTTTTATTCAATAAAACCCTTACTGCAAACCTGAGAGTTATTTAGCATGTGTTTTCAGGACTGCTGCATGAGACTGACACCATATACGTAGTCTGGTCTTGAATATGGGTCCAGCTTGCCTTGGCGTATCTTCAACTCTTCACGAATACCTCTCAATACACATACATACATAGGCTTTCCCAAAGGCTCTTGCCAACTGGAATAGTACATGCTGGAGACACAGATTTGAATACTGCTATCCTCACTCCATGCCTTCAGTGGAACTGGGATTCCCTAATTTCCTTCTACAGTTGCCAAAACTTGGCAGAGGATCTTACCAGATTCACTACATTAACTTTGAAGCAATACATTACAAAACATAGCAACAATGGCTCAATTTGGCAAGCACAAAACACTCTGTACAGATCCAGATGAAATATGTAAGCATCTCATTTAGGCTTAGCTCTACCCAAGCAGCTACATCTGAAAACACAGCCCATTATATAAAGAGAAGACAACACTGTTGAAAGGCTACCAGCAAGTGAATCTTGGATAAGGCTTTCCAAGGAAATGCACTCCAATAGCATTAGACTGCTTGTTTTCTTGCTCATCCAATTGTTGGTTTCACTGCTTAGATTTCAAACAACAGCATTTTTCATTACTGCTGTATGCTTTTGTTTCGTAATGCCAGTTCCAGCCATCAACAGATTTCACATATAATCCAGACATCTGATAAATGAGACTGACACACTTGAACCCATCTTTGGCTACAGACAAAGCAGTGACCTACAGGCGAGAGGCTCTGCTTCATTTAATCCATCCTCAGCCCTCCAATTACTACTGTAAACAACTCCTGAGCTAACACCACCACGAACATCTAAAAGTGCTAGGAAAAAACCCAACAGATGAATTTAACAAGAGCTGGAACATAAGGAAGCCATACACAATCAATACAATAATGGAAGTCTGGAAGAGGCAAAATCTGGTGTCTATCACTAAAAAAGAGAAAGAAAGGAATAACCACAGAATTGGGGGTTCAGCTTCCTACCATGGAAACCTAACCCAAATTATTCAAAAGGACCGAGAGGAAAGTAAAAAATGAATAACAACCAAAATTGACTTCTCAGAAACAAATCATGCCCTACCTCTGTACTTGCTTTACACTAGCAGACAATAGACCTTGAGTGTAGATTAGTTTGATTTTAGTCAGGTTTTAAGTGCTGCTTAACATGACATTCTCATAAATAAACAAGGGAAATTAGATCTAGCTGAATGCAACACAAAATGGCAGGAAACTTAAGGCTTACCAAACTATTAAACCAATAGTCACTAATAGAAATGAGCATTATCAGATTCCTCAGAGGGCCAATGAAGGCAGTAGCTGTACTGTGCTGCCAAAGTACACCCAGCCTCCCCAATTGCATGAGTGGGACTCAAGTCTGGGAGATGCACAGTTCTACTTTCTCTCTACCCCACCACAATGTACAACCACAGAAGGGAGGGAAAAGTCATGAGAATGATTAGAAAAAACCCTACCAATATATCCTGCAAAAAATGATTACATGGATTAGGGCTTTTGGTGGGTTTGGTTTGGGCTTTTTTTTTTTACAAGACAGAAGACTGACAGCAGTGTTCTGATTTACTGAGTAACAAAGCATTAACTATACCCACAGCAGAAACACCAATATACAGAGATAAAAAAGACACAGGTTAGCTATTAGGAGCATCCTAATACTCTTTAATACCCTAAGGGGTAAGGTGAGGAATTTCCATAAATGGAGATACACAGGAAAGGTCAGATACAGATCTAGGGAGAATGGATTCTTCAGCCAAGGGGGCATGACATAGATGACTTTTTGAAGTCTTTTAGAATCAAATGAAATCTGTGTTTGCAAACAGAGGAAATTCAATCAGTCTGCATTGGGAAAGTATTTAAATCTGGCTTGTATTCACAATTATCCTAAAAAGACCTCTTAGCTACAGTGTGGGGAGCTCCTGCAGAGACTGCTGAAGTGGCCATTCAGCTACATGGCTTACTGGCTAAGTTTTAAAGATGAAAGAAACTGAGAGCAGGTGATGTGCTGAAGGTCACACCATTTGTGACTGAACAGAGTCCCAGAACAGAGAGGATCATACACCTTCCTCTCTTTGCAAGGAAAAACCACAACCACCACATCAAGGGGTTACTGCTCTGTGCCCGCAGTCTCTGTGCCTGCCATGGAACATTTTCAAACAACAACTGTAAAACATCTGGAGAGGCTTTCAAGGAGGGGAGAAAAAAAAAATCACAAAAACCACACAACCAAAATTTATAGCAGAAACGTGTTTCCAAAGTTAACACTGCAGAGACAGAACTCAGAAGGACCAAAAGCTATTTTAGGAACTTTTGCTTTTTGGTTCTGCTGTCTTGCTCTTTGCTTTAACTTTACATTATTTTATATTTTTACAGCAAAAGAATGTTTTATCAGGTGTTCTCAGTCTTTTTTTACTTTTGTATGATTAGTGTAATACAAACTTTGCCAACTTCTCTGTAACTGCTGAAGGAAAAAAATGCTTGCTTTCAAAGCTGGGGGTTACAGGACCATTTTTCATACTATCCAAACTTTGTACTTGAACAGAACTAAGCTAGAAGTACTCTAACCCTATCCCTCCTCTCACTCTCCATTCTGAAAGAAATGTTACAACTACATAAAATAATCTCTAAGTGCTGAACACGAAAACAGTTAAGGACATCAGGAAAGAGAAACTCAGCCTACAGCAGTTTTTAACTTAACTGATTTCTGCTCAAACAATACAGGGCAGACAAACATGTGCATGCATTGCAGTTTCAAGGCAGCAGTGCTTCCCATCTCACTGCCCAGTTGATGAGGCAGTTTTCTAACAGAGTCATTACTTCTCCTTTTTCCCTCTGTGCCCCACCAACCCCACAAACCTTGTCATCTTCCTTTACTAGCAACCTGCTCTACTCCTCTGGTACTAATCACCTTTTCTTGAGAACTGCCTAATTAATTAACATTCAATTAATATACCAAAGTCAAATACCAAATAATTGTTCCCCAGCTGCAGTGGGAACTTGGTAACTAATCTGAGCAAGAGAAGGGCTTCTGTACCCTTAAAGTTCCATTTCTTCTAGCTGTGTCTTCTGGGCGAATGGACATTTCCCACCTGAAACATGGTCGCATTACTGGAGCAGACTTTGTGGACCATGGATGCCCTTGTTAATGCATTCTGATACCTCTAAAGATTCCACATACACTACGTTTATTTTATTGATATAAATAAAGCAAAAGTAGCAAATCATCTATGCTCTGTTACAGTTGGGGCCACATAGAAAACTCAAGCTGGCATAAAATAAGGAACATCTAAACAACCCTACCCTGATCTTCAGATTATTTTAGTTGTAGTTTCACAATACAGTCTTCAGCAGCAGTACTCCCTTGAGGTAGCCCCCTCTTCTGCTGTCTGTGCCCATGCTCTGCTGTAGCCTGCACACTCCCAGCTGTCTTTGTGTGACCATCTTGTGAACCTGACCAGCTTGTTGTTTTAATTCTTCTTTTTTTTTAATCGTCTTTTTCATTGTTTCTCTTTCTTAAAAAAAAAAAAAAATTCCCCCAGACACCTATTTGGTTTTTCCCTAGCCACGTGAAATCCCTGCTGTGGCTCAGTGTGGCCCCAGCAGCAAGGCTGTGGTGCTCTGCAGAGGCAGGAGCAGGCAGCTACTCCCTGGCACAGGCACTACCCCAACACAGGGCTGAGTGCACACGGAGCAGCCTCAGTCCAATTAGCTGAGCCACAAGCACACAGAGGGCTGCAGCAAGAGGCTTTTATTTAAAAGCCTAACTATGAACATTAGTTTTAGAGAGATTAGAAATTGCTGTTTCCTTGTCTTCAGGGGCATGTTTATCATTTTACACAGGTAGAAAGAGGTTATCTATGGAAGAGAGGAGAAGTATAAAAATGAATGTGGCTAATTGCTTTTACAAGCATCTAGGGAACAAGTCAGTAGAAATCACAGCCCAAACTGATTTTTCAATACCTTTTGTTTTTCTATCTGAAAATAAAAAAGAATTGGGGGAGAGGGAAATGGTAATTTGCAACTATCTCTTCTTATGGACATTTGCAGAAGAGCAGCCTGCCTAAATTCTAGCAGAGGACACCTGGATGCATCTCCCTGCACACGAGTACTATAATTTCAGGACTGGAGGGCTGTAAGATAATGTCATCACTGCTCCTGCCATCTATAAATAACTGCATTTGGATCTAGCCGAGTCACGTGGAAAAGCTGGCCAGCAACACATACATGTATGTCAGCG
>JANPWX010000054.1:6359656-6387788 GCA_024734555.1 Trochalopteron elliotii
GAGCCTGCCCTGCCTCCCGGGAATGGACTGGGCTGGGACAGCAGAGGAAGTAACACCCCCAAATCACACATGGAACTGGATTTTAGCATTGATTTTCTACAGCAAATCTTTCAGAGCAGTGAAAAAGATGATTTTAAAAATGAAACAAACAAAGAAATTTGGATGCTTAAACAATCCCATGGCAGTAGTAACAAACATAAATAGGAAAGCATTTCAAATGAGTTGTATGAAGCTCCTTGGGGCATTTTCTGGGAAAATGACTGGAATACAACCTGACATGACCAACAGAGCCTGCAGTTTAAGCAAGGCCACAAGACATTATCAGGCTAAGATTTTCATCTTTGGAAGCTAAAACTAAGGAGAGCATGTACTGAGGAGGAGAAGATAAAGGAAGAGAGAGGGCAGCAATGGACACAGAGGATTTCCCAAGACTTCAAGCACCGTTAATTCTGCAGAGCATTTCCCAGGGACAGAAATTCTGTTTCACTCTGTAGAAGAACAGCAGTTTGTAAAAACAGCACTGAGCAAACACACTATCTAAATAGCAACCACATCTATTTCATGTTCCCAGAACATCTGGAAAGAAGAATCACAATCAGAATGGACATCACAACATCAAATATTACTGTAAAACACACAGTAAGAGGCTATCCAAGCAGATGGTAAATAAAATTCTACCTTCTTGGTCAGAATAATTTTGGATTAGCTCCTGCTCCTACTGAAGTTGGTTGAAAATATCGTAATTTTAGTGGTCTGAAGCTCAATCTCTTACATTACATTTACACAACCTCTACCAATATGATCTTTACTCCTTTAATGCACCATTTCAAGTGTACAATACAAAATGTAACTTCTCCTTCATACATTAAGAAGTACTTCCATGTTAGTCTAGCAGATCACATTTTTAATTTTACTGATGTAAAGTAAGAAATGTGGGAACGTAGCTAGAACAGAAGATAAAAGAGCAAGAGAAATTAGAGCAAAAAATTAATATGTTAAAGATAAGGTTTCTGAATGGTTACAGATATGTTATTACATACAGACTGTGCCTGGCTACTCAATGTTTGGGGACTATATAAATGGCCTTTCACAAACACATAAGGACTGGCTCCTTCCATAAGGAACTTGAAAGAAATGCAATAAAATTTCAAAACCAAGATGTCATGGGCTAAAATTTCTCAGGGAAATTAACACAGGAATGTTTTCTGAAAGGAGCTGGTTGAATGAAAGAACAAATCTGCAGTCAAGTATTACAAAATTTTCTCTAAGGGGAATGGACTGTGGTAATCTTGAAAACATAAGGGTTCATGAAGAGATGAGGTTACCCTCAAGAGTAACAGAAACCCAGGGAACAAGGACAAAGGGAACAAGAACCAGACCTGAGGGTGCTGTCTACTTAATAAGAGAGAAAGTAATTAGATGGGCTCCAGGAAGGTGGAATTTTACCATGTACTCCCACCTCCTCATCTTGCTGTGTACTTTTATCCTGTATTTTACTTTGAGAACAAATTTCTACTACATCTTCTTCCTGATTAGAGGTTTTCCATGTAAGAAAGGCCTTCAAAAGCCAAATCATCTAAATTTGGCCCAATTCAAATAATATTTTATGCAATACCCATCTAATCTTGCCTATTGCAATATAAAACAATCTGCACTAGCAATCTGCAGTTTGATATTACAAAAACTAGAAATTACAGCACTTCAAAATACTGTTAAAACATCTTGTTTGTTCTCTCTTGGATTTCTCATGGATTAAGATCAATTCAGGATACCAGCTCCAGTTCTACTGGCTGTCACGACCCCCCCAAAATAAAAAAAAGGCAGGCATTGCAGCTTGACTGTGGTGTTGGCCAAAACAAAATGGTAAAAACTCCCATTTTTTAACTTCCTACACAACACAGTTCTCTCTCTGTCTTCTGAGTCATATCTGTTCATGTTACTAAGAAAGCCCCACAGAGCCAGCATCGCTAGGGAAGAACAAGATGTATTTTCAACAAGACAGTTAGCTGACTCCATTTGTTGCAAAACCTTTATTTTCAGAAATTATACAAGAAGCAGAAGAAACACACTGAATTTTGGCTTCCAGCTACTATAATCCATGAACTAGGGATATTTGGTATTGAGAGGTAACAGCAGACCTTGCCTGACTGTCTAGGAAGGTAACTTTTGAAAGATGGCACTGTGTTACTTTCTGCCTTGAGAAGTACTTACAGTCATTAGGCCAGAAAGAGTTTTGATACTTCCAGAATGTCCACAAAATTCTATGTGTCAACACTAATACAAAACACTTTATAAGTGGCAATAACAACAACAACAACAACAACAATAACAATAATAATAATAATAATAATAATAATAATAATAATAATAATAATAATAATAATAATAGAACAGGACCGAGTATTTTTAAAATGTAAACTGCTTCAGTTTTTGAGAAGCAGGATTCACTTCTAAATATACAGGCACATGGTAGTAACTATCAGTAACAATTATTGTATAACAGTATCCTACATCAGATGTTTCTCTAGTGCAGAGTTGAGCACTGCCAAGTGATCAAGACCACACAGTCTAAAAGATATACATGTAAACAAAGCACTTCTTTTATCTGCAAGTCGCTGATAAACACTAGCTAATCCTCACCTAATCCTGTGAACAGAACATCATCCTAGCTTCACAAAGGGGGAATCTAAGGCAGTGAACTAATCCTTTGGGGAAAATACTCAGGTTAGAAAGCCAGGGAGACTAGCTACTGCTGAGGGACACCGAGGTACTGACTGGTAAGGCTATGTGAAAATTTCTGTCCCTTCTGACACATTTCTGCTGCCAAGACTATCCCCACTTCCTGAGGAGCCTCTCGGGGCAAATGTTGACGAAAAGACCAGGAAGGAGAGAACGAGTTTGGACATCAACATGGAAACAGGATTTTCACATCTATACACCAGGGCATGTTGAACAGAGAGAGGAATTTCTCTGGAGGAGGATAATGCCAGTCAATAAGGACATACATTCACAGTCATTCACAGCATCCTGAAGAGGAGAGGATCAATGCACTCAACATCAGATGAGGGATTAAAGGCTCTTTTCCTAGCCTGGATGCAGACCACTAGACCATGCTAATCTGACAGGAGGAGTTCCTGCAAGGCAGCTGAAAGAAAGCACAGACTTATGTAGCAGAAAATAAAACAGGGATTCTAAAAACTCACTGCAAATTCTTGCCCAAGCAAACGCACCAGTGAATGCTGGAGAATAAATAACAACAAAGTGGCAAAGGCTAAAAATCTTCCTTTTAAAGTGGCCTTCCATGCACATGCATGTTCTGGGAAAGTGTTCAACCCTGCAGCCTATTTGACATCCGGAGCAATGACCATAGACAACTCCAGCACCAGTCCAACAACCCGAGCCAGATCATTAAATAGAGAAAAGAGGGTTCAAAGCTGAAACCTACCATCAAGCAATCAAAGCTTTAAAGTGAAATAGTCTAGTTCACTGCAGTATTTATAAAAGGTAGTATCTCAAAGCTTTCATGGAGTACAGACTAAGCCCCTGCTATTACAGACTGGAATAAACTAGTAGAGAAGGTACATTTAAGAAAGCCTTGTAAAGCAAAAATGTATTTCATCCTGAAAAAATCTAAGAATCAAAAAGGATAGCAGAACACAACATGGGTAAGCCCAAATGAACAGCTTTGTAAGATAAAAGGGATATATTAAAAAAGGCATAACGACTTCATAAGAGAAGACTGGAAGAATGTTACATGATTTACAGCGAACATTACTATAGGTATCATGATGAAACAAATGACAACTTTCTGTCAGACAGGTTCCTGACTAACAAGTTTCTGCAGATAGACACTGATTAAAAAACAACCAGCAAAATCCACAGTCTGGACCCCTGTGGACTAAGGTGAGGGAGAAAGAGTAGAGAGAAGTACAGGCACTACACTAATGAGCACTAACAAGAGAGCAATTAACAAAGACAGTTGTAATCTCTTGCAACTGGTACTCCTGTGTTCCAGACATTCTATGACTGGAAGTCATAAGGTCTTTACTAAAGACCTCTTTTAGTAAAGATGAAAAACTACAGTGGATGAAACCAGTGGTCTCTTGAGTTCACGGCGTATTTTCATCTGTCCAAGGCAATGAAGAAACTATTTCTGATATGCTTACCTCACCAGATGCACCTTACAGGGGTCAGAGAAGCCCCTTCCAGTGTTTGGACAGGCAACATCAGCTCAGACATTTTAAATAATAATCTTGCACACTTGTAGAACTGAAAACACAACAATCTCAATCCTAACATACATGCAGGAAAGTTCTAATTAACTCCCGATTCTAACCAAACATTTAAAAAGCAGGAAATATTCCTTTTTTAGACACAAGCTCCCAGCAGTGTCTCACTGAATATGAGTCTTTCCACATCCTTATCCAATCTGATGATACACGGGTTTGTTGTTGTTTTTTTGTTTTGTTTTTTTTTTTTTTTAATTCTTTGGGAAGTTGCATTTAATCCAGATAAAAGTTGGCTACCTAATTATCATGACTATTACTACAGTAAAGAACAAGTGCAAAAAAAGCAGTATTCAGCAGTAAGGTGAAAAAACCAAAAGTATTAATCTGCTCCACTCTTAGGAGCAGAGACTGTCTCTTCAAAGATGTTTGCAGAGTGCTTAGCACAACTCTGATTTAGATATGAGCACCAATCAAATAGTAATAACTAATAACAGCAAACACTTTAACCTCAATAAAACAGTTCTGTACCTGGCATTAAAGTAATGGTGGAAAGAATGAGGATCATACAAGAAACTGCCCAATAAAATATTAAGAGTCGTAGTACTTATATCTGGTGAAATCATTTATCATTCTAAATTATTATCAAACCCATCAAAAATATTATGTTATCATGTGCTGCTTCATGACTTGCACCATGGGGACTTGTCAGTTTTGCATTTACCTTGCTCAGTTTAAAACTCCATATTAAGGAATGTTTTGGCTATTAATTGTAAAGTACACTCAGAACAAGGCATAAGAAACTACTGACAATGACTACAAGAAAAAGATCAGCTGCTTGTTACCTTGCTTAAAACAGGGTAAATACAAGTAGATAAGCCAAACACTTAACAAAAACCAATGTGCAAGAAACAAAAGAGGAAACAGAAGAAAGAACGAACACAGTGCATGAGGGCGAGGTTGCCACGCACTAAAACCCCTGACAGGCACGGACACAAGAAGCTGGAGGTCACTGCTGAACTTGTGTTTGGAAACAGTACCCAAGACAGACCAGATCTGCAGATCAGCTCAGGAAAAAACAGGAGAAAAGGGAAGGAAAACTGGCAGGGGGAAATGTTTGTGTGGGCAGTGGGAAGTGAAACAGTCTCATGTTTCATGAACTCTCCCATTATTCCCTGGCACACCTGCCATGTCCCAGTTTAAGAACAACTTATCTACCAAGGACTGGAAAAAAATGAGCTCCCAAGAGGCACTGGTGGATGCTCAATTGCCAGACCTGCTAACCCCTGCAGCAGGCTGCAGGCTGAAGAAAGCTGTGGGTCAACTCAGGAGTGAAAGCAACAATTCAGAACACTAACTGCCCAACTCCTAAGATTTTAATTAGCCCATGGTATTTTTATATGCACAGAAGTTATCTACAATTTCTTCATACAAAGAGTGATTACGCTGGGTTTTTTGATGATTTCTGATTAACCCAAATTTTCAGTTCCAAACAAATTCAAGTCTAACTTGTGATGACTGAACTTGAGAAAATTTATGAATAAAAATGCTCAAACACTTTGGATATTTGACAAAAAGTGATGATATGAGCCTCGCTCCCCCTCACTCTAAGCAGTCACTGCAGTTCAGAAAGCAGATGGGCCCCATTTAGATTTAATTGACACTTCAGTAACTGCAAGTCAAGCCAGAACACAGGTGTACCTGAGCTAACCCTGACTGCCTGTGTAACCACAGGAGCCAGAGAGCCTCAGGCAGGGATGTGAGGGGCTGCATCCCTCTGTGTGCACACCTCTAACCAGGGAGCTCACGGAGCAGACAGGGAGGTGATGGAATAAATGGCATCACAACTATTTAATCTTCAGAGAAAAAACTGAGATGATGTTTCATGTTATTCAAGTGAATTCCAACATCTCTATTGCTCACAACATGATTTCAGGTTCTACAGTTTGCTCCAACTAGGAAAACGAACTATGAAGAATAATAATAAAAAAAATCATGTAACTGAACATTTAAGCTGTGTATTACTCCACTATTTGTAAATTAGTATTCCATTTTGAACAGATACAGTAAAATAAGTTGCAGTCAATTTAAATTAGATCAGTTCAACAGTAACATATTCAAAATTATCCACTTCAGCAATCTCTCAGCTTCCATATTTTTTCAGGTGGGAAATATCACATGCTTTTAATAGAAGAACACCCAAATGCCCTGACAGGAAGCACAGGACAAGGGATGTACAAGAGCAAATGCTGTGATTTTTCTGAAATCTACAGCTCTGTGACTATAGACACTGATGATATGACCGATTTCTGTGTTCCATGTGACTTGCAGCAGCTGCCAGAGAGGTCTGGCCTCGCTGCTGCTGCCTGGGCTCTGCCTGCTCAGCTGGTAAGTCAGGCCGGCGCCTGAACATGCTGCTCAGCACTCAAAGCTGGGAGCACTTCAAACATGGGCAGACACGAGGAGATCTTCTGAGATTTTCTCTTCTAAAGCCAAGGAGGTCCCTTGTGAGTACTTACAAACCACAGTTATTCAGCTGCCTATCAGCTTAGCCAACACTGGGTAGATTTTTTTTTTTTCTAAATGACAAAAGAATCTTGATGATTTTGCTACTCAAAGGCCACCATCTTGCCAACTGGGAAACACTCTGCTCTAGGAGGAAAAGATCAATAATTTTTCTTCTTCACAAACGATGTCCTAGCCTGCTCTCTGAAGTACAAATATAGTTTCAAACACACACACGGAAACACACACACAGACTCTCTTCTTTCCTTCCTCTTTTTTTCCTTTTCCACATTTTTCCCCCTTCAATTTTAGATGCCTACTTTGTTAAATTCCAGCTTGAATTGTTAAAACCCAACAAAAGGATAAGTCCCAAAACCAGTCTCATGATTAGTATGATGAGCCCTAACAATCCTGCCTTTATTAGAAATGTACCTAAAATTCAGCTCCAGTGTACCTATCCATGTAGGACTAATTAAAAAAAATGCTCTGACAAGCACTTTAATTCCACAAAGACTGAGTGGTAAAATTATCTTTGTAACTGCTGAAATAAGTTTGGTACTACAATACTGGTTAGAGCATATGACATAAAGAAGATTTTCTTCTTTACTTTTGCTGATGATACTGCCAAAGAGACACTTCTTAAACCAAGGAGACAATCCTTAAACCAAGTGCAAGAGGGATGTGTTAATTTTAGTAATTTTTTTTTTAAGTTACCTCAACTTGCTGAACTTCAATTTTCACTTCTAACTAGATACTATAGTTTTTCATGAGACATCTTTTCATTTTTAGAGCTCTGAAGACTGGACTTTGCAATATGAACGTCTTGAGAAATGATCAGGAAAGCCTGTAACAAGCACTTGTTTTAATAGCCACTGGAACATCCTGTAGTTAAAAACAAAATACACCAGAAGTTTTTCATAATGGCCAATGAATTTTGTCTTCTCATTAGATTTTACTGCACATATGTTTTTAAAGTAAAAAAATGACAAATTCTCTCAAAACCTGCAGTGAAGTTGGATTATTCTTACATGAAGGGCAGGTAGGCTAAAGAAGGCACAGAGGTACCAAGTCATACCTGGAATAAGTTGTAAGATACAACACAACTGAAGCCAAACAATTTAGTACCCTACACTAGATCTCCACTGGCTTCAGGAGTTGAAGTTACCATATTTCAAATTGAAAGATAGGTGCTGAGGTCACAGATGCCCTTTACAAGGTGCAGCAAAAGGTAAATAATAACAGTCTGAAATCCGAATTTGATTCAGCTTCTGACTTCCTCTGCAAGCATGAGGCAGTTCTCAGTAGAAAGATGAGATGCCAGACAAGAAAATTTCTCCTAAAATAGAGACACTCTGCTAGAGAGGCTCAATAGAGCCTTGCTGCCCAGGAAGATGATCTATCACAGACAAGGCTAATTGGACGCTGGATGTTTGACTCAAACCTTCAGATTACTTTCAAGCAAACATTATATTTTTAAAATAATAAAAATAAATAGAATAGGCACTGAAAGTGAGCTTTGGAGAAAAGCCAGATGTTGCAGAAGTTGCTTTGTCTGTGAGTCCAAAAACAGCTTCACTCACTCACAGGAGAAACTATTCATGTCAGAAAGAACACTGCATAATTTGTAGGTCTTTGCAGGGTTCCTCCTTCTCCACCCCAAGACTCCCTTTTCCTCAAAACAGCATGAGCCAGACAGAGCTTTCTGCCCCCCTACCAGTCTTGAATATTTTAGGTCTTGTGTGAGTGAATCGTAAAGAACTGTGACACAAAGTTCAGTTTAGCCAACTGCCAAACAGGAAAGCACTCATTACTCTTTTAAAAGCATCCTTTGTGCAAATGACTACAGCAGAGCATGATGAATAAAAAAAAAAAGAAACAATTTCCAAACAGGCAACATGACCAGAGTCCATCTATCCAGCCCAGTGCAACCAGCAGGCAGACAATACTGTCTCCTTTAGCTGCTTTCTCAAACTGACCCTCTTGATTGTGAAGCCCTGGTACCAAATTTATAAAAACAGAGTACAGGGGCAGACAGCTGACTTGCACCAGAATGTCAACTAAACCTCTGCTTTTATTTTGTCTGCAAGGCTTTTATTGCTGACATGAAATTTGAGTCTTATGAACAAGATATTTGAAAAGCTTGTTCAAGGAGAGCTGGACCAATTAATATCTGTAATTTTGGCAGTTACAGCACCAGGTCAGAGCTCCGTGAATTTTATTTACCATGTACCTTACAATCTAAGAGGATGTAACTTAATTGCACTCTGTGCTGGCAACAGAAACAAGTAGTGTCCTTCCTCATAGTGCAGAGCTTAGCCCATTGCTTTTTTGAACAGTGAGGTGAGGAAACACCTGAGGTGTGCAGAGTCCCAGTTTGAAGGGTTTCAGATCAGGTCACTGAAAACATTGAACTGACCATACGAGAGGCAAACCAGCACAGGTCTTTGAAGGTGTCAACGACGACAGGCCTGAAGTGAAGCTTGGTCATGTGTAACTCAAGTGCCCTTTCGAAGAGCCTTGGACAAATCCCCTGGCAACAGACTCTGGAAGCTTGGTGGTCATGGGATCTGCAGCAAACTGTGCTGTCACGCCCTTGGGAGCTGCTTAACAAACACAGACTGAACCAACAGTCCTGACTATGGCAAACAATTAACAGGCAATGGGGGATCAAAATCACATCGAAAACTAAAGGTGTTTAAAGCATTCATCCAGTCTCTGGAAAGAATTTAAAAGTAACTTGACAGCTGCAGATGGCACACTTCTGGGTTAAGAAGAGACAATATGTGGAACACAAAAAAAAGGCTATGGACAAGTGGATGCCACGCTACATTTTGTTTTGATGAAAATTGCCATTTGTACAAGGTTAAAATGTGAGTGCGTTTTAAATCTGTACATCCTTTCAGGATAAGGGCACAGCACTGTAAAAATTACACAAATGCATCAATTTATGATAATGAACAGAAACATGGGACGTAAGAAGGAAACAACAATAGTACTTCAATTACTGCTACTGAAGTCAACGGCGCATTGTTCAATGAAATATAATATGGTTGTGGTTTCTCTGTCTTAAAAAGCTAAGCAAACAATTAAAAGATTCAGAGATCAGCAAACACAACTGAAGAAACACAGACACCTGATTGAGTAAATGGTAAAAAATTGCATTATTGACAAGTACCAAGCATCATGGAAAAGTTACACTTAACAGAAAGGTTTCAAAATTACGTTACTAGCATTCAGAAAAGAATACGTCTTTTTACTACCACTAGGTTTTTTTCCTTCATACAGTCAAGTGCACTGAAATCCCTATTGCAAAGTATTTATGAAGCCAAGAACAGACTGGAACTTAAAGTAAAATTAAGCATTTATATGTACACATGCTCACTGATACTGGAAAATATAAATTACATAAATGGACATTAAACATTAGCTCTTGTTCTTAGAAGTATAGCAAGTTTCATACATTTGTCACATGTGACATCTAAGATCAAAAGTGCAAGAAAAAAAAGTAATTTTTTGAAATGCAGGTTACTAACTTCAAAAAAGACCTAGCAATTATTCTTACCTAATGATTCTATTCAATGTTTACCTCTCCAATGGAAGCAACACACATAAATTTCATGTATTTAATTAAAAAGGAAACAGACTTAGCTAAAAAAAAAGTGACAAACTGGAAAATCAGGATTAGCAAACTGAAGGCCAGAAAATAAGAACTGAATCATACAAGCCTGATGCCTATACAAAGCACTGGAGCAGTGCATTTTAAATCAATCTGTTCATTCTAGGCAATATGTAGAGTGGGACAATTATTTGTTTTCTTTTCTCCAATGTTTAGTCACCATAAAAACCCTCTACATGAAAACAGCTTGTGGTTTACAGTTCTAATGAAGCTCATAAAAAATTAATTGAATGTGAAGAAGGAAACATGATGATGCATAGAGATCATATGGCCAAAAGACAAGAAGCATGTGCAGGTCACATTGGTAATATGCTTATCTTACGTTTGTATCTAAGGCAGCATTTGAAACCTGAAGGCTGGATTATAGAATGCATATCAGGAGTTGTTAGCTATCATGTCTAAAATGCACATGAATTGCAGAGAATGTATTCAAGTTTCTATACTCTAGGGAATGGGAGAAACAAGTACAAGAAAATGAACTCCCCTGGTGAAATTTTGAGTGTGCTCAGAAGAGTGGCAAAACCGACATCAATTGCCGCAAGGATAGGATTTTATCTGTTAAAAATTCTGTTTACTTTTCTAGGGCCATGGATGTTGACCTTGCCCTCTCCATCACAAGACAACAGCCCTTTGGTTCCTGGGCAGAGTGGAAGTTACAGATCTGTGTCAGGCTTTCAGACCCACTCCACACCCCAGTCCCACATGCAAACCCTTCCCATGGTGGGCATTAGAACTCGAGCGAGGTCACTCAACCACTGCAGCTCCTCAAGGAGGATATATCAGTGCAGAGTTAATTCCAGTGCTTTACCCTGGAAAACAGAGTGGTTTATAAAGGAGAGAATCCTGCAGTAAGTTTGCTGCAGAGTCATCTCAGCTCACCTGGGATTTCTCTATATTCTCCCAGCAAATTTACAGAGGGTTGCTCTTTCAAAATCATGTTGAATTGGGCCGGTAGAACTATTTTGTGTCTTCCAAGCAACAAATACTAAGGTTGTAAGGTTTGCTTAGGCTAAATTGTGTTCTGATCTCTTATTTATGATACACTATTTCCTCCTGATACCTTAAGAAGAAATGTAAATACACAAGCCGCAGCAACAAATCAGATTAAAAACAGTATTGGAGAATGCAGTTCAGAACTGTGCTTGATTCATAAATCCTTAGCCTACGTTATCAATGTGAGTATCAAACTCTGATAAGCAAATCTAAAAAAGCTTTTTTAAGGTTCCTCATTTATCCTCTTTAATCTTAAGACTGCCTGTTCTAAAACACATTATGAGAATAGGAAACTATTGTGAACTAATGTTCATTAACACCAAAGGTTGGGGAAGAAAGAAATCAGGTGCAGGTAGCAAATAATGAGAATGCCATTCATGTTTAAGAGCTGTGTTTGTTCATAACTAGATGTGGTAGATTGCTAACAAGGGAAAGGAAGAAGATGATCAGACATAATAGCAGGCATTGTTTTCAAAGATGCTCTTCTCTAAGAAAACAATAACCTTCTAGGCTTCTCAATTCAGGATAAAATTTAAAACAAAGAACTCCTCCCTGACAGGGGAAACTACACCTCTCCACTGCATACACTGACACGCTCCCAGTATCTTTTTGAATGATGTACGTGCAACTCAACAATATATCTTGCTATAAACTATTTGTCTACATGATTACATTTCCAGCTGCCATTTCTCTGTAATTTAATGCTAATTCCTTCATGTTTATATTTGATGCTTTTAATACTATTGTTTTCTAAGGCATTTCAAAAAAGTATTTACCTCAATGAGTCTGTACCGATGAGATTAAATTAAACAAAACAAAAACAGTTGCATGAGCCTCTCTGCTGCTGACACTGACTAGGCTGTCTCCAAAACTAATCTGCAACACTCCTCAAGCATATTAGTAAGTAACAGGCAAGTTGCTAAGCTCAAAAAGGATGTAATTACAAACACTAATGAGTCATAAGAAGACAGATAGATACTAAAATTGTAAGTTGATTAAAGATACCCTTCTACTGACAGGAACAGTGAAAGCAACTGTAAGGCACAGACTAATCCAGTTCTACCATAAACTGGTTAAGACTACTGGTGTCAAGATCAATCATTTGAGTCTTGTTCCAAATCATTCTTTTGCTTATGCCCTTTTGCTGCTCACATCTGTCCTAACTATTATATACCTGTTTATTTAAAGAAAAAGAACATATGGCACTAGAGACACTGAGACAGCAAATGCAGACTAATGGGTACAGCTGTCACACAGGAAAGTCAGGCAGGTACATTCACCCATCTGCCTTTGCACACACAGCAACAAGAACATTGGCCAGCCCCTTCCCTGAGCAGGAGAGAAATCCTGCTCTCAAAAATTGAGACAAAATGCTGGTATCTTTTGTACATCAATTCTTCATAGGTTTTTTTAGCTGAACTTCTCAAAGTAAGTCATAAACACTCTTGACAAGTATAAGTTTGTAAAGCAAAAAGCACATCTGAACTTTACTATTGCTACTAGACACTTTATTTTCCCCACACTTGTACCTAATATCTTCTTTAACTTAAGGACTTCTTCCTCAGCCTGACTAACATCACATTCCGGTGTGTTGCCCGTCACTGTTGGTATAATGTTGTGTTATTCCTGTGCTGATGGACTTCAGCTATCCTGCTTATGTTTTGGATGTT
Organism: Trochalopteron elliotii; assembly: GCA_024734555.1. Lineage (NCBI taxonomy): Eukaryota > Metazoa > Chordata > Aves > Passeriformes > Leiothrichidae > Trochalopteron > Trochalopteron elliotii. The sequence goes on from JANPWX010000054.1 coordinate 6,372,727, forward strand.
ATAACTCTTTATTCAGCTGCCTTTATTCTGAAATTGGATTACTAGCAGCAGCTTTAGTTACAAAGCCCAAAAGGAGCACACATCATCTTTCTTGCTGACAGACACAACCTTTCTGCAGAGAGAAAACACACTATCTCTGGGGGAAGGAGTACAGGGAGAGACATGTCAGTAAAACAGTGTGCAAGGATCAGGATCACTATGCTGGTTACTTGCAACAGCATGTCCCAGTCCTGACTGCATTTCACCCAAGCTGTGCCTATTGGAGGATTGCAGCTGTTAAAGTTTTGCCTGAACTTAAATTCTCCCATTTTCTCTGTTCCAATGAAAATGGGAACTTTTAATAGTCATTAATAGAAATTAAAGAATTCAGTTGGTGATTAACAGCAGAATTCTACAATTGCTGAAACCAAATTGAATTACTGAATTGTTTTTACTCTAAATTGTTATTTCAATAAACCAGCATGCAGATGAAAACACGATTCATTTTCAAATGGAAAAGCTACCTACAGCAATATAATGAAAGTAATCTGCACCGTGGTCTCCTGCCTGCATGCACTCAGTGCACAGGAACAGGTGAGGACTGGCACATGTTACAGCTCTGAGTTCAGCACAGGCTTCCTCAGGTAGGGAAAGAACACTGCTCTGCAAACAGCCTCCACACGGGAACCAATTTTAGACCCACCTCAGGTAACACACTGGTTTCACTGAACTGTAACATCAACAGTTAATTTCTGCTGGATTAACAAGACTTTTAGAGAGGATTTTAAATGTGAAGTTCCAGACAAATGATTATCAAATGTTAGAAAGAAATAATTATCACACCCAGACTGGTAGAATATGGAGAGATGTCTCATGTTATCGTCATTTGATTCAAATACTGGTTTATTTGTCAAAACCTAAAAGATAAGGGAAAACCCAAAAAACAAACATATTTCTACAGAAGCAACTCAACATGAAAAAAGAAGACCAGCAGTAATACTGTCTTTGTACAGATCTTTCAAACACAATTAAAGACCATTTGGCTGGAAAAAATGGACCACATCAATTTTGGTGTGAAAGGCGTAACTGCATTTAATTCATTTACAAAAAGCTTACAGATGTGGTTTAGACAGGAGTTGCTCAAGTTGCAAATATGCCTTGCTCTGGCAAGTCTCAATTTTTTTCCAAAGGGTAGGTCACTGCACAGAAGGACAAAAAAAAACCCAACCAAGCAGCCTTGGGAATACATGAAAAACACTTTTCACTCAGAGCCAGAATTGAATATTTTTATACTGAAATCAGGCTAAACTGCTTCTTCAGGAAATTATCAAAGGCAACATAGCTGAGGTTATTGAAAGAACAAGAGGGGTTGGGATGCATTTTGGTCAACAGTTTTGGACAACTGCAAATTCAGGGAATATGGAAGATGTTGCTATCAATGAAGTCAAACGCACTTAAAAATGAGTTCGTCAGTTCTTTGATAGTTCTTTGAACCTGAAACTCAAGATGAAACTTAGGATGGGATCAAGTCCTCCTGGACTGAAACCTGTGAATTACATATATGTCTGCACCAGTCTGATCCTAAAAATCCCTCTCAAGGAGTAAAACCATATTTCTTTATCTCTATAATGCTGAGAAGTCTCTCCTGAGTGAGTAAGCAACATCTTGGTGTAGTTCAAATGATTACCAGTCTTTTTAACAACCAGCCTTTCTTTCTCCCCACAGAATTTGTAGACTAGGCAGGTTTACCATTATTCACGGATGATCCATGACAAAGAAAAATGATGCTATGAGCAAGGGGACTCTTTCAGAGAGATACACTGAAGTACATCCAGGAGACTCTTTAGAAATAAATTTGTTAGAACATACACCCTAACAAAACATTTTCATGGTAACTGCATTGACTGACAAAACACACAATCCTAGTCTGTATGCACAGTATCAGACAGCAACAGAGCATTGTCCAGAAAACAGCACTTAGTGACAATTTTGGAAAGTTCAAATAAGCAGTAAGAGATAGTTACTTCCAGGACCATGGCTCTTGCCTCTTCCATTCCTTGGGACCATTTCAATAGATATTCTGCCAGCAAAACACCCCTCAAAAAGTTTGATAGGTGTGTCTATTGTAAATATGGTTTGTATCAGCAAAGAAAATATATCTTGCTAGTTTACAGCTTATACTGATTCCTTGAGTGAAACAAGCAGCATCAGCAAAATACCATTTTTATTGTAGAATGATACCTATTCTAGCATTTTTGCCTGTATTGAGTGCTGTAAATAAGCACAGTCCTTAATGCCATTTCCATGCACACACAAGTTTTATGTGCAGATCTCGCTCCAGGTGATTTCATCCTCACTCCAAAAAACTCCTTATCATTTATACCTTAATGTCTCTCTTCCAGGTTTCAGAGAAATCACTGAAATCAAGTAATAAACTATCTCCCAAATGGTACATGCCTTTCACATCATGTAAAATGGAAATTCAGTGGAGAGCAGATAAATTTTCAGAGTTCAGTCTATAAAAAGGGAAGCATAAGCAGTTCTGTGGAAAAATGTGAAGGAGTAGTGTAAGGTAGGCAGAAGTTACCAGTGTGATACCTAATTTCTAGCAAAGTTGAACTCATGATGCTAGTAATTCCATAACTATCAGAGAATTGTTGATGTGGTAGCCTTTTCCTCCCCTGTATTTTTCCTCTTTTCCCTGCTTATTTACAGGTGTGTTAAATCAGACCACAGGTCTATTCTATTTCCTACACAGATGGAGCTATCTTCCTGCTTTTAAGAGAGAAATTACCATTACTGGAGGAAATCTGATTATGGATTATTTCACTGCTTGAGTCACTACTTGTATGTTGATGTTACTACTTATGCAGTATGGAACACAATCTTCAATTTCTAGTGTAATTATGAAGAAAAAGGAGAGTTAAGGACAGACCATAAATATCTTGATCATCAATGAAATCTGTAAGAGAAGGTTCTGGAGAGAGCCACTTAAGGTATTTCTTCCCCCTTGGATCCTTTGATTCATGCAAAACTGATCCCAAAACAGATTACAAAAACAATGAAAATACATATGGGAAAACTCAGCTGTAGACTCCAGTTTTAGATGGTGACAACTGGTAACATTTCTTTAAAATGCCTCAGTCTGTTAACAATCTAAAGCCCTCAGAAAAAGACTTTGAAAAATTTGCCAAATACTATGAGTGAAACTGTACAACAGCTTGAAATGGCATTAATTAGAAGAGTGGTTCACGGTGGTTCCATTGATAGAAAACTGAGAGCCACAAACACCCTTCAGTTTAAAGGTAACAAGCACTATTTAGAGTGAGATTTTTGAAAAATTATCAGCTGTTTGACATGCTTTGTGAAGATCAACAAATACAGAGACATTTCAGTGTAAAGACAATGAATAATAAATACTACTTTCACACTAAGACATTAACTTCCATATTGCAGTCAGACAGACATTTTGACAGTCAAAGTACTGCACAAACACAGGCACAGAAGCAAAATGTTAGGGGAAAGTGCCATTATGTAAACACAGAGCAGAAAGAAAGCAGAACTGAGCTGCAGAGGGAATACTCAGGCTACTACTTAGGACTCCACTGAAACAAGAAATGTTGAACTCTCATACACTTTTGTTTTATGATCAGCCTCTGCTTCATTCAAATAAATTCCCTCATTTCAATCTGCCTTGCGCTACCCTGATGTCTTGTGCAATTTGTACATCCTTGAAACGGATGAGATGGCTGGAAAACCAAACGCCTATTCCAAGTGAAGTGTCTGTCACCCATTATTTTAGAGGACTTGGCCAAAGTCTGAGTGTTCACAGGCTCATGTGCTCTCACTACAGGAGACACACAATTGAGAAGTAGGATGCTCAAAGTAAACAAACTGGTAACAGAAATCACTGCAATTGGGAATCAACACCAAGGATTAAATAACCTAAACATCGACAGAGCTCCCGATTTTCAGTGCATCAGCTTTGCTTCACTTGACACTAAGAAGAACACAGCAGAGGATCAGGACTGGTGAATCTGGACACTTTGGAAAGCTGCTTGTCTGATTGCACAAACTGTTTTCCTTGTTGTTTACTAAAAAAATTATTTGAAGAAAAGCTTCTGATGTCTTTGCAATCCAGCTAAATAAATCACAGTAAGTATTGAAAGAACATTCATTGCTCCTCATTTTTTTCACACCGTTATCACATCTTTGCCATGACAGTAGAAATAGCAACAGTTCAGGTACTTCCTCTTAGAACAGCTAGACAATGCTTAAAACATTAATCTCCCAGGAGGCAGAAAGAATCCCAAATTTTCATGAACAGGCATTTGATGTCTGAGACTGGTCCTTCTCCCCTCCCGCCACTAAGAAACAATTGTAAACTACTTTGCACCTTTCCAAAATGCTGTGGACAATTACATTCAGAAAGGAAAGTCATTCACGCCTGACACTCATATCCCAAGACAAGCACAGAAAAAATACCTGTCTTGCTACCACAAGGGCATTGTTTTTGCATCTGCTAGCAACAACTGATGAGATCATTCACTGGACTGTCACAAAGTAAAAATATTAGCCATCAATACACTGAAGCTCTTGGATCAGAGGAGACAGCCCACCTTATGACACTCATCAGGGCTGCCTGATGACAGGTTTCATTCCTACATGTCCATTTCCTCTGCTTAGTAGTGGGTGTCCTGGGAGGTTTTTGAGATTTGTATACCAAAAACAAAGAAAAAAGAGAAATACACCCGTAGGAGGGTCAAGATTTCAGAGCATTCCAACTCAGGATTTAGTATTGAGTGCAATTGCCCTAAAAACTGTAACAGGAGTTACTTTCTGGGGGGGATGGGTATTTGTCTATTTGTCCTCCTTACCCAAGAGGCCAATTTATTCCAGCATCTATCCCAATTAAAGTCACCTCAGAAAACCTAAACTATCTTTTAAAATTAATTTTATTTATGGGGCTAATGCATGCATGCAGCTTAGTAGCAGGAATCACTTTTTTTTACCTTGCTTGATTATGATACATGAGAAGAGTAAAAATATTAAAAAAAAACCCAAAAACTTCTGTGAGAAAAGGGCTTTTCCTTGCAGAAGAAATGGCTGCTGCGTGTTTCCCTCTATCATATATATGATAAGTCTCAAACAAGACAGCATTTTATTTGCTTTATTTTGGAATAGCATTTTATTAGCTTTATTCTCTTTCCTCACCTTGCATCACCCTTCTGGTGGTAAGAAACTGAGTCAGCATGGCACTACTTCAGAAGCCAAAGTTGCATCACTCCTCAAAAACAAAACAGTGTTAAAAATGTGCAGTAACTTAAAGAAATGGCTCACATACAACACTTCACAGAGACAGCAAACTGCTATGAAGTGAGGCTCAGGAATCAGGCTCAGATAAGGTGACCCGCCAAACTTGGCTACGGGCTGCACGTGACAGGGCCAAACTGCCTCCTCTACAGCATATTCCAATTTCTGTTGGATATGATACATGTAGTATCTCTCTGCTAATTAACCTGCCATGCTAATGACCACCAGGCACTGTGTTATAATCACAGGGACACCACTAAAATGCTAGAAAATTACTTTCAGCATTTCCACAGGTAACTGAAAACTAACTAGCAAAAGATAAACCATCTCAAAATATACTATCCTCTGCTCAGACTAAAGCACAAAGTGGTAAATATGAGTAACTGTAGTGTTACTGTCCTTCCTACACTCACTCTGCAGAGGACATTTATTTCCAGAGGTGTTGGTTCAGCACCTTCTGTGAGCACTTTGTTGAGTCCAGCCTCCCTCAAAGCAAGCCTGACATTCCCTCCTGACTCGTGCCAGCCCTCAGTGCACACTGACTAAGGCACATAATGAAGTATCCTTATGCTCTTAAAGGAACAAGTTCCCACAGAAATATCTGCAGACCTTAATCTACAAGTGCAAGAGTGAAAATAAAAAAGGTATCTGGGACAGAACTGAAGAGACTCCTCATAAAGATGCCAAGGAAATGATTTTTTTTCCTCCACTTGCCCTCCCCCAGTTTTAGAAGTATTAATAGGAAGTAAAAACAAAACAATCAAGGAATACCATTTCAACCAGGTCAAATGTGTGTTGAAGCGAAGGTAAGAAACCACTTAAAGCTCTCACAGGATTATAAGCCCCTTTGACAGGTCTGATAATTTTAAAGGCTTAATTCCATTACAGTATCTGGCAGCCTGCAAGGGCACATTTTACTAACCATAGGCCACCAGGTCATAATAGATGTTGACAGAAAACATTAAAGGTTAAGTAGATGTAAGACCATAAAACATTTCAAGCTGCACAGTGCCAGCAATGTTAACTAGCAGCCATGGAGCTGTTTGAGAGGAGAAAACAGTGGCTGAGTCTTGCCCCCACCTGCAGTCCCAGGGAACCCTAGCAGAATCAGATGGCCAGTCTAGCCAGCACAGGCCATGCTCCCACATCATGAAAATCTTTCTGGCTGTGTCAAAGCCCAAATTTCCTATCTTACTTAAAACTCAGAGTGCAAGGTCAGATTAACTGAACTGAAGAAAACATAGCCACACAATAGACTTCACTAGTCCTCTTCATCTGGCAAACACAGTGAGCAGCTGCAGCAGCCATGCCACAGAGGAGCAGCAGGGCTGGAGGCATCCTGGCAGCCCAGGTCAGGCAACCTGCAATTGCCTCTGTGCAACAGTGGAGCACTCTGACTTGGGAAAGCAGCGCTCACATTCTTACCCTGATGAAGATCCAAGCCAGCAGTTAAAACAATTCAGCAAGAAACAGTAATTTTGCCTTCAATACTCCACAAAACTTACTCAAGCACTGCAATGTAACCACTGCAGGTGGCAACACTCACTTCAACTCCCCCTGAGAGTATTTATGCAACCTATACATGCAGTTAAAACTCCAATATGTAATTTGGATTGCTCACTCTTGAGGGGTGCCTAGATACAGCAACAATGGCCATAATCACAGAGCTAATCTTATTTCAGCCACTAGATATAAAACCTAATATTTGACATTCCAAACTAGTGGAAAGGAAGGTAATGCATAGATCATTGCCTGTGTCCATGAAAGAGGCTTGAAAGCTGCTCTCTTCTGCATACTGTCTTTCTACAAGGCACTATGAGAATATACACAAACAGATCTGCTTTTTCTCTTCACTATGCAAAAGAGCTTCCCTGAATGACATCTATCTGGATAGTAAATTGCCAATACCACAAACAATTAAATTAGCAGCACTTCAATATGTAAGGGGGTGGGAGCTGACTACTGACCAAATCTGACATACAAATAGCCTGCTAATTTGTCAGCAAGCCAAAATAAATGGAATGGGCTGGCTACAGGTGCAGGTAAACGCCTCAGAAACAGACATCAATAAATCATTTAGCTCTCTATAACATTTTAGATTACAGCCATTTAACAAGGACATTTTTGCCTTTGCAACATGATTCATGAGTGTTTCAAGTGAGTCATTTAAAGTCAGCACTTGAGACGGGACATTCAAACTTCCATTTTTTGATCTCCTATAAACAACTCTTAACTTAGCAAATACTATAAACTGTATCTTCTGTTCTGCTTATCACAAAATACAAAATCCAAGATAATGGGGTATTGCACATTAATGATCAACTCTGCAAAGTCCCAAACTCTCTTTGTGAGAGAATTAATCTGCCTGATATTTTTTGTAGATACAGAGACAAAGGGGAAGTTTGCTGAATGTCAGGCAAGCCAGACAGCCAAGATCCTGGTTTTACTAGATGTGTCTAGTAGGACGGAAAGACAGGGTCATCACATATTAAACGTGTTCCTTACAAGTTAAAATCACTTGGTCCTCATAAATTTCCATCTCAAGTACTTCTTCAAAAAGCCAGCCTGCAAATAACTGTTCTGTATGCTCAAAGACCATCTGTGGGGCTTTGTTTCTATCAAAATGATACAAGGTGTCACAAATAGTACCAGACAGAAGCTTAACTGCATGTTCTAAAGAAGGTCAGTCTTGTACTAAAACCAGAAACACAAAATACACAAGGACCATCTATGCCTCTATTTTGCAAAGATCTTGAAAGTATTTTTACAAGTTGTGAAGTCATTAAGTAAAAAAATTAAAAACTCCCATTACTAGTGGACTGAGACCATATATAAACCCACATGAACATTTGTTTCTAAACTGATTCTACCACAACTTTGGTCTGATGAAGCACACTTCTTTGACAGACACAAATTACTTCAAGGACCTTCCAGGTAAATCAGCCAATTAAGGAATTGCAGTATTTCCACCCCAAGGAACAGCTAGAAAACACATATAACCATTTGGAAAGTGGGCTGAAACAGGACAGTTCAACAGTATTTGTTTATGTGCAAGACGACTGGTTTCTGAATTTCTTCCAGACTAACCTCTCAATTGCCCGGTTGCCAGAAAAACAGTAGGAATGCAAAGGTGTATAGGAACATGAAGAACTGCTGGTTATTTCCAAAAATATGGTATTTTATTGCACCTAGCATAGGAGGAGTTTTTCCACACCTACAACTTCACATGACAGCCAGGCACATTGCCAAACACACATTTTAAACCAGAGCTAACAGCCAAATCAGGACAGAGGCCCAGTTCAGCATCATAGTTCACTAAGGTGAACTATGAAACTTACTGAAAAACACAACCAGCGTGACACAATTATGCAGAGTATCTGTCTGAGCAGGAAATCTGGAGTTAAAACTACTGACAGCAGCAAAATGAGAAGGCTGAGAAGTATCCATGGCAGACCCCGTTAACAAAACCAGGGAGACCTACAAGCTGCTCAAGGCAGTCAAATAACAGCCTGTGATCAATAGAAGCAAATACTGCTGGCAGATCAAGCAGGATCAAGACTACATAAGCCACTGCAATCTGTATGAATAAGTAAATCATGACAGGCTCCTGTGAAAGCCATGCTGTAAGGCTGATGCTTGAAAACCTTGACTTTCTGAAACAGTTGGATAGTGTCAGTAGATAAGACAGTAAAAGCACCGTTAACACCCTTCCTTAAGTCTGGCCGGGTATATGGATAAGTAAGTGGCACTAAGTGGCACAACACTCCCTCCCCAGTATTTTTTCTTTTCCTACTACATACTAATGCAGAAATAAGGTTATTAATAAATGTTAAATATATTAAACCATAAAAGCAAACACCAGGTCAGTAAAACTGGGTAGCATAGCCAACTGAGAACTGAAGGGAGTCCTGTGGCAAACTGCCGTTAGTTCTCCCTGTTACCTTCTTAGGTTGACCATGAAAAGGTAGTCAAGAATAAGTAAAGGAGTGCTTTTTATGGGAATCCCAGTTCTTCCCATCTGCCCTAGTTCTGCTTCTACTGAAGCTCTACTCACTTTATTTGTAACTAAGTTAGGTCAGAATGATTTTGAAAATCCAGTACAGATAGTTTTAATGATAAGACTGTGAAAGAATGAACCTCTGCAGGTACTATAACACTATATCCAAATAGCATTCTAACAAGCTTGTATTAACCAACAATTGTGGGATTTTGTCTGCTTCCAGGATGTCAACAAAGACAGAGTCCAGGCTGCCTACCTCCTGAAACTTAATTTAATAGATGCAAGGGGCACTGAGGAGGTATAAAAACCACAAACTACTGACAACAAAATTCAGTTCGAGGATTAGAAGTTTATAAAAAACATGAAGGGTTACTCATCAAAATGTTGAGAGCTGTACTTCAGTTACAATAAACAAGAATTAGGAGCTTAGCTGGCTGTCAGAACATTTTATTGGTACTAACAAGACAACTGAGAACACAATTTACTTTTTTTTTTTTTTTAATGAAATAGGTAAAACTGTCATTAGTTGCACTGGATTACTGTGAATAGAATGATCCCAAATAAGCTAAGACTCAGGATTAGTAACACGCTCCAGAGAATATTTAAGAATGATCCAGGTCAAGAACTGAAGAAATGTATAGTATTTATTAGAGGTGGGCTGAGTGGCAGCCTTCCACACTACTGAAGTAATTATCGTCCCAATGTCACTCTTTTTTTTTTTTTTATAACTACACTTTGTCTTGGTTTTAAGGAGAAAATTCTTCAAGCAACTTCCAATTAAAAACAGAAACAAAAAACCTGTCTGTGTTCTTTCTGGGTTTCTCTTGTTTCCTTACTGAATTGTCAGCAAAAGCCAGACTGGCTGGCTGCTTTCCCCCTGATGATGAATGGATGTGCACTCTTCCTCATGCCTTGGAAGCTATTACTGCTTTGCTTTACTGCACATTGGTGTACCTCTCACAATTAGCAAAACAGCCATTTCATTTGAAAGCTAGCTCATCACTTTACATGCTGGTTTAAAAGGCTTTGTCCAGTAACTTCAAATTGTTTTTAGTTACTTCTAAAACAACTGTTTCATATACCAAAACATTGTTTTGCTTCAGCATTTTAGAAAAAGGTACACCCCTATGCAGGTATATAGGAATTTTGGTTCCTATCCTGCTGTTAGAATAGCCAAATGATATTAACTTAATATAGTCTTTCAAGTGTGTTAACTTTTAGTTATTTTTAATAAATTTTCTTTTTTGTTTGTTTTGGTTACTTTAAAGAAACAGCCAGTAACACCACACTACAGATGTCATGCCCACACTACTGTTTTTTCTCACAGAACTTTCTGGTTTCTTCTGGAAAGGCAGTACAAGGAAAACAAACTCTAGGAAATTTAGCGGACATGCAGTGGGGTCATTTGTTATGTGATTTTTTTTAAAACCCTCTGGATATGTCTCTGCTGTATCCTGCAAGGTACCAGAAGTAGTGAACCATCTGCTCAGCCTGCACAGCTCTCCACATGCCCAGCAAGGCTTCTGAGACTTCAGTTAGATCACCCAGCTTTAGCCTGCAGAGCTCTGAGCTACAATGCACCAATAGCTGAGCGGCGCTGGGAGGAAGACACTTTCCCCACCCTATTTTTTTTTTCCTTGAGCAAAAACCTTGCTGTCCAGCTGCTTACAAGCAGTTTCATGGCAGCCTGTTAAAAGCAACTTCTGTTTGTTCCACTCGAGAGAAAACAGAAGTTCCCTTGCCAGAGCAGCCTCAGAGGAAGGTATTTCCTGTGGCACTCTCTGTTCTCCCACTGAGAGGAAGCAAACCAAAGAGCATCTTCACTGAGATCTCTGGAACATCATTTTAACAATGTTTCACACGATAACATTTTGGGGTTATTTGTTTTCTGCTGGTTAGCTCCTTCCCTGATTAGTGCTTTTGATATTTTTTAATATAATCTACAGTCAGTTCTTTTTTTAAGAGAGAAAAAAGTTACAATTGTGCCATTCCATAGAGTGACAGTTTCCTGATGGCTTCACTCTAATGATTTTTGGTCATTGTTTATCAGCAATATCCCTTTTGCTGGTGTAATAGCCATGAGAAAGCAGTCTTGCATTGTCACAGTCCCAGCGACTGCTGAGGATAACGTGGGAACTTCTGTGTCCTCAGCTTACCTCGTGACACAGAAAAACACTATTCTCTTGTCTTAGTTACACATCTTGTAATTGCAGGGGCTTGGGGCATTGGATTCAGAGACTCTCTTGAACTAATTGCTGTACTAACTCTTATGGCAACAGCAAGCCTGTTTTGCCAGACTATTCTCTCTAAACTATCTCACTGTAATTAATGCAGCACCTGTTACTACAACAACAAATTGTTTATTTATTGAGCCTAAGTATCCTCTATTTTTCTCTCACTGTTGCTTTGCATGCTCTGTTTCTTTGCTTTGTAACCAATAGCTGTCCCCTGTCCACGAGCTTTCTTGGATGTTCCTGGAGCATTCATCCAGCATAAGGGTCCCAGGACTAAATGCTACTTTCAGCACAATACCAAGAGGGTGCATATGTTTCACTGAAATACAAACATGGCAACATTTCAGCCAGGATCACAGAGATATTGACACGCACACCTTTGATATTTGTACCCATTCTACTATGACCTACACAAGATTAAAGGCTTATGACTACGTTTCAAACCTCTCTTACGATCAGTACTTTCAATTACTAACATGAAACTGTACCTTGCTCATTCAGATGCCTTCTTAACTAGTGAAATTTCACTGCATTTGCAGATGTATTTCCCCAGGGATTTTCTAATGGCTCCTCCAGAAAGGGGTAAAGGTGGGGTGAGTGGGAATCAAATCAATGTGAAGTAGTGTTTTAAATCAAACTTTGACCATAAATTTGATACCAAGCCTTTGGTAACACTCTTCTGTTCATTTAAACTGCAGCATTACTGACTGAGTTCTTCTGAAATAAATTCACAAAAACCCAAACTTTTGTTCACATGGTGTATTGCACTTTAGCTGCCATCTCAATTTAAATGCTTAGCAAAAAGAGGAACAAAATTCTGCTAAGCAGATTGGTGACAGCATGGAAAGACATGTTTCTGCTCAACTCAGAGGAGTTTCCACTTTTATGCATGATTAGATGCTGATAATTACTTTATTACCAATATAACTGTAATAAACTTCTAACTTGAACAGAAAAGGCAGGCAACATTAGGCAACATAGAGCAATTTTAGCTAGATCTTAGTTTTATGTACTTCCATTTCCAAGTAGCATTTCAGTCACACTAATTGCTTTTCTTAGGTCACCCCAGCCTAATGACCTGGTTAGCCTAACCTGGGACATGACTTCTTGAAAGAAACTCTCTCCACAATAACTTTTCATTCCAAAATCTACAGATCTGCAGAATGAACATTATCTTCTATAGTATTATGGGCCAAAGTAAGCTGTCAAAAATGTGGGTTCAATTTAACCAGTTCATCCCATGAGATGTCTACAGACAGTGTTTATTTCATCAAAAGATGACAGATAGTAAGGGATTTTCAACCAGATCTTATAATGGGCTCACCTGAACTCAGAACAAGCAGTTTGTAAGGCTGAAGTCACAACTCGTTTTGACAGTGGCTTTAGTGGACCCAGAATCATTGATGCTACTTTATGCAAAGTCTATTTTACCTTACGCAGCAATTTTTCCGATTCAAAGATCTGTTATCTACAATAGCAACCTCTCTTGCCCCAACAGACCGTGCTGTCAACATCTGAATTGCAAATACTGAAGCTATATAGGTCCTTTGCATTTTGTTTTTGGTGTACATTGATATATGCTATTTTATTCAGGTTTTAAATATTATTTGCATTAAGCCAACTAACTAAACTGAACAATAAAACCAACTTCATGAATTCCAGTCTGGCACCACTAGTTTGAAACTTTCTCAAAACTCCTTAAATCACATGCAAATTAAATAACCATTTTAGTTTTTACACAGGAAAATAATAAACAAGACACTTGTTACTACTAAACATAAGGGGCAAAAAACTTGCCAACTGGAATACCTGAGACTGTCATTGATACTCATACTACTTTGAGATCTTCTATGCTACCACTTGCCACAGATGTGAGTTCTGCATGGCAAGGTCTTTATAAAGACAGCAAAAATGAAATGGTGGCAGCAGTATTGTCACTGCTGTTTGCAGAACAGCTTGTCACGTTCTGACAGTGCCAGACAGGCTAAAGTTGCAGGAAAGGCCACCGGTAATTGGTGTTGCCTTTGGGTTTAGTGGCTGCAGATGCAGTCAGCAGGGTCGGCGCCGAACGCCGCGGGCCGGGCTGCGGGAAGGGGCGGTGGGAGCCCCGCTCTGGGCCGGGCCGGGCCGGGCTCTCCGGGCGGGCAGAGCCGCTGCCATCGCTGCCAGCCCCGCGCGGCCGCTCCCACAATGCACCCGCTCCGCACACACACACACACACACACACACACACACAGAGACAGAGACAGAGACACGGAGACACTCGCACACACGGCCACGCACACACTCACACCGCTCCCCGGGGCCGACACGCTCCAACACACGGCCCCGCTCCCGCACGCACGGCCCCCGCCCCCCCGGAACCAACTTACCCCCGAGTTACATCCCATTCACCAGCCTGGGCTTCCTCTGCCGCCCCTCCTCTGCGCGCCTGCCTCTGCTGCTGCAGAGAGGCCACATATGTCTGCAAACACTTCTAGGCAGAAACCAGCCAGTGCAGAACAAAGACAGCCGGGGTTGCCTTCATCTCAGCACAAGGCAGCCAGTAGCTATTTTCAAGCTTGTTCGCTCTCCCCCTCTGAGGGCACCCTGCTCTGTTTCTCCCTCTCTCTCTCTCCTCTTTGCCTGTCCAGCTACTGCACAACACACATCAATTATTCATTGCTTGTCTCCCGGTTTCCAGGCAAAACCAATCACAGATGGAGTCTTGCTAATGGGCTCATGCCGTACTTGCCAACAGGCTATTTGTGCTCAAGCTACAACCCTCTAGAGACAATAAAGAGAATCAGGTTAAGCTTTAAAACTTCACACGTACGCGAACAGACCTAAAACGGCGATAGACATGTAAGCATCCCTATGACATTGCTTAGGAGAGTACGTCTTCGGCATACAGCATGGCAGAAGGCTGCTGTAAATCTTCCGAGAGGGTTTTAAGAAAATCAAACACTCAGAAAAATCTCACCTCAGCTGCATGTTACTGATATTGATGGTTCTCTTTTCTGTCTCTAGTGATCCATGTCTTGCTTTCCCATTACACAGAGAGGTATGTCCTTCTCTCATTCTGGTGCACGCACGCACACGCACACACACACACACGCAGCCACAGCCACTTTGCCAGAAGGAAGAGAGAGAAAGAGAGGAGGAAAAAAAAAACCACCCAGGCAGCTCACATTTCAAACTTGCAAGGAGGGGTGGTGCTTAAAACGCTAGGACAAAGCCTCTGTCTCTGGCACCCAGCCAAAATACTAAAATAAATCCCCTCGATCAATTAATTGGAAGCAACACTTGTTGGAGCCCGCGTAACAAACCATTAAGGGCACCGGGGCTGAAAAGTCTTGAGATTTGGGAAATCTTATACCCTTGCTTCCCCCCTACCCTGTTTGCTGAATGCTTTTGACGAAATCCATCAAACTAGTCATGCTAATTAGCGTCCAGGGCAGCCTCGGCGGTGGAGCAGCGCCCGGGGCGGGCGGCCCCCGCGGCCGGGAGTTTCCTTCCGGACCGGCCGCCGCCCCGCGCCTCATATCACACGATGG
>JANPWX010000054.1:6388158-6457633 GCA_024734555.1 Trochalopteron elliotii
GGTGCCCCAGCGCTGCCGCTCGGCGGAGCGACGGGCGCCGGCCCTCCGCCGCCAGGGGAAACTGAGGCAGGCGGGGGATGCGGGCTGCCATTGGAACCGCTGTCACCTGCGGGACAGCCTGGCCCCGGCAGGTTCCTTGGGCTGTGTTTGCGAGTTCAGGTCTTCACCTTTGCCGGCCGCACACTGCTCCCAAGACATCACCCGTTCCCACGCCACTGCCAGTTCAGGCTGCCCACGAAAGACTTTTAAACATGCCCAGCTGTGCCTGCGGTGGTCAGCGATCCAACTGACAGTGCCGAAGGAGAAAAAAAAAAAAAAACCCAAACCAAAACAACGCAACAAACAGTCAACCCCCAGAAAGCTAATGTGGCAATTCTTTGCTGCCTCTCAAAGGGAAAACTGGCAGTTTAAGTTGTGGCCAGCCGAGCACCAGCCTTTTCCTGCCACCCTCGTCGGTGCAGAGCCACTTCCTTCCCCGCACAACCTGCACAAAGGCACCTCCACCTCTTAAAGGCACACCCGGCCCTCTCACAGTGAAGCAGCCGCCAGGTTCCAGGAGAAACAAACAAAATACAAACAATAAAAACAGGAGGACTTGAAAAAAAATACTGTCTCTCCAGCAAAATTCCTTTCAGTGAAAAATTGGCCCCAGTTTCCCTTGTCACGCTTACAGCCACTTAACTCTGCTTCCCAAACACCTTAGCAGAGAGTCGGCAACATGACAGATCGGAGCAGCAAACTATCACAGATATCAAAGAGCAGCTCTTCTCTGAAAAATCATTCCACAAAAAAGCATTGCCAGATTTCATGTTCTTTTTTTTTTTTTTTTCCCCTAGGGAATCCACTATGAACAGGTAACAGTTATGTGTGCTCTCTCTTAACTCCCACTGCTGATGTAGGATCTCAAGGTCAGCCCGTCAGACAGGGTTATTGCTTTCTTTCCACAGCCATCACACCAAGCAGAACTGCAAACCAAACCCTCCACACTTCATACAACCTCAGAGCTGCACAAGTGTGGCTGAAGGAACACTTCACAACAACACAGCTGCTACAGGTGGTCCAGGACTCAGTGCTGGGCTAGTGTCCACAGCACACAGTCTCTACAGGCTGGGCAAACCTCCAGAGAGGTCCTCAGAGATGCAGATGGACCCACGGGGCTGCTGGAACAAACTCTTACACAAAATGAAGTTTCCATTGCAGTTGGTCAAACTTCAGATTCACTCACGTGGAAGAAAAGTACAGAACCTTAAGGATTTTTTCACTGCCTTTCAGAGCAGACAGATGCTTTAAGGAGGTATAAATTATACAGCTAGACTGGCAGAAGAGATATAGGAAGCACAAGTTTTAGGGGACTGTCAAAGCAATGAGAAGTATGTCAATAATCCAAAACAAGGACCAAATTTCCCTCCTAATGTAAGTGCACTGAGTTCAGACTTGGTGGATGTGAATGAAATTGATAATTGCTCTAATGCCACATGAATTCTTGATAAAATGAACATTTCTGTGCTTGTTTCGGGTTTTACTGCATTTACAGAGTTTTCACACAATTCATAAGCTATCATGGTGTTTTTTCTATTTTGAAAAAACACACAAAGCAGCAACAAGAATGTATCAGGTGGTCACGAGGTCCCAGATACTAAGATTGGCTCCTTCCCCACAAAGTTCCCTCAATTAAGTTATTTCCTTAATTAAGGGTGAAAAGTAATTTTAATTTTTAATTTTTTTTCTGTATAGAAAACACATTGCCCAGTATCCTATATTTTTTCTCTACCTACCATCGTAAGTAGTATTTCTCTGCAATTAAATTGCTCCTTCTAGTGTAGCAGAGTAAGTTTCTCTTTTAAAGCTGCCTGTCTTTTCAGAGGAAGTGGTTTAGTGTAGACAAATCACTTATCTAAAAATTATGTACTTACTTCTCCTTTGACAAATCTTCAGCAGGTTTCTAATCCCACCCTGCCACTTGAAATATCACTTTCTGTGATGACATTTGAGTCACAGTTGTCAGAAACATCAGGCTCTGTAGTCAAATGGATTAAATCACACTTCATAGCATGCAGTATTTTGAAGAAGGACTGGTTTATCATTTGTAGAAATTAATCATAACAGTTTTTTCTCCAGGGCAAATTCCCAATCATTTTTAAAGATTACGATGTTTAAGCCCCTCTGACAGCAGTATGTCAAATTACATCACAAGGAAGGTTATCTCAGGCAATGGTAACTATTAACACAACCCACTGAAGACACATACTAGTGGGAGAAGCAGGTCTCTACTGGGAAGCACCTTTTTTTGCAGGGGTGGGAGAGCAGGCTCCTCGGCTGTGCTCTGTGTGGCTGTGTTGAGGCCTCAGGGATCCCAGTGTCTGGGGGTGTGCCTGCTGCTGGCTTTGTCCCAGTTCAGCCTCACAGGGGACGGGAGACAGGGGTCAGGACATCTTTGAGTTCTACAGGGGGGAAAGAGGAGACACTTGGACCACCTCTAGCTGACTAAGGAGAAGAGTTGGAAGATTTTCAGAGAAGTCCTATTTATCTCAAAGCAGGAGGCAACGTTTGTCTGTTTAGCATATGCTGTCAATGTGAAACAACATTACCAACAAACTTTCTAGATCTCAATCCTGTCAGTCACTGCTTGGCACAGAAGCAAGCCACAGTCTTATGGTACTGGTTGTTGCTGTCCATGCCAAGACACCTCTCTGAAGAAGTGTATTTTTAAGAAGTCAGAACCCTGTCCTTAAATTGAGATGATGCAACAGACATGCCCATGGAACACCAATTTTTTATGGTGAACAAGATAATGATGTGAACACATTAATATGTTCAGGTGCCTTTGATTGCTCAACATAAACAGCATGATGCTTATCTTCAACTACTTCAAGTGAGGTAGCCTTTGGGCGTAATTCTCACTTCTCTCCTGCCTAGGCCCTCTTTTGTGATATTGCAAGAAATTAATCAAATAGATCAACACCTGTAATAAAGATGCAGACCACCAACAGCAAAAGAAGGAGAGGCTGCAGAGGGGTGGAGAACAAATCACCCATTTGGATACTTCAGTATCAAGCAGACTCTAGGAGGAGAGACAGCATTATGTTCTACTGTAATATTGTGAAAGGTATGCTGAGAAAAGAGCAGAGAAAGAAAGCATAAACGGGTAAGGAAAATCTCTTCAAATAGCTGTAATAGCAGTTATTGCCCACTGAGTCATAATATAATCCTTTAGCAATGCAAATTTTCTATGACCAAAGATTTAAAGGTTTATCTCGGGGACCAATCTTTATTCATCCGAGTTTTGCTGCACTGCTGAACACAGCAGGGTAGTTCCTTACAATATTTGTCTAGAGCAGGTTATTTGCCCAAGAATTAGTTCCCTGGATATGTATATATTTTACTATTGATTCAAAGGATTCAAAAATCTCTTTAGAAGGCTCACAATTACATAGTTGAAATATACAGAATACATGGATCAGTGGCCTTGTCGATTTTTCCTAATGTTTCACAGTAGGTTGAATCAGTTGAAACTGTTATAAATCTAAGGGCTGCATCCCAGTAAAAAACCAACCATGTACTTGAAAAAACAAAAAATAAAATCCTTTTACTCTGCATCAAGTGTCTTTCATGCATAACCCATTTTTACATAATCAAATAAACTCCTTCTAAAAAGAGGCGTGAAAAGAAAACCCAGTATTTAAAAGCAAAGTAAAGGAAGACCCTTTCACATGGTTTAGTCCTATCCTGTTTAAGTAAGAGACTACTACGTTGCAAAGAATTCTATGACTAAGGTACATACCCTTTGATCCCCTTCTGCACCAGGACTTACAAAACAAAGGTAGAGAAGTCATAAAATGTAGTAACACAGCATCTGCTTTTTTTTCCTGCTGCCGATGACCACTGTTTCCTTGTAGCCCTTGGTAACTAAATGTTTTGATGAACCCTCTGATCTGAACCTGGAAACACCAAATGCTATTTTGGATGCACACAGCGATTGGACCAAAACACTCAAAATCTTCTGAAAGACACTTATGCCCTATTTAACTTTCAAGATCGTGGAAATGCTCACGTTCTTGTTACCCCATTACAAAACAATACTTCAAGCCTCTGCAAAGACTCAGGATAGACCTTTAGGCACTCTGATGAACACCTCTGTCAATTCACAAAATATTTGGAAAAGGAGATCTACCTTCAGTCCATCTAATAATGTTGCAACTTACTAATCTCTACTTCCTTAATTCTTTCTTTTATTTAATGTCTTTACCATGTGCAGAAAACAAGATGATCTATAAAATTACAATGCAAAAAACCACTCAGAAATACACAGTGAAGCCATTTGTTATGTTTGTATCTTTGGTTCTTTTCACAGATATACTTTTACAGAAGATTGCAAAGCAAAAGTAACCAAAGCATGCAGAAATAAAGAACAGAGTACACTAAGGAAAAATCCCACCTGTAATGTAGTGTGGCAGTTAGAAGAGAGGCTTTTCAGACCTGAAGTATCACTGTACTGATGGCATCATCTCAGAGTTGTCCCCAGCACTATTTCACCCACAGCAGAGCCCCTGCAGCTGCCCCCTCACAACCTGACTTGTTCATCAGGCAGTTTTAAAGACAGATGCAACATACCCCACCTGTGATGCTCTGCCCTTATTTTAATGTATCTATTTTGCTACAAATGCTAATGTATGTTTTAAAATCTGCTTTTCATGACATGGGAGCTTCATTGTTTTTCCAACTCTTGGATGCTTCTACTGGAATTCCTTGGTAAACTGGAGCATGGTACAAATGGCTTTCAGTGCCTCTTTTGGTACCTGGGCTAGAGCTCATGACAGCTCTAGAAAATCAGAAAGAAATCAAAATTAACTGAAGTCCTTTCCATTTGACATCCATTTTTTCAGCACCATTAAGTGGATTTCTAAAACATCCATATTTTTCACTATGTTTTGATAAAATATTTCTATACCACATCATGGAAACTGCTTGATTGTCCTCATGTAGTTTAGACATTTTTAGCCTTCTACCACTTTGGGGGAATATCTGATGAACTGTTTTTTAGATTTCAAACAAATCTTTCAGCATTCACATGTTCTGCAAAGTACTAAAAACTTTGTTATAACAAAGCAAGACTTTCAAATACAATGAGGACTACTACCTCTCTAAGAAAGTTTTAGTATGCACTTCAATAAAACAGTTTTTTGGTTGCTTTTCAAGATGGTTAAGAATATATTCTCCCTAAAAATATTTTGTTTTACTGAGCATATAGCAGAAGCCCCACCTCTGGCAAGCTGTGGGTTAATAAGAGCTAAGCTTTCTCTCTCCCTGATTAATTGTTCAAGGGGATAAGGAGGCAGCTCTGAAGACAGCAACTTAATCAGGTCTCACTGAAGGAAGATAGGAAACTATTAGAACAGCAGCTTGTGAGGCAATGTAGAACTAATGGGATGCAAAAGTGTAAATGAAACTGAAGCTTGGAAAGGAGAAGCTTTGCTGGGGCTCCTGAACACTTCTTGGCATTGTAAATCCAGTCTGAACTGCTTTGACTCCTCATAATTATTTTCCAGAAATATAAATTGTATGAATATTCCTCATTAAGATCTCAAAAGAATAAGTCCTCCATGAATAGTCAATCCCAGTGACTATTTTCTTTTATCTTTTCCTTCTAAGCCTTCATATCCAGTTAACACTCCACATCCCAGCCCCATCACAGCAGTGTGAGGAGCTGCTGCTCTGGTTTTCTGGCTCAGTTGGAGTCGTCTTCCCCTCTGCATGGAGACTCCTCTTGGTCCCATTTCACCAAGCTGCCTCTACTCCAAAAATGGGTTTGAGAGGAAATCTAGGCTATTTGCTTATATCCTTTTTATTATTACTTTTTAAAACCAACCCACTAATATATAGAAGGTATCAGTTGTGAGAAGGAATATGTGATACAAACATCCAGAGTGGGACATAAATGAGTAAGAGAAGATGCAGAGAGGGTATGTCCTTCATTGCCCTCACTATTTACATTCTATACATAGTAAAGTTCATGACAGAACTTTTTCTCTGTGGTATGAGTGAACTGTGAGAGCATTAAAATTAGAAAGCTGAGATGCAGTGTATTTTGTTTGGTTTTCTTTTTGGGCTGGTTTGTCTTTTTTTTTTTTTAAATTTGGTTTGTTTTTTTAATTAAAAAAACCTCTGTGAAAACAACACCGAATGTCACTTTCTTAAAATCAGTTGTGGAGTGTAGAAAACCATCGAAAGTGCACTCAGATGTTTCATGATGCCATATCAAATATATGAGGTGTTATATAATCAAAGAGATAAAAGTCCAAAGCTACAAATTAAAAGAAAAGTTACAAATTGGTGGCTATGCATCACTGTCTTGGAAAGCTTCCATTCTGGAATACAAAAACATTCATCATTTGGAGGCCAGCTCATGCTTCTAGCTTTGTATTTAAACAACCCCATGTACCATCATCATACACTTTTTATATCAATTTGCCAGAAAGCCATACAGAGTTATTTTTAGAGGACTGTGAGATAAAGTACAGTTTAGCTTGCTAAGTAGCCTAATAAGGCAAAATGCTCTTGGTGAAGACCAAATGCAGTCACTGTTGCTCTTTCCCTCATACTCTAATCAATTTCTAAGAGCATCCCTTAATTTTTCCCACTTACTGAGGATGACTGTATTAGCAACAGGATAGATCTTGAGGGAGAGAGGCATTCTTTATTGTTTTCTTGGTTTTGATAATCAGATGTAGAGTGATTGAAGAAAAAATGGAATAGTCTGAAAAAAAAGTGGCTCTGCTCAGAGTTAAAGAAACCTCTTAGTAGGCAATCATTTTAAGAGAAACAACAGCTTAACATCAGTTTTTGCTTTCAGAAACTGGCAAACTCAGCTCTCAGCCAACTCCAAATACTTCAAGGCCTCAAAGCTTCAAAGCAGATATAAAAGACTCTCAGAGAGTACTGGTATGATTAAATACTAGCAAGAATCTTAAAACTAAAAAAGTTCCCAGATCCACTAGATTACTTACAATCTGAAAAAAATACTAATTTTGACATGTTAATGCTAGGAGGAGGGTGATGGTTAATGCTAGAGGGGGGTGATTCTGTAACAATTTATGAGACCAGGATTAAATCCAGCAATTAACACAGGTTTCTATCTTTAGTAATTATTCATATACCTGTTCAGCTGATTATAAGTCATAGCTCTAGGCTGTCTGCCTGCACTGCTAGGACACAGACAGCAACCTTTGCTAAATTGACTCCACTGGCTACGCTCATGCTGCGGGAGCTGTTTTCAAGGACAGATGTACAATGTTATATGGGTAAAGAGAGGAGCAAATTAAAGATGGGTGTTCTGTCAGGAAAAGAACTGAAGAACTTGTGTCAGCATTTCTCCACATTAATAGGACCTTAGATTTTTAACCCTTCACTACCTATTACTTAGATTTAAGAAGAACTTTCCTTATTATATAGATAACATAATTGCATCTTCTCAAATAAAATAATGAAAAGACAATAGTGAAGAACAAAATACAAGGGTATGCAAGATAAATAACCATATACCTACACACAGGTATAGAGGGATTCCATTAAGAGCATTCAATCCTTCTTAAACTGTGATTCATTTTAAAGCACCACAGCTTCTGGCTTAAATAGGCTGAGTACAGTAGAACATGAAGGTATCAAAACATATTATTACCATGCAAAAGTATCACTCACTTTGAGATCACCAATATATACCTGGCACATTCCTACCAAATAGCTACACTCATGTTTTTTATTTTTCTTTTTACCATCTTTTGTATATTTCTCTTTAAAGCAGTTTATGTATTTCTTTAAAGGAGGTGGAAAGTCTTCTAGGCCTGAGAAATATTTAGCAGCACAACCACAGAAGAATGGCCCTGCTGCCAGCTCCTACCAAGAACAGACACAACTTGCACTGGCAAGAGGCTATGCCTTATATTGCCCTTATTGGGCTCTCACTGAAATTAAATTTACAATTGGGGGTTTCTCTGATACCACTAAAAGAAGGCTTCTGGCATGCATATAAACATATCCTGTTTTACTGGAGGTTCTCTACCACAGATCTAGCCTACTTTGAGTCTAAGAACAAGTCTACACCTTGGAATGTTCACACTTCAAGATCATCTAATAACTACATCCATCTGTTAAATAATTTACATTCTGATAGAATATGAAGCAATAGTATAGCAACAAAAATATAATCTGGAAAATATCCAACAGTATTTAACACTGTTTCTTATTTCTCTCCTGCAACATCACATGGAGAGTTTCACAAAAGTTGTGCTTCTAAGATGTACAGGCACCAGAACAGAATCTTGTCCCAAGAGACACTTTGAAATAGCCTGATCAAGTCTAGAATCCTTCCCCTGTGAATGACAGGAATTATCCTCTTTTTAATCAATATGCATCAGTTGAGTCTCTCTGTGCACTGTTACCTTGGTGGGCTGACTGTCCACAGTCAAAAGACTGAGTGTTAAGGATTAAATATTTCACAGCAGAAGCTTTAAAAAGGGAAGTTTGATGGTGAGCCCTTTTTAATGAAGCCTTCAAAGTAAAATCATTAAAAT
The DNA here is from genome assembly GCA_024734555.1 of Trochalopteron elliotii. Lineage (NCBI taxonomy): Eukaryota > Metazoa > Chordata > Aves > Passeriformes > Leiothrichidae > Trochalopteron > Trochalopteron elliotii. The sequence continues at coordinate 6,396,726 of JANPWX010000054.1, forward strand.
TTTGCCTGTTTCCTTAGGCCATAAATGTGGTTTTACTTTTTGTTTCGTATTTAAATCCACTGTTAGGTAAACACTACAGTTGAAGATATTCTTTGGAAGCTTTACCAGACAACTGTATTTTAATCACTTAATATCTTTTAATTACTTAAAGTACTTCAAGAACACACACTCAAGTATCTCCTCTAACTACAAAAACTGAAGTGAAAGTTCAGGTGCAGTGAGACCAGCTTAAATGAGAGCACACAACCTGGAGAAGATGAGAAAAGGAAATTTTGGGTACTTCAACTTCAGATAGCATAATTTGTTCTGATTTTCTAAAAGTGCTGTATCTTCTGCTGCTACAAGTTAAGTATCTTTAACAGATTTTCAGTTCAGCACATCCAAGAACTGAGAAACCACAGGTCATTACCACAGCTTTTAACTTTTGGCCAAACAGTCAATGTCAATTCTCTAAACTATTAACTGACTACGGCACCTTTATAATCAACATTTTGAATTTAAAAGTGCTGGCAGGTTATTTAAGTGAGGCTTAACACACTTAAGTCTTTTTCTGCAGGCTACTTATCTGGGCCTGGAGGACCTGCTGTTGGAAAAATGCTGTGTGGACTTTAAAATTTAAACTTATGTTAAATTTTTTTCATAAAGAAGATGTAATTTACTTTCATACCTACAAAGAAAAACTAGTAGAGTGAAAGCAAATTGTTTTTACCAAAGTTAAGAGAAATGGAGTTATAGAAGTTACATTTCTTTTTACTTTAGCCAAGGCAATATTAGGCATATTTACAGAAATCAACATTATTAGAAAAAAAAAAAATTCTGCTTTTGCTTAAAGATGATTTCTGTGATGAGGTATTAGAAATGACAAACCTTCACGAGGCAGGGACTTTCCAGAAGGAAAGACGAAACTTCTACAGTGCCTCAGATCTCATCAAAACATTTCTATTTTCTCCTGTATAGGATGTCCTCTCCAAATTGCTTTTCTCTTGCTTTGAATCACCTTTACCTCTCTGAAGACATTCTTCTGGGTGAAGTTCTATGATTTTAATATTTATAGCCCTGACAAAGTTAAGGTTTATATTCTAGTGCTATCTGCACTCTCATCTGCTGCATCTTTCTGGGATTTAATGGTAGCTCTTATCTCTACGGATGGAGCCAAGTTCAGTGACCTGAGCTGCCTCACTTCCATCAGATCAGAGTCATGGGGGTCTGCCACAAACTCCTGTATCAAAGTCAGAGAGGGGAAGTCAGTTTTACAAAGCCAGAGCAAAGAAGTAAATGAGTAACTTTCAATACCACTCCTCAACAGCTTCCTCATTTAGTAGAGAGAAATGACTACTTGAGCAAGCTGAGAAGACTTAAATGCCTTCTAACCCTCTTGGAAATCTTGTCATGCTCCTGGGACTAAGGGAGAGAAAGAGGCAAAGATAAAATCAGTTTGTCATTTTTTTTTACACTGGTGCAAAGGGCAGATGGGAGAGAGATAACCCTCAATATGTCACTTCTGTGCTCCTACTCCCATTCCAGATACATGCCACTGACTGCAAACCATCTCCTGCTACACTAAAAGCAACCTATTTCAAGTCTACAGCACGATTTTATTTTTCCACATGACAAAAACAGACCTCTTCTTGGGTTCTCTATGAGAACAACAAGGATTCACTTCATTTTTGTTAGCAATTCCTCTATAGAAAACACTTTAGGAAGCAGTATACATGGGTGTAGGTGGTTAGTCTTGCTTCAGTTTTTTTACTGGCTTCCAGGCAATGTCATGTATGGTAACACTTCTCACCCAGTGCATGCCTATTGACCTGTGCTCTCCCCAGTGGCTTCTGGATGAAAAATATACACACACACACATCCTTGGTTTGTTTTTTTCTGTTGCAACTTCAATCACATTACTGAATACTTTTTCCAAAATAAGTAATCAGGAAAAAAACCCCTTATGTATCTTTAAATTTGGAGTTATTTAAAAGCAAAAGCAGCAGACCCATGCAAGTAGTTTCTATACTCTGAGAATAAACATGCAAATTCTGTCAATTTATGAGAAATAAAGAAAACCAAACCATGGATCAAATCAACATTTTGTTTTAAGTATCACCAGTGCTACAGGGAGAGATGAACTAAACTGAAGATGTGTGGGTCCAATGTAAGGAACTTTCTTATGACTAATCACTGGAGTTATACTGCTGCCCAGAGACACAAGGAGGATTAGAATATCATCATAACAGAAATGATCAGTACTATTTGTTAACTTTTAACTTTAGAAGTACAACTAAATTCTTGAGACTTTGACACTGCCTTATACAACAGCAAGAATAATTCATGGGCATAAAACAAAAGGGCCTGAATCCCTACAGAATGCCACAGGAAGGGAGGTAACCACCTTAAACCTACTAAAATGTGTAACACAATTTACATGATTCTGATAAAATATTTATATTGCTTTCAGACAGAGTATTGACTGAGATATCTTATTTCATCAAAACATGAAAACATTGAATAATTACATCAGATTTAAGAGCTGATATTTAAGCAACAATACTGTTTCAGGGTACTCATCCTGCAGACAGGGGAATGCAAAGGTAAAAAAAAATCTGAGGGAAAACAACACTTCTGTAGTGTGCATAACATTACTGAAGATGACTGTGTCAATCAGCTGCAATCCAAGCTAGCAAGTAAGCTCAAACAGGGAGTGTAAATCTGAAGGAAAATCCATACATTCTTTTAACTACCAGAGTAGCAAGTGGTGCCCTTGGGAGGAGCAACCACGACAGGGGGAGCAGCCACCCCTGTTATTGCCTTCTGGGAAGCAGCAGCAAGAAGGAACAGCTTTCAAGACTGAGGTGTGCTTTGGGGAGGCAGTCACACTGGGGATTCCTCCAAATTAGACCAAATTCTCCCAAGCAACCTGGCACACTTTCCTTTCTGCATTTAAAAATGAAAAAAAAAAGACAGAGACATAGAAAAGAAGGCATTTTTGCCCGGGGTCTTATGAAATAAAAGCAGCACCCAACCCCAAATACAATTGCTTTTACTTACAAAGACAGTAACAGAGAGATGAAAAAAGAAAGAAGTCACTGTGTCGCCACTTGAGCCCTGCTTGGGAGGAATTCAACACATTAATGTAATCGATTATACAGTGCTTAACAGCAAATCCACTGCCTGCTATCCTCACTTCAGGGAATACACCAGTGATGAGGACTGTTGGTAAATCCCACAGGCAGAGGGTGAGGAGGTCACCATGCTCTGGGGGACACTGAGTCAGGTACTGATACAGAGCACTCAGTCCCCTGTGGCAAGACTGGATCCCTTCTGTCACTGACTGCATTGCCCTGAACAGTCCCATAAAACCAGGATCCTTAAACTGAGATGCTTGGTTAAATTGGGTTTCTGACTGCTCTCAGACAAGACCTCAGGGTGGCAAATTGTAATTAGTCTAAAAGCTCGTGTGACTGAGTTAACACTGTCCATTTCCACAGGAGGTTCCTCACCTTAAGGAACACAAATCCAGGAGGAAGCTTCATGACCATAAACTCTGTAAGTTTTTTATCTTCCCTCTCAAAAAAGGCACAAACAGAAAAACAGTGGTGTGACAAAGGCAGTGGGGAGACTCAAGACAGCAGTTCCCGGTTCTCTGACAGGGTTAACTCAGTTCCCACATCTTCTTTTCCAACTCCTGCCTTCCCTTACTTTCTTTCCTGTCTATCTCAGTAAAAGTCATCCATAGGAAGGACCTTCAAAATATGTGCAGAGTTTCCTAGCACAAATGGCACTGATCTCACATGGGACCTATGAGAGCACCAGTGAGTAACATCAACACTACAACCAACCAGTGCTGCATCAGGGCACCAGAAAAACCACAGATTACATCCTTTGAACATTCTGCACTTTCTTCTCTGGTGACTGCAGCAGATGATGTCACCTCCTTAGGACAGAGAGTACATTGACTACAGCCAGTAGTCGGTGTAACAAATGTTTAGCTCACTAATAAACAGATCAAGGCAAGAATTAAGTTTTTCAATTACTTGTTTAAGAAGGTAACATTATACATTTAAGAAGGCTTTGAGTGATGTACTTCTTTCTTTCAAAAAGACATGTCATCATAATCAAGGACGTGACTATAACGACTGAGTTTCAAACTCTGTTCACTTGGCTAAGTGACCTTTTGCAATGGTTTGGGTTGTGATAAGGCCTGGGTTGTCTCGTTACCATCAGGAGCTGTTCAGCAGCACACACACGATGAGCACACTGATCACAGCTCAGCTCTCACGCCTACATGGCCAAATCCAGCATCTTGAACTCAGAGAATTTTGTGCTTAGGGATTCTGCTTTGACAAATTAACATTTTTTGAAAATGTTTCACTTTACATTTGTCATTTAATGCTTAGTCAGTAGGCTGCATCCCTGAAACATTATCCCATAGGTGAGATTTGGTTTGTTTCTCACTTACTGCCTTCCCCCACTGCCCCCCTCCAAAAAAAAAAAAAATCCTTAAAAACACCTGCTTCACAGCACTGACCCAGCAAAGCACATCATTCTTTCACCACCTGCTTGCATGTCTGCAGACTAAGATGTAACAAAAGGAGTAACAACCTGTAGAATGATACTATCTAACAGCATAGTACCTCAAAAACATGCACACACAAACTCTTGTAGGTATTTTAAGTTCATTTTCCATGTAAGTTTTAATTTAGCTGTAAAGTGATGAATTTCTATCAGCAAAGGATTTTTTTTTTGTCTGCTTCCTTTTTATTGGTTTCTCCCCTGTGGCACAAACCCATTATTTTTCTCTGACATCTTCAGAAATTAATTTCTTTTAGTCTTTTGTTACCTTTGCCTAATGTCATCAATATTCAATATTCCACCTCTGAAAACCAAATTTAAAAAAATCTATTATTTTCTCCATTCCTCTCCCAGTTACAGTACTGTTATTACTATTTATTCACAGTCACTTTTTCTCTTGCATACATCTACCCTGTGGCCAGTCCAGGAAAAGACTACTAGGCATTGATCAAAGAATGAGATTGGCTACATTAATCCTAATTTGGTACAACAGACACATTGCACCATGTTTTAAAAATAAAACAAGATAAAATAAGATAAAATATGATTAAAATAGAATAAAAGTTTTTATAATATGAAAATAGAGGGTTTTTTTAATACTACCTCTAATTAAATAGTGAAGTCACTGTAGCAGCTCACATCACTACTTTTGATCTAAGAAGACCCTAAGTGGACAGCAAATAACCCTCAGATGGTAGAGCAAGTGACAGCCTTGAACAAGACACATCCAAAATACTTGCAGAGAAGATGCAAGACATTTTTAATGTGTATTTAAAACCAGCACCCAGTCTCACCCATGGAGTACAATAAGCAGAACAATTCCTCACTCTCTGTGCATTAAAAGCTGAGGCAAGGCAAAATGTTTCCATCATATCTACCAACAAAAACTGTAGTGTGTACACTGGCCTTTCAGACATATGTGGTCTTACACTTTGTCACTTTGCAGCTGATGCTTAATTGGGAGGAAGTGATTTTAAACATCTGTAGCCAGCATCTGAGAACGTGGATGAAGACCACACAGACCCTTCAGGAAATTAGAAGTCTATGCAATTATGTCACTTCCTAGTATGAATATTTAGGAGAATTAAAAAAATAAACAAAACCAGAAGTTTCAATAGAGAGCCTTCAAAAACCTTCCTCTCCTCTCACTAGCCTTCCTGTGCCTTAGAAAAAAATAGTTAACTGAGGAAATATCAAGTCCATTAAAAAAGGTTTGACCAACAAGAGATATTGCATTCCTTCAAAGGGAAAAACCAGGGAAAACCCCACCAATTTAGTATCAAGCCTTTAAACCCTTAAGAAAACAAAGCACAACAGAGTAAATATTTAAAATGTAAAACATTACACAGTTCTAGTGGGTCTCAGGTGTACTGCAACAACTCAGGTTCAGCAACCACCTGCAGCATATACAACAGCAAAAGTCTTCCTCCAAGAAGAGCCAGGGGACAAACTCCCCAGAATACAAGTCTGCAACTTGGAACTCATTGCTGGTGAGAGCCCCAGACCTAAGCAACCAGCTGCCTGCTGATTTCTAGTTGCATCTTTCAAAAGCCAGGTTCTTTATTTCACAGAAGAGCCCAGATAAAAAAAAGAGCATCCAGCTAAGGTTTTTCTGCTTGGGAAGATGATACACTGGGAGAAAGTGAGGGGGGCAAACAGATCAGTTCCATCACTGTGAGTGGAGGTGGCCATGAAATTCAGTTTCAGCAAACATTCCTCAAGACTTTCATTTTTCAAAACTGCTTTGCTTAAACACAGCATCATCTACAGAAATCAGACAGTTACTACAGCTCAAATTCTAACTTAAAACTGCAAACTTTAACAAAATTAAAAACACATTTACATAAAAATACAAATTCAGCCTGGTTTTATTACCCCTCCTTTGTAGAAGTCATTTACTATTGTACTGTACACAGGTTGGGATTTTGCACTATCAAATATGTAAAAATAAATGTGATTTTGCTAGAAAGATTACTGATCGAAAACTTTAAATTTAATTAGGATCAAGTCAACAAAATGGTAACGGTTAGGCTCATGCACAGTTTATAAAACATGAGGAGAATCACAAGGTTTCACAAAAATTATATGACCAGTAAGTATTTCTCTAAATTGACAAAATCAGTCTCTAAAAATCTTCCTTAACCAGATGCCAGACCCAAGGGCAGAGAACTGCTACATAAAAATCACTCTAAGTAGCATTAGTAAACCAATAGTGTCTAGGAATATTGAAAGACCTTGTCATAATCTTCAGCCCATAAAACTGCTGGAGTAGCTCCATGGCTGAAGTGAAAGACTTGGAAGAGGCCAGGATGGTGTGTTGTGCCATCACACATTCAGTCATATAGCTGACATGCTTTGGCTTGACAGTAAAAAAATCTTTCTTTGATTTAAGCTACAAACTATTGCTTTATGGGGGGGAAAAAAAAAAGCAGATCTAAAGAGCAAGATGCTGTTTCACAACATGAATTGGGGAAGATACAACTCTGCTGTTTGCAAGTGCCCTGATCTTAAGCCTTCAGAGGAAGGTATCTGTTCACCTGGAACAGCAGGGAATGCACACCTGACACTGACAGCTTTATGATGGGTTTCTGAATCACAAGATTGTCTGGAAATTTCTGTGTACAAAATCAACGTATTCAAATGACCAAATTCACACACCCTGAGTATCAAAACCAAACACCATTTTGAAGTAGTCTTTGCAGTGTCTTCATTCCAGTAGAACTGGAACACGGTTTTCCCCTCCATGGAATGAACCCTAACACAAGTAGCAAAATTCCCAAGAAAAAGTACTGTTAAAAACTCCATGAAAAACTTCCATTTTAGTCCTGCATGAAAATATGTTACCTCAGCTTTCAGTATGTATTTTTTTATTTAAAAAATTAATTAGTTGTTATTAATTAGCATTCAAAGACCGAGAAATAAGCATGCTCTCTCGTCTCAGATGAGTTATGATGGTACCCTCAAAGCTGACTCAGGAATTAATGTAGTTGTTTCAAGAAGCAAAACAGCAAAAGATTCAGTCTTTGGCAGCTTTTAAACCATCTGTTCCACACTATTTTAATCACTTCTGCTCAGTACAGAGATTACGGGTTTCAGTTCATTTGTGATGGAAAAACAAAGAATGCTGCATTTTTTCAGCATGTGGGGGGAAATCCAGAATCCTCCCAACTACCCTGAAACTAGGGTATATGAAGAAAGTAAAAGGTTTACTGGGTTGCACGTTTGAGCGTGATAAAACCACTCTCCCCCTCCATGTGGGATTCCTCCTGTGCCTCAAAGCAAACACAAATTGGAATGTGCCACACTGACCTGAAAAAAGGGGGATGTGGGGAAGGAGCTCCTATTAGCCACTTTATTATGGCAAAACAATTAGCATCATTCTTTCCGATGAAGAACCCAAAAGTTCCCATTGCTGTTTGTTGTGGGAAACTGCTTATTAATGTGAAGAATGTGTTTCCTCAGCTCAGAAGTTACAGAAGTACAATGACCTCCTTGTAACACTGGAAGTTCAGTAGGGTAGAAGCAGTAGGTGGGTTGGAAGGGATGAGCCTATCTTCTCTCAAACACAGTGATTTCTTGTCCCCTCTCCCCATGCCTGAAAGAAGAGCAAACAGCTCTCCAAGATGACAAGCAAACACAGAAGTCTGGTCCCACAGTTCACTTGAGCAGATCTTCAGCTGAAAGTCTCCTCTGTGCAGGTGACTGGTGGATTAACATGAGTACTTGTGTTTACCTGCCCAAACTAAACAAATTACTATTCCCCTATACCATTTACATCTTCCCCAAGGAACTGCAATGTTCCACTTTCTGCTTCCACTGTGTTGCCTTGGCAGTTTGAAGGGGATCTGACACAGCTCTTTGTGCTGCAGTTGAAATGGCGTGTCTGTTCCTTCTCAGGGCACCGAAGGGGTCCTCCCCAACATCCAAAGCTAATGTGCTCTTCCTGAAAACATCGAGAACACTTATCCAGACCTAAAATGATTTAGTCTGTGATTTGTTTAAGATGTGGGTAGCCAAACAGATTTAGTAAGAGGGAACCTGAACTCCACCTAAACATGTCAGCTTGCCCAAGCTCAGTGTCCCACTGAAAAAGTTTCTTCTGTTGTAAAAATTAATTCTTAGTATTCTCACGATCAGTAGCTCCCATATGTTATCATTTTATACTGATATAAAATAAGCAATTCATCTACATGAAGGTCGGCTTGGATTCAGCTAAACAGGATTGGTACATTTGTTTTGCATGGCCCTGGATGACTGACAGCGTTGGCTGGAAAATAAATAAATGCATTATGCAATTTTTTATTTTCCTTATCAGTTTTCAACCAGTCCAGTGTAAATTCACATTTACTGCCTTTTACAGTCATCAAAACTAGCAAGAAACTGAATGTATTAATAAAAATGTTTGATTTCTGCATATAGACAAAATATGCTCAAAACCAAAAATAGAATCAACAGTTTACCTTGAGTATTAAAGATAAAGCATTTATTATGCTGCAGAATACACCGCTATGCTTGTAGTTAAGATTATAATAACTCTTAACTATGTAAATCAAGGAGATAGAAAAGATCCCCTGGTTTACATAGATTTGTGCAGCCACTTTCCATTGCTGAAGGATCCTCTAGGTGGATTAGTCATCTCTGATCTCAGCAGCCTCAGATTAAGCTGTAGGTTTCCACAGGAAACATTTTCTATACTACACTGAACAAAAACACAGTGAGGTACTTTCCTACCTCTTTTTCCACTTTGTTTTCCCAATTTGAGGCCTTTAGCATTTATTCCATCTTGATATCCAGCTACTAAAACCCTGTAAAAATCAAGACCTGTGTGAATATCATATACCCACAGAGGGTGCTGGTCTGAACCAGAAAGGGATTGTAGTGTTCTATTTTTAGGACAGAAATGTCACAGTCAACAGTGAGGCACATATCCTGCTTCACTCTGCCCTGGAGGTAACAGCTTTAAAGGTCAGAAAGCAATGCTTTCTGGAGATACCCCACTCCAGCTTCTCCAATAAGAATCTGTGATTTGCCTTTTGAATCTGGAAGTTATTTACCCATAGTGGTAAGACTTCAAACTGCTCACACGTGCATTTTGGACAGTTGTTTCCCCTTATGGCAGGAGTCTTTCTTAGAGTCCATAGGATATTTCCTGCTCTTGCTCTCTGCAATGCAAGTATGAAAGACAGATTGAACTGTCCCCTACCTGCCACCCCAGGAACAGAAAGAGAGAAGGAAAAGAATGAGCAAATGATCCTCAAAGAGCTCTTCCTAGTGGCTGACAAATGAGTGCTTTCTCTCTTCAACTGATGGTTTTGAAACAATCTCAAATAGTGATATTTGAGACACTTCCAAACAAAGATTTCAAAGCCCTCATGTTTCAAGAGACTGCAGGGTGGCTGTAACAGCCTCCTGCTATAGCCCTCTGAAGCACCCAGGGAAACTGAGAATGGAAATCCACATAGAGGGCTGTGAAGAAGAGAGGAAAAAAAGCCTCTAGTGAAGCCTCAGCTGTGACTCAAGACCTCCAGTAACATGATCTTATCATAATTAAATCTGCCTACTTAGGTGATTTTATTACATGTTCTACTGTAACCTGTTATGCATTTAGACAACTTCCGTGTACAAAATGACCATGTCCCCACTTAGATTCTTGTTAGCACAATGAATAGACATAGTTTCACACTTTCATCATGCTTATAGGCAAAATAGGGAGATATGGGGAAAACCTAAGAAAACCAGTTAAGAAATACATTGGTTTAAATTAATTAAATCATCATCTTAGAGAGACACATTGGATGCAATCAAAGAACAATGTACATAAAAAGATAGTCCAAAAAATCCACCATTCAGGCTTGAGCTTTCCTTCTACTTTGCTGGCAGAGATGATGTCCAGACAAGCTCTCTCATCATTAGTGAGAGAGCTGCTTGCCTGATGGGCTGCTTCCTTCCTCTAACTCCACACACACATCAGCAGCAGCTGCAGTAGCTGCTCCAGCTCTTTACAGTTTATATACTCTTGGCCTCTGGCAGGATAATGAGCTGCTGGACAAGAGAAAAGGATAACGTGGGAGACCCAACAGAGGAAAGCTGATGCTTTGCCACTGACATAGCCCAGCTCTCTCATTCACAGCTGCTCCCTCTCTCCTGACTTTACCCCACCTGGCAAGGGGAACCAAGTCAAACTGAGGCTTTGACTTGACTAGGGACTCCTGTGAGCCCACTGCTCTGGACTGTGAACAGAGCTGCCCACAGGCATGAAGTGAATTACATCATACAGACAAACATTGACTACAAAGTTACCCATTCTCCATCAGAGCTGCCTGCACAGTGAACAGAACACTTTTCCAAATGCAACAGCTTTCAGTCACTACCGGAAAAACTGATGCAGGTGTCACTAGGAGGCAAGATGATTTTTAATTATTTCTTTTAAACCACAAAGATATGAATACATAAATGAATACATGTAATTTTCTGGTATCTAAATGATCAAATTTAAGCTTTAGATTCATGCACCAGGTAAAAGTGATTAGTAGGTAATGTACACATGAACAAAATGTTGAATACGTTTTAAAACACAAGTCTAAATTTATTTAGTTCTCTTACCTGCTTTTCTCTTTAGAACTTATTCCTGTTGATGACTCAAATAGCTTCCTTTGCAGACCCTAAGTCCCCATGGCGTGAGTTTTACCAAGCTGAAGAAATCTGATCTTTTGCAGTGCACCTCCTTGATTAATCCCTTGCTACTACATCAGGGCAACTCTACTTTGTTACTTAGGCAGGGACCATAGTTAAAAGCTTCACAAGCATCCCCAGCTCATTTACACAACGTGGCTGAAATTCCCATGAGTGCTCCTGTATAAGAAGTATCATGTTGTCCTTCATATTCCTATGGGAGAAATTCTTATTAGGGCCTTAATGATCCAAGGCCAACAAATAATGGCTTATTTATTTATGACATCATAAACTAAAATAATCCGTGAAATCAACGGAATCAAAACTGCTCCTGTATGACAGGCACTCTTCATTTAACACGTCTGTCTACACATTTTCTTCTTCTTTTTTTTTTTTTGTTATGAAAATGAGTTAGTATTTTGTCTTTCAGAGAGTGGACAAAGGGATTAATTTCACAGAAGCGGCATCAGAAATAACAAAGCTGGAATGATTACTGCTGGGCATAGTCCTGCCATACTGCAGAACACAGTACATGGAGGAAAGATGCCTTAAAAATACCAGAGATACAACTGTCAGGTTTGAGTATTGTTAGCAAACACTCTAAGGAACTTTAACATACTGACACTTTCCTTCACTACTGGGACTCAAATGAAATGCCAGCAGACCTCAGAAGAAGTGATGGAAGAACGGGGGAGTTTAAACTCCTTCCTGCCCACAAAAATCATGCTTTGGACCAACAACGCTGTCCCATTGGCTCAAAAATACTGATTCAGCAAAGAATTTAAGCATGTGCCTAAATTTAAGCAGTTTAATTAACTTTGACGTCAGTGAGCCTACTTCTGTGCTTATAATTAGATATGTGCTTGCTGAAGCAGAGCCCATCTGAATAGAATCTCGTTGATTTTAATTTGGCCCTTTGTCTTTGCCCCTCATTTATTCTTTGCAGTGACTGAAGTATTAGTGCTAAGGTTCTGGTTCAGGAATGCACTTGAACAACTCATCTTCACTCATAACATGCAAAAAGAAGCTAAGCATCTCTCAAAAAATAAGCATAGACCTAAGTGCTTTCCAGAATAATGACAGTTTCATGGCTGAAGAACATACGGTGGTCCAGTCCTTCTTTTTGTTATTAAGTTTTCGTTTTTACAAGACAGATTTTTTTTTCCATTTCCATAAAGAGCTAAAAGTAGTGTTCCACACACCATAAATGAAAATTTACAAGTAATCAGCTACTTCAGAGAGAAATTAAACTCATATAGGAATCCTTTCACAATGTTGTTAGTTCTTGCAGTCTGGAAGAGCCTGCTGTAAATATCTTATTTGTTCATTTGAATGATGGCCTTTAGGTTCCAAAAATCTAGAATATTTTAAGGTTATGTAAAAAAAGTCACAAACTAGTACAGTATTAAATTAATTTTAAAAAACAGAACAAATAAACAAAACCAAACCAAAGCAACCAAAAATCCCCAATACCAAAACTGCACAGAGAATGAAGAGAACATGAACACCATGGATCCAGTCATCAGAAATACTGGTTCAAGTCCCTGAGGTAAAAAGACAATGAGGGACCTCCACAGCACACACTAGAGCAAAACAGCAAGATCAAAGCTTCAGCTCCTGCCAGGTATTTCTGCTAAACACCTCTTGAGGAAAATCTGATGTCTTAGCATGCCCATGAATTGGATTCAGCACACAGATAGCATCTTTAACAAGCCTTTTAACTCAGCTATTTCGGCCCATTCTTCTGTGTTTATGGCCTTTTAAAACCTGGAATACATGACAGCCATTATTAACTGCAGGCATCCTACAATTAAAGGTGGAATTAGAAGGATACAGCAGTGCAGGGGGAAGAGGAAAACAGAAGGGAAACCAAGAACTGAGCTCAGTATGAAAAACACTGCAGGTAGAGTTCCTCAAACAAGGAACCCCGAAGAGAACTTGTGCTGAAGACACTGCCATCCATCACAGCCCTGATCTACAGAGCTCCCTGCAGGGTTCTCTGGACCACAGCACAGGGTGGGATGACTGGGCTGCACCACCAACAGGACCACTGTCAGGAGCCTGAGCTGCGCCACCAAACTGCAAGGGCAAAGGATTTGCTATGCTGTTTGCATTAATTGTACTGATAATTATACAGCTAAAATACCAACGGGTCTTTGAAAAACACCTATCTGAAATCCCATTGATTTCATGATTTTTTCAGAAACCCGACCCACAAATGTGTGCATGTAGCAAGATGGCTCATCCTTCATTTACTTAAAATCTATTGTCACATAGCTAAATTTCTGCTGTCAAAAGAGCACTGGAAAAAAGCTTTCAAAGGTCCAGCCTCAAATTAAAACTGAAGAGGAAGCTGACAATATAAAGAAATCAACTATGCATCTACTTCATGAGTGTATTTGGAGACACAAGAATAGAATAAGAATGTCCCAGTGGGATTATTAAAGTAATATGCTCTAAGTGACAACTGTCAGTTCTTTTAAAATCTGCTATCAGTTTCTTTAAAGCCATTTAGTTTGTTAAGATAGGGTGACATATTGGGATTGAAGGAGAAGTAGAAAAACCCCATCTAGCTAGTAATTTTAGTTTGGGAGGTATTATTTGCTTATTAACTTGCACATGCCATAAGGAGAACCTGCAGATATCATAAAATTTCATTATCCCATCCCCATTACTTTGGATTTTGAATTAGCACATGATTGGGTTTCCCTGGACACAACTAGATTCTTTTCATTTGAAAATCATCCTAAGGTTCAGCCTCCCCCACAATAACTCATTTGTCTATAATTTGTCAACTTTACAGGCAGAGCAGGCATTTGCTGTCCATTTCCTCTGCTCCCACAGCATGACCTCACCCTTCTTTGCTTTTTTCCTTTTTGCTGCATCAGTAAAAGAAATAAAACTATTTCACCTCTGTCATCTCTATTCTTCTACTGCTTTAAAAACATACAAACAGCTGCCAAAAGAATGGACACTGTTCATTGTGTGGGACAGATGATGTTTGGTCTGGGCACACTGAAAACACTGAATCTACAGTGTCTCACCATCCTGTACACAGCAATCCAGGCTTTTTCTCCAGGGAAGAGGCTTAGAGTTCATCACTGACAAATAATTCTCTAGGCTTGGAACCTTCAAAAGTAACTCCAACATTGCTATGACAAGACAGCTATTTCTGCAAACATGAGCTTTCTCAAGCATAGTTTTATTTTTTCAATCTCTCTGCAACCTTTTTAGCTTTATTAACCTCATGATAAGTAGAGTTTTGGACAGAGAAATGAAAGCCATATAAAAACATCACCTATTACAAATAAACACAGCAATAGAACAATGATCCACTGCAGACTTTTTTTTTTTTTTCTTTTTTTCACATTTGTAGACTAAATGGCACCTGCAGAATAAAGTTTCCTTTCATGGAGCAATGTATCCAATTCATATCTGACTATTCCAAGCTTCTAGTATGTTTTCAAACCAGTCCAAATATATTTACTTCACAATAGATACACATATGTGCTCATATTCCTTCCACATCCTCAGTTTAGTTTTGTTTTCTTCTTTTCCCTTCAAAACTACCCTCCAGAATGATTTGTATCACACTGAGACTTGTCAGCCATGTATCAATGTTAGCTTTTTGAAGACAATCCTTAGAGGTCACCATCCTTCTACTGAGTTTAGGATTATATGATTGACTAAATTTGAGATTTAATTAAATGTGGGGCAAATACATTTCCCCTCCTCCCTAGATCTGAAAATATAACTCGTCCCAGGGTTGGAAATACTGGCTCTTCCACTCAATCTGAGTGAAAGCATACATTTGTCACTGATGCACGAAGACGTGAATTCTACCAGAACAAGAAAATATGAGGAACACAGAAGATACTCTCAACTGCAGAATCCTGGCAGTCTGTAGTGCTGACTGAACCAAAGGGACTGTGCCAAGGCAGACATGGCAGTTAGGACTTCCCCTCTGTTTTTCTAACATTACCTTCAGTGTTTGCTACAACACATACTGCAGTCAAAGGAAAGGAAAAATTGCTGAAATGCCTCTGCACATGTAGCTGTTCCAAAGGGATGCTGAAAACCACTCTGCTGTCCTTCAAAAGGACTGAGGTCTGTTTGAAGCACAGCTCCCAGCAAGGATTCCACAGGAAGACTGGCTCCTGAACTCTGCTCAGCTGACTTCTTTGCCCTGACACATGGCTTGGGTTCTCATCACAAACTGTTTGAATTTTGGTGTGTGTCAGAGATATCTTCACAATATCATTGGTAATTAATCACCAAAGGATCTCACTGAGCCTCTGGCAGTGGTGTGATGATCCACCAGCTTTGTGTCACTGCCTTGAGAACTTTGCTCTCAGACATTACTCGTTTCTAATCCCAGCTTTCTGTCTCTTTACAGGCAGTGAATGACTCTGCTCACACAGAACAGGAACACAACACTTCCTTCACCCTCCTGGCAAGATTCTCTAGAAGGCAGATCAGTGTCCAGACCCCACACCAAGCACACAGCTTCACAGTGGTCCTGATGTAACCCAGTGGCTCAGAAAAGGAGCTCCTTGAGTGACAGCTGTCACACTGTGCTGCCACTGCCCTGGCTGAGGAGTTTCTGCCTTCTTGATCACCACAAGCTGGGAACAATAATTGGCTGCAAAGGATCAAATGAACACAGACTTTCCTCCAGTCAAATACTCTGTCTTTACCTATTAATTTTTCCACACACTGAAAGAAGTAAAAAGTATCCTTCTCTTTTGGAACTTTTTTTTTCTTCCATTTTGACAGTTGCTAGACCCAAATGTCAATCTAGCTCTTCTCCAGCTCATGTTAGGTATTGAATGTGTAATTAGCTGAACTGCATAAAATTTTAAATCAGAATTTAAAATCAATTTACTGTCCTGTAAGACATGCTAGATTTTGTAATAGAACAGAGAAAGGAGGCTTGCACAATTTTGGCTCTAACCAAGACCTATCCAAGTCTTTGCTTTTGCTCTCAAGACAGCACAACATCGACAGAATTCCAGTAACTTGGCTGCTTTTGCTTCGGTCAAGACAGTTACTGTAGCTACTGCTGATTATTTCAAACACATTTGGTTGTAATACTAGAAAACCTCCAAAGCAAACTCCCCTTACTGCCTGCAATGGCATGTAGCTTTTCAAGGACCACTAGGTCCACTACAACATTCCAACTGGGAGACAGCAACTGTTATAAATTTCTGGCAATTAACCTCTCACAATCTTATTTTAGACCAGCAGTGCTTCATTTTTCACACTGGAAACTTAGAGGTCTCTCCGGTTCTTTGCCTTAATTGAAATTGCTTCTGTAGTAAATACACTAAATAATTTCATTTTGTTTTTTCTGTGATGGAAAGACAGTATCTTCCATAGAGAGCAAGATTAATATCTTTTGGGTCTGACCAGGCAGTCATATCACACATGAAACAAATACCCTGCTTTGTACACAGATGTTCACTGTTCAATTTATTTCCTCAGGAGCAGCTCCTGTTCAGCCTTCTATTATTGAGTTCAGAGCCAAGTCAGTCATACTTGCTTTTAAAAATGTTTAAATTTATGTTTCCCTTGAGTACTTGCTTTAGAAGATGCACATTTTAAACCACTCTGTGAACCTGAAACTAAGGATCAACATCTGTGTCTGCAGGTTTGAATCTACAGAGCCCTAAACAGGGCTTTAGGAAACAACAGCACAGGCAGGCAGGATTTAAAAATCTGTAACTTCTTCTATCCACTGAAATTAGTGGCCTCAGCACACCTTAAGTGCAGGGATTTCTCAAAGAAGGAAGGAATGTATTGAAGGGGGTCAAATTAATCATTAGTTTGATCACATATTTCATAGTTGCCAACGTTCTGCAGGAAATGCTACTGCTTTAAGTTTTGCTGAGAGTGAATCTCGGAAGCTGAGTAGATACTCAGTTCATACAAAATGTGAAGAAGCACTGGTTCTTTGTAACAGTGCACATAAATACATACAGCAGCAAAGCAGAGATACAACTGAGATACCTACTGGACAGACAGGTGAGAGTCAAAGAAATTTCCTTAGGACTGCACAATACCCAGGCATCTCAATGCTTGATCATTTCATCCTTCCAGTACATTAGGAAATCTTCTTTATGAGCTTCAGCCCCAAAAACAACTGCATCTACAGGGAAGTCTTTTAGTAAAGACATACTCAGCATCACGTATTTGTTTCTTGGACCTGACATCTAGACTTTCCTAAAAGCTTGGTTTAGGTCACAGAAATCAGATTCAAACCTACTAAACTTCATGAGGAAAATCCTATTTCTTCCATTTATTCCTCAAGTCAGGAATAATGATTTACCTTACATGGAAGTGTCAGGAATAAAGTCTGGATTTATTTGGATATTCACAGAAGTGTCTCACAATGATATGTATTGTTGCATTTTCATCAGAATACCAAAAAATAAAAAGGGAGTTATTTACCTTGGCATCCAGAAAACCTTCAGATGAAAGCAAATCTGATGGTTTTCTTTACATGTTTTACTGGAAGTAAAAGTAGGTAGAGGCAAAAACAATCACTAAAAAGGGAACAATCCAGAAGCCTCATCATACATGAACATACTGACTTGTACTGAACTTCTCAGAAAAACAGCATGTTATAAGGAGCAATATGTATTTGTTTTCAGAATGTATTACTTAGGAGCTCTGTTCACATCAATTTTCCTTTATTCTGTGGTCTTTCTCCTTGAATCCCCTCGCATGAAGTTGCACGGAGACTAATACAAATTAGAACTATCTGTGATGATGAATCCTGATGATTTTTTTTAATTCTTAACTGGTATTTAAATGAATGTATTGTATCAGATAGAACTTTTGCAAATACCTTGCTATCAGCACACTTCATCAGGTGTACTTGAATATAAGCATTGGAAAAGAAACATTTATTTGTTCCTAATTTATTTGTTTTCTAATATTCAATATTTGAGCATTAGAAATAAAAACATTTTTTCAAAATTTCTCAGCATGGAAATCTCTTTTTAAAGAGAATATAACATCTTATCTACTAATCATTGTGTTTCTCAGAGTGTCATGCCCAGAGTATTCAGAGCAAGAACTTTTTTTAGCAGGCTGATTCCATGCTGCAGACAAGCCTGGAGGAATTAGGGATAGATTTGAAAATGTGAGCAGTAGAATCTCAATTGTATTTAGGAAGTGAACTTGCTGTTCTTGGAGCTTGATGGTCTGATCTGTTCACACAGTTCAGGCTTTTGTGGTTCAGCCCTCCAGCAGCACAAAAGCTCCCAATCCCCATGGAAGTTGCTGCGTTACTGCTCTCATAGCTGGACTTCTCACGAACTTCTCTGAATGCCTCCAAGACACACAGGCTGACAAGACAGCACTGGCAGTGAGGTGCATTTGGATGCACTGCAGCTCAAAAGGGAACAAGTGCAGGACTGCTTGCTGTAAGCTGAGAAAAGGTAACTTGTAAAGGGCAAATGCCATTCTAAGAGTTTGCTTTCTTCTCTCCCATGGACACATGCAGGCTTTCACAGCTGCCTCCCCTCTTACTTGACATGTGACTTACCTCATCTTCAGAGGGAAGTTACTCAAAACAACATAAAATGAAAAATCAAGATTCATATCCAGACCAAGATCTAGGCAGCCTCTACTACCAAATCTTCAGCTGTTCTCAGCACATATGGAATCCCTGAAGCAGAAGACAGAAAACACTGATAGAGATCAACAGAAATCTTCTCTAGGGAATGCTGGTTCCAGTCCAAGTGAAAGTGTGGTGCACACATTAGGAAAAGATCCTTCCCAGTAACTACATTATAAGTTAATGCACTACACATTCAAATCTGCTGCAATGAGAGCATTCAGGTATGTATCAGCCTCACAAAAATCTGAGGAACAGACAATGAAAACAGCAGAGCAAGCTTGTTGCTGTAGCTGAGTGTCCACAATTTCTTTAAGTGCTATACTGAAGGCATTAGAGCAAAAGTGTTCCAACCTGGCAATGGTTTTACTGTGACATCTCTCAAAGTCAGAATTGGTACCATGGTAACAAGGACCAATGAAATGTCAAAAAGAAAAGACCAGATACACCACCTAGTATTTTGACTAGTCAGAATAAAGAAGCAGCCGCTCAGCCATGCAACCTCCTTTATAAACACAGGTGCTGAAATGTACAGCAGGACAGTGAATGCCAAAAAGGAAGTGAATTTTCATCAAAATAATACCCATCTACATTGAGATGTCATGAGGTCCTCAAGCTCCCAGTAAAAATGAAGAGGAGTTGCCTAGCTGAGGATAATGAAAATCTGACACAAGTATGATCATGTTTCCCACCAGCAGAAGGCAGATCAAATGCATAAGGAGCAGATCTCTCACAGGAAGGGAACAGGAACAACTCAAACAAATAAGGCCCAGTGGGGAAAAGTTTCTCATTCTGCAGGCTCTTCTTAACCTCAAGATGTTTGAGAGCTGACTACTGACATGTCTACCATTTGTCAAGCCAACCTGACAAAGGCTCAAGATATAGGATATAATTGCCAAAACTGCAGGTCTTATAGTTTTGTTCTGAGTGAACTCATGGGTGGGACAAATGGACAAAGTCCACTGTGCCTTTTCTGCAGCCAACGTAAATGTTGAGTATAGACATTAATTAATGCTGCTTGCCACTGAGCAGCACTACTCACTGTTTCCTTTTGGTCAAGGGAAGTTGCCAACTTCATTAAGAGAAACTAATAAAACTAGCCTCATAATCTAAATGAATTAAGAATTAATTACTCATTTATTTGCAGTATTCATACTACAAATCTTTAGGAAAGAAAGACTTAGGTGCAACAAAAGTGTATCCTGCCAATATATGTACCAGGGCAGAATTATTTTATATCTGTATGAAAACAAAGTGTCCCAGCTGAAACCACAGCTCAGCTGCAGTGGATAACTATGTACAGGGGAAGAGGTAGATTCTGTACTGCATGATACTGAATTTAATTAAATGAGATAAATAAAAGTGAGATGGAAGGTGTATTATTATCCTTGCTTCAAAAATACAGAACTACAAAACTGACAGCACAGCAGACAAGGGCACACGGTGAGAATCTGTGCTAAGAGCAGGGAAGTGTACTTAGAGATCACACAAAATGTAGTCAGTTTTCAGCACCAAAAGTTGCTTCAGAAGGTAACAGCTAAAAGATAATAACACCTTTATTTTAATGAGGATTGTCAAGTGGATGCTTTTAGGACACCAACTCTAACTAGCAATGGATTAGGTATCTGCATGGAAATGTAGTAGAAATTTAGGATGACAAAGACAAAAGCTTTTCAACCAGCTTTCAGCTACATCAAGAACCACATTACACAATTTCATACACTGAATTTTATCTTTAAAAAGGCTCTTCCACTTTTCCATTTTCCTTTACTCTGCCACATCCCTCTCCACCGTCATTCTAGCTGAAAATATTTTTTAAATGCAACTGCCCTAATAATTCTGAATTCCCCACTTATTTCAGTGTTTTATTCAATTTACAGCAATATATTTTTGTGTCAATACTGTACTGCAGTGTCATAGTTCTTCCTGTTCTGAGTTGTTCATTTGCTAGTACTTACATTTTGTAACTCTGCTCAGCTTTAATTTTACAAACAACCCAAGCTTTTACTCTGCTCTCATAAAGCTGCTTACTTATTCTTATCAGCCACTTTCCTAAGTGGATATATAGCATTTATATTTTTTCTCCAGTCATATAAGATCATTTTGACTTGACCTGCTGGAAATCTTTGGTGTGAGGCATGAGACTGACAATTTATATGCTGTTTCTTTCCTAACACAGGCCTGTCAATCATTTGGTCCCTTCAAGCTGGAGGGATGCCATCAGCCTTGGCTGGAGTAATTTCTATTCTATACTTGTAATCCTTTTAGCCACCTCGCTTTGCCTTGTCTCCACAGATACTGTGAGCATTATTACTGGAAACTTAGTAAAAGTGTTAATCTAGCCCTGTGGTCTCCATGATCTAGAGGTTATCCTTACTTTCTACCTTTTTATTCATTCACCTTGTGGCATCATTTCTTCTCTCCTTTTATACAATTTCTGGAAGTTTGACTAGATAATACATGAAAATATACTTTTTGTCCAACCTCTATTATTACTTTGAAAATGTATCCTGATCGGGACATACCTTACATCTCAGTATCTTGTCCAGTAATGTTTTCACACCTCCATTTGCCAGCACTCTCACTGCAAATACCTTTGTTAACACAGGGTCCAACTTATTTACAGCTTTGGCATCCTACTCACAAGAACAGCCCTATTATATCACAGTTTGAGTACAACGACTGAAGCTAAAGAAATAAAAACCCCCATAATATAGAGTCCTCAAATACTATGAAGTTTTAGTCCATACTTCATATAAAATCAAGATTATTAAGTAATACTGCTCTTGAAAAGCAAAATCAGAAGCACACCAAGCACAGCCTAAGGGATTGAAACCAAAGTGATAGCAAAAAAGGGTTGCCATTTCTGCTATCAAACAGCCAACACTTAGCTGTCCATCCAAGCTATCACAGCATTTGTTTGCTGTAGCTGCTCAGTGTCTGCTAAAGTACCTTTTCTGCACAGTTCTGCCCTCGGGCTTCTTCCTTCCTCTCTCTCTTTACAGAGATACTGAACACTGTCTTTTTCTGACAAAGCTCCCTGTATGATCTCATCCTGTCGTCCCCTTGTCTGGCCTCAGCTTGGCCTCCTGACAAAAGCAAAAGTAGAAAAGTAGCTACAAGAGCAATGAAATTCAGTAGCTCGATAAAGTATCTTAAAAAAAAATTCAGAAAAGAAAATTGTTCCATCTCTTTCCCTTTCCCCCCACCTTTTATTTAAACAAACACTTTAATTGGTGAACTCTATTATATTTGAACAGTTAAAATAATGCTATGAAATTACTTAAAATCTTCTCCAGGAAGGACAAAAGCATCAGATATGCTCAGAAAAAGTCCAAGCAAACCCTGTTCAGAGAGAAGGGCTTCAGGTTTAAGGAAGAAAAGCTAGAATGCATAAACACCTATGCACTCACATACTGAGAGCAACTCAGGTTACTGCAGTCTGGAAGCAAATGAGCAGGCAGCCAACCCGCTGGGCCGTTCCCTATAGGTGTCACAACAAGGCAAAGGAATTTGCAGTGGAAGGTCTGGGGAGCAGCTGTCACCGAAAGAGACACATATATTTTTAAAGGCTTTGTCATTTGTCTTCAGGGTGGGAAATGCTGTGTTTGACCTCCTGCTGAGGCAGCTGCCCTGTTACAGCAGCATGGGCTAGAAGACTAAAAGGCAGCAGCTATTATTTCAGGTACAAACACCAGAAAGCAGAGACAAAAGGCACAGTCATTAAATCGTCATTTCTATTTAAAAACACACATGGCAACTTATTAATACTTCTCATGCCGCATGAACTTCCCCCCTAGGCACTCTCCAAAACAATTTGTATTAGCTAATTGCTAACTATCTCAATGACCAAGTAAAACAACACCACAAAGCACATCAAACACTGTCTCAGCAACACCAAACAATCCTGGATGGGAGAAGCAAAGGGCTGACAGCTCTTGGTCGGGTGCCCTGCCTCTCCCCAGCTGAGGCTGTGCCACCTGAAGAGCTGCCCCGCCCGGCTGCAGCCTCCATCCCTCCCTGCTTCCCCCCCGTGTTTGCCTGGACTCTGATCTGCCATCTGCACCTCCTCTCCAGCTTAGCAGGGAGCCACCACCACAGCTTAAACCAGCTGGGATGAAACATCGTGGGGCCGTTTCCGAGAACCAAGGAGTGGTTTTCCCATAGAGTTGAGCCAATTTGGCAGCTGGCTGCTCTGCCCTCAGCCTCAGGCTCCAGCCCATTTCCATCAGGGATAAGTGAGATCCCCAAGCACTGCCATGGGCACCCTGACTCTCCTGGGGCCCTGCAGAGACACAGCTCAGGGAACAGTCAAACAGAAAAGAAGCCATACCAGCAAAAGCTCTTCTGCCAGAGAGGTCCCTGAACAAACTTAGGGTGGGAATTGCTGGAGAACAGAAGCAGGACTACTGATTGCACTGGTTTAGCCATCTCTGCAAACCAGCAGACCTGAGGGACACTGGGCTGGAGGGGTGTCCACACAGCAGAGCTGCAAAGCCTGCCAGCCACTACTGCCAGGCCACTCCAGGCTCCCAGCCTGCAGGACATCAGTCAACAAGCCTTGTCCCAGGCTGTAAGAAGGTACTAACAGTGGATGGTCCTTGAAAGGATTTAGTGCAATTATTTTCCCCAATGTTCACCTACTCAAATATGTTTTAATTAGAAAGTCTTTTTTTCTCCTAGCATCTAAGAATGTCAGACACTAAACAACATGGATTAAAAATGTTTCCAGAGTGATCCCATTGGCAGCATTAAATTCATGCTTGGAGAAATGAATGCAAACCATTGTAAAATTCTCTTAAGCCTGGAGGAAGGAAAAAACAAATTCTTATTCATTAAAATTAATGCCATTTGATATTTACATCAGGGGATTTCTGCAGGAATGTGACTGGAAGAAGTGTTGAAAGTGTCTTTCATTTAATGCAAAAGAAAACAGAAGGAGTTTCTCAAAACAACCTGCAAGCATCCCTGACAACAACTTAGGCAAATTACAAAAGGCAGCTTTCAATGACGCACACTCGACAAGAAAAGCAAAGGACAATCTCAACGTTTTTACAAAAACTGAATGCAGGTTCAGAGCCACTGCTGTATTAGAAATCAGCAAATGTTAATGCACTCTGATGTGGAAAATAACCCTTTAGAAACAGTCTGTATGTTCTGAAATGACCTCACATTTGTAATCCCGGTCTGTCAAACTTTCAAGCTGCCTATTCAATGATGCAGCTCTCACAACTTGTATGTGAATGTAACATCCTTAGAGTAGGGGCTATATGTGACATTTCACAAAATATGTTATGGTATGCCCCAAAATATGAGTATTTAACACAGACAGTAAGAGCACAAAAAGCACAGTGTAGATGGGCATGATGAAACCCCGGGAAGAACTGGTGAAACAACTGCACACACAGTAAAACTAAAGTAGTTGTGAAACCAAATATTTAAGATCATTGAAAATAAATTACTTGTATATACAACTGGGAAATAGGAAGCAAAGCAAAGGGCTGAGAAGGGCTTTAGAATATACTGAGAGAAGAGCATGTGATTTACCAGCTTTCCCAGTACGTTATCAATTAAAAAGGGAAAGACTGAACTCTGTACAGAGTGCTAAGATAAAAAAGCACCTCACATATATTCATCAAAAAAAGTAATTACTGGTAGAAATCAAATACTGACATTGGGCTTTTCTAGACCATAATGACAGACCAGCAGTTTTCAAAACTCCTCTCTCAGTGAGCCCTAAAGGAAAAGGACTGTAACATCTGACTCTCAACTTTATCTCCAGTAACACACTGATAGACACATCAGGAAGAATTAGTAAGACAGGGGGAGTAGCTATATTTTTAAAGAAAATTTAATGCTGTCATAGCTGGAAAGTGTCTCTTGATAAGCCTTTTTTAAAAAAACAAAACCAAAAACAACCAACCAAGAAAAGATGATGTGATATCTAACTAATGGATAAACTTAATAGGAAGTCAGAAAAGAGAGACATTATGCTTGGTCAACAGAATGTTTTATCCTCCACACAGTTTTCCTGGATGAAAATCAGACAGTTTATTCAACATTTAGTAAGATTAATGGTCCCTTCCCATACAAAAAAATAAAACACTAAGTCCAGTGAATATGCTTTGATGTGAAAGTCACTTTTGCATAAGGAACTGCTTAAAACACTTAGGACAATATGTAGCCATGACTAAAGAAGTTTAGGACTGATAAAAACTGAAAAGGAATATTAACACCCAATCAGTTGACTAAAAGTCACTGTTTTGGAAGAAGGTAACCTTTTCTGATGTTCCAAAATGGGGACTGCATACCAGTTTAGTACTAAGCAGAAAAGTTATCCATGCTCAGTCTGGAATGGAACAATTATCTTTCTGTTTTCCAAGCCAGTGCACATTATGTTGACATTCATCAGCTAAGAAAAGGAGAACTAGAATTAAATGCTCCAGTTAAATTGAACATGTGAGAAGCAGAAAGACCCTTAAGTGCATTTTCTACATCTCTAAAAGGAGCAATGGCAATACATCATGATCAAATATTGCTACTTGATCAGAGACCTGTAACAGATTATTGCTGTAAAATACTGGAGAAATGGCTACTTCACACTACAGCAGTAGAATTACTTCCTACTCTTGGCTCAAAATTCCAATACTAAGAACTATATGTATAAGAAACCATGGTACTTATTTGCACAGGCACATGAAGTCATGGAGTGCAAGTTTTGCAATAGATATATACCAGGGAGTGCAGAATGGATGTGAAAGGTTTAGAGGTTGACACGTGACAGAAAGTCAATGGTTTACCAAGATGGAGGGGTCTGAGTATGTTCATTCCCACCATGAAATTACGAAACATCTGTGCTTCTGAAAGCAGCATTTCATCCAGGAGATCAAATAGGGCAACAAACAGCACTAGCTGGGGAAAATATAAATTTCCAAAGTCATGTATCCTCAGAAGAGCGTGCCATTGAAATTCTAAAAGTAACAGAACTATAAACACCCAATATGTGTTTGCTTTTGGTTGTTTTTTTTTTTTACAGAATGCAAGACAGCTGCAGGTAGCATTTTTTACAGAATATGATCATCTGAGAATCAACAATACATCAAAAAATGCTTTTCCTACCAGCTGATTTTGGAGTGAATTTGTCCCTGTTGGCTGCACATACTGCCAGTAGCCTGTATCCAAGATCCAAGTCAAATCCTTGCTGAGCTGCCACTCGACTAACCACCTGCAGAGGGAAAGAGAGAAAGTTTCGTTAGGGGGTGCTTCAGCTCTTTGCAA
Organism: Trochalopteron elliotii; assembly: GCA_024734555.1. NCBI lineage: Eukaryota > Metazoa > Chordata > Aves > Passeriformes > Leiothrichidae > Trochalopteron > Trochalopteron elliotii. Next base: position 6,422,863 of record JANPWX010000054.1, read on the forward strand.
AGTGACATTAACCTGCTTATCAGCACTAACGTTAGACACCTGAATTTGCTGCAAAAGCACAGTACAAACATGGCACGAGGCAGTGCTCTCCAACAGTTTCCAACACAAGCACAGCAAAGTGAAGACAGGAGTATTCCAGTGATCCAATTATTTGACCACCTGTCAGAAGACAGGCCTGAAGTTCCATGAAAATTGGAGAGACAAAATGCTGGAAGAAATACTGGAAAAGCAATGTATGCAAAGATTGTATAGAATACACCTTACTGTATTTGAGCTGTGAGGATGAGAAATTTCAGCCTTTCTCTCTGCTGTGTAGTTCCTGGCCCTGTTCCCAAGGGCAGTGCCCAGGTCCTTTAGGTTAAAATGCCCGCTCCACACTGCTGGGCAGGGTTGTCCTACTCTGTGCCCAGTGTCACAGTTGCTGCATTTCAACAATACTGTATTGGGAAGCACATTTACTGTAGTTTTAGAATAAACAGGCCTGTGCAAGAAGCATTTGCCAAACATTAAATTAGGGAAAGAGTTGTTGTTGTTGTTGTTGACTGGTCTAGAAGAACCAGCAGAACCAGGCAAACTGAAGACCTTAGTTAAGAACAAAAAGCAGTCAACTGTTTCTCCAAGCCAGCAACTCAGCTATCAGCCAAGAACGTATCCTCTTTAAAATCTGCATAGTACAAACACAATACCACAGTCATTCTGCCAAACGATGCTAAAGTTATACACAGCACAGCTTTTCTATTGCCTTCCAGTGGCACATGATGACTTCAGACTCAGAGGCACAGATAAAACAGATTATTCTTAACAGTGCCATTACTTCTTTGCATTAAAACAATGGTGAAGGAACTGCACAAGAAACAGAACACCATTTCCTGAGGCAAAAGAAAGTCCCTATCTTTAATAGCTTACAGTACAAGAAAATGTCCTTTTCCCACCCTTTCTTCAACTGAAAGCTTCTTCCTTAATGAATGACACTGCAATTATCTGTGACCAGGACTGCAAAAAGCAACAGTATAGAACAGAGTGAAGAACTAACATATGTGATAACTTACAAACATTATTCTATACTTTTTCCAATATAGCCACTTCCCCTAATTAACAATTAAGAACCAAATTTATTTCTTAAAAAAGAATTAACATGAATGAAGTTCCCAGGTAGCGTTTTTGTTCTGTTGCTCCTATTAATTTAGAAATTAGACATTCATAAGACTTAATCAGTGGGAGTGAGAAAAGAGCTTCAAGGAAAAGAAATGAAAATTGAGGATAATCAGTACAGTTATACACACCTACTGTTTTATTACATTTCTTTACAATTACAACTTCTAGATAGAAAAGTAAAAAGAAATAAAGTAAAAGAAATTATGCAGTTATTTTTGACAAACAAAAAAAATTTCCAGCTTAGTAAATCAGCCTTTAATCCTTTGCACTTAGAAGTCCAGTTGTTAGCATCCTGACTAAGACTCTGGGTCCAAACTTGCAAAAATAAGAAAAAAACCCCAACTAATAATAATAATAAAAAAAATAATAAAAACTCACCCAGAAAATCATTCAAAAACAGAAAAACAAGAGCAGAATATGATATGTCATGTTTCATGCTAAATTAGCAATAGGAGTGAAGACTGGTGGGCTGCCATGAGATCTGAAAAACACATACTTGGAAGTCTGTTTCCCTTTTCTGCTTCCAGTATCACTGTACTTCAGCCACCCAAAAGTTGATATTGGGAGGGGATGAGAAGAAAACATACAAAAAGCTCTTCTAAGAAACCCAAAACAACACCTTGCAAAAGGCTCCTGAGAACAATGTCTCATTAATGTACAAACACTATTTAAACTCCTTTAGCCATCTATTCCACCATCACATAGGAACACAGTTCAGAGTACCAATCAGGTCTGTAAAACAATAGATGAAGGGCCCTCTCATTTTCCTGTTTCAAAAAAGCATATAATCATTAAACATTTATTTTGAAACTGGACAAAGGAATGCAGATACACCTGCTCATCAGTGAGCACATGGTAACTCAGGAAATGCACTGGCTGCTTATATGCTCGATTCGTTTCAAAACATGAAGCTACAAATCCTGAGACTCTCCTAGCAAGAGGCCAAATCACTACTGTCAACTGACATCTTGCTAATTATGGAAAAATTCTACAAAGTAATTCAGGAAACAGAGAGAACTAAAACCCACAAAAGCCAAGTTATGCTTGCACTGTCTTTACTGAATACACTGCAAAGCCTTGGTCAGCGCAGTCTAACCACAAGCTGACACCTAACTTTCTGCACTCCCACATCATCTCAGTTTCCTTTCCTTAACTTCCCCTGCCAGAGGAGCAGTGCTGTGAAGCTCAGAGGGGTGGAAAGCAGAGCTTTCCAGGTGCCAGAGTGTGCAGCCCAAGGCTGAGCACACCCTGATGGGCACAGCACGGCCTGGGAGCGACCACCTGGCAGTGGCTGAGGCAGCGCCGTGGCAAACACCACACGAGGACTGAGCACCAGAAGGCACAACCTGAACTCAACAGTGTGCACAAGTCAGCCAGTCAAACTATTACTTACCTCTTCATGCAAAGTGTGAGGGGAAACAAATTGGAAATTCGTTTTAGCAAAAAGAAAATTTAAAAAATAATAACCTAACTTTGAAAGAAAGTGCTTCCACTGACAAACTGCACAAAAAGTCCCCTCTTCCTCTCAAAAGAACAACAAAAACCACAGAAACTTAATAGAAAACAGATATTTCTAATAAAATTTCTGTTTTGCCAAGAGTCATTTTCCACCTACGGTTTTCTCGTATGCCCTCCATTAAATGCCGAAAGAGGTTCTGTTAAAAAAACTGGTGGACTTGTGCTCAAGATGGATTTCTCTGGTCCCTTCTGCCTCAGCTTGGTCAACATGAATAGGGCAGTACACAGCTATTTCCTTTACAAGGAATGATTACGTCAACTCTGACAAGTGCTTACAGCATTGCAGAATGAACTCATGGTTGAACACATGGTGCCAGCTGCATGTTGTCTGAAATTTTTAACAAAGCTTACAAATATTTGCATTGACTGTATTTCAGTTTTTTCTCTCAACTGTGACGGGTTGAAGACTTACTTTTATTTAGAAATTAAAGTCAATGGGACAGATCATACACCCCCCTCCCAAGACCCTGTTTCAGGTGGTCTACAATTCAGGCCAGACACTGCTCACTTGGTACTTGTCAAACTTTCCTCTGTCTGCAAGGGACCCCCTGGCTTTTTAAACAGACACTGAGAATTCTGAGAAACAAGATGACAAATGCGTCATAGGAGCATGATCCACAAAACACAAAGAAATAGCTACAAGACATTTGGTAAGTTTAATATATACAGGTCAGCAGGCCCTGATGAAAGTTATCTTTAAGCGCCTCAAAGGAACTTGCCTGGACAAACAGTGTAACTGCTAATGATTATCTTCAGAAATTCATTCAAGACAGAGAGCTTGGAGATATACCAAATCTGGTTTTTAAGACTATAAAAGGTGACTCTCAGAAAGTACAGATATCCAGACAGACATCAAAACAAAGTATTAAAGAAATACTAGGTGAGCAATACAGAACATGATCATGAATCCATCACTACCGTGCAATTTCCTTTTTTGACAAGTTACCATATCCTAACTCAAATACACCTTTTGACATTGGCTTATGCAACACTATCATAACAAAGGAATACAGCCCAGATGACAGAAGTAAAATTTTACTCAGATTATTAATTACTAGACTTTTGTCAAATCATAACTTGTGCTTGTTACAGGTAATTTCTTTGTATTTAGTCCTGACTGGGACAATGACAGAATAAACTGCAAAACCTTTAGGTGGATTTGCAAGCAAAAGAGTCTGCAAACACTTAACAGGACAGGGTAAGAGTTTAAAATCATCATTATAACCTGGAAAAATGTTGTGAAAATGAGACCAAAGACACACGTGAAATACTACAGATTGGAAAGAAAAATTAAATGCCTAAACAGAAAATTAGGAACAGACATTCATCTTCTCAGTGTATACATGACTCACTGGGAAAATATTTGAAGTATTAAAAATCACCAGGCACTGGAAAGACCTACCTATCATTCTGTGGATTTTGGAGGGTAAGGGGATTTATAGTAGACCAGACTGTATCTTTAGTCTTTAGATTTACAGTAGACCAGACTGTATCACATCCTGGCTTGGAGAAAAAGAGTAGACAGCATGGTCCCTTAGGTCCATTCCAAGCCAAACCTCAGTGATTCCAGACACCTGCTGCCGACTGGAGCCATCCAGCTCAGTCTGAACCCTGTCCCAGGAATTCTACCACATCTGAAACCTCCTGTGATTTCAGTCTTATTTGTGTACCAGTGTGGATCAGATGGGATCAAGGCAACAATTTCAATAATCCATTAAATGTTATGGCTAAGTGATTATGATACCATTTGCAAACATATTCCTTCTCTAACTACAAATTCAAATCCAGCAGATCAGCAAAATTCAGACAACGTGTAACTGGCACCACGTGTTCACCCATGACTTCATTCTGCAATGCTGTTAGAACTTATCTTACTTGACCTAACCATATATAACACAGCATTCCACTGAAAAGCAGTGCTTTTAAAAGAACCAAACAGACACAGTTGCCAGTACCAGAATCATAAATTGAGATCATCATCCTTTATCATGGGTGAGAGAGATGCTTGGCCAGCTCAAGGTTCAACACCTAATATTTCTCTATATTATTTTACAATAACATTCCAGACAGCTAGACTTTATAAAAGCCAGCCTATTTCCTACACACACTAGCAACACCTAGCTTTTATTAAAATTTTGATATGGCACTAACAGCTATTTTAAGCTGTCTTTAGATGAACATATACCCTATCTGCAAACAAATATTATTATAAAATCAACTGCCAGTAAGAAAATCTGATCACTCCAAACCTCTGAAATCTTTAGTCTGAATAATTCAGATAAACAGCATTCAAAAAAGAGACATTGCATTCACTGTCTGTGACTCAGCTCTGCAGAGTTCCAGATGTCTGAACTCTCAGGGTCATTGACAGCGAGGAGAAAATAATGAGAGTGAGGTTTTAATTACATGAAAAGCAGACAAATATGGCTACCGGCATCTTTTCTCTGCTGAATTTACCTGCAATACTTTCCCCACTCCACCTCCCCCCTCCTTTCTCCTTTTGCAAGGCTAAGGAGCTTCACCACGGAGCGTCACTCTCTGCCCTGCTTGTCATCACCCCACGAAGTACTGGAACAATGTAGCTCTCAACCTAACAGCCCTGTTAATCAAGAGAGCTACACGACTGCTTATTTCTAAACTCCCTTCCCATTATGTTGCACTTTCAATGAAACTCTTAACTAGCAGCAGTCAAGAGCACTCCCCCCTGCTGGCATCAGAATGAATTTTACCAATTCAATTTGCTGGTTGCTCAAAACTAAAAATGCCAGCTGATTGCTAGTTCAGACGGCTCCGTGTTCAGCCACTTGTGCATACTTGAAATTATCTGAATGCAGTTTGAAGACTACAGCAGAAATTTTGTAATTAGAATTCTGCAATGTAGATGGTAATTTTTTCCCCCTCAGTAACACACAAAGATCAGATAAACAGGAAGCAAATTGAGGAATTTTGCAACATGAATAGTGATCTGCCTCAAACAGAAAAAACAAAACAAAACAAAGAAAAAATGGTAGGAAAAGGAGGAAGAAATCTGTGATCTGAAGTCCTGATCTGATGAGACTCTTACATTTCAGTTGCAGAAGGGCTGCCTCAACAATAGAGACAATCAAAGCAAGTCAGGGAAGTTATATATATCATTAAGTAGTTTCTTGCCTTTGATTCTTGAAAACAGACATTAAGTAGGTTCTGCAAATGTAAGAGACTTTACAGAATCCTTATATACACATTAGACATTTCTTAAAAAAATTTCCCACTCTATAAGGTGGGTAAGTGCCCTATTTTCCAAGTAAAACAAGCCAGCATGCCTGCCACATACACCTTGATGCTTCCTGCAATGGTGACATAAATCATGCAGAATAAGGGTATCTCCTCCTTTACAACCTCTTCCTCTCTGCATGTCTTTAACAACCACAAACATCGAAGAGAAGGTCGCTATACTCAACCCTCTCCACTGAAAACTGCCCCAGAGGAAAAGAGGCAGGGATTGTGCTGTAATTAAACCAGCTGATCACTGGGTCACTGCAATAGTGTTGCCACCTGAGTCCTGGCACGCTTTGAACAGTGATTTGCATGAAACATACACCGAATTCTAGAAGCATTTCCTTTGGAGGCCAGCAGATCTTGAGGAGTTGTAAATAACCCACGACAAGGCCAAGGAAGTTCAGGTAAAAAGGGCTTTAGGAGGCCGTGAAGTGAAAGGACAAGCAGTAACACTGTGTTATTTGGTAGTGCCAGAGCTGCTCTGAAGCAGAGTGTTCTGTGCCTGCTGGCTGTACCCTGGCAGTACAGCACGTACAAAGCCCTGGAGTGCTGTGCTGCTCTGCAAACACAGAGCTGTGTGTTTAACAGATGCCTGGAGAGCATCATGGGAGCAGAATTTCTTCCACGTGAACTTTTTGCTCTGGAAGTCTTGGATACAAAGAATAAATGCAGCATTTCCAGGGCTCTCAGGGGCAGCTGCAAGCTCGCATTTTCTGGGTATAGATATGCTGAACCAACTCTTCCATCTAATTAATCACATTCAAATCCTGATCTGATTAAAAATGTGATTCTTGGAATGTCACAGGTTGATTTTTGATTATGTACTTTTCTGCATTAAACAGAATGAATCCAGGCAAGCATGAAGTCAATGCAGCAGCAGCTGCATTTGTACTCTGAGGCATCCTGTTATGAAAACCTCACATAATTCAGATATGCCATTCTTGTATTTTTTTCTTTTTTAACATGTATGGGGTTTTTTTAACCACTTATGCTCTTCAGGACATATCAGACAACCTAAAAAAGATTCCTGTATTATGAAACTGAGAGCAGTCAGGGTTTTTTCCTCCTTAAAATGATCTAAAATCATCTCACCAGTCTCAATTCCAGGATTTTCTGAAGAGAACTGCAATTCAAAAGATTACTGTACTATTGTATCAGTATCATTAAAACATGAACTTTTAGCAGATACTTCCATCAGTTTATCATTGATGCTTGTTATTCCAGCAATTCTCACCAGCAGTACAGAGATGTAAGAACTACAAGCAGACCAAAAAATTTAAATGAAATCCATAACCTTTAGATGAAGTGCAGTTAGGACTACAGCTTTGTGTTTTGTTTGTTTGCTTGTTTTAATTTAGAGAGAAATACTTTTTTTCACAAACACGGGTAAGTTTCTCACATTTGATGACTGAGGTGGACCCAGTATTTGGAGGGGGCAATCTAGAACATTAAGATTTGGGGGGAAGGCATTTTTTAATTACTATTGCAATGACTATTTCAGCATAGTTTTTTGCGGATGATTTGGGGTAGGGAGTCTTTGCATCTTTTGGATGCAGAGACTCAGATCCCAGCCACAGTGGTTAGAGAAAACAGCTTTCACTACAGGAGCCCCCTTACATTCAGTGATTTGACCAGGAGTCAGCTCAGGTAAGCACACCCCACTTACCTGAACTCCTCCTACAGTCCAAAACCATTGTAGTGATGGATTTTAATTTCTTAGACAAAGCCCCTAGGTACAGCCACAGAGTAACTGCACACAGCTTTGCTGCTCTCACTCTTTTATTTCTTGACTGGACACACTGAAGAGCCCTAAAGAATGATAAACTTGGTGCCCTGTAAAGCTGAAGCACAGCAAGAGAACAAGGCAGTGCCTTTACGGTCCTTTGCTGAAGACAAGTCTGTAAATCTGTCCATTTTGCTCTCAGCTGTATCCTCATTTCCATTTTTGCTGCAGCACCAACACAAACTTTATCCAAAGCCTTCACTAAGATCATTTACATGTTAAACTGCTTAGCAAGAGCAGACCCATGGGATGAGACTACTCTGGACCTGAGAAGAGGCAGAAATGAATGAAACAACCTGGGCCAAATGCTGACTGAAAGTAATTTGTCTTACAGTCTACTTTGAAGCATTCTTTCCTGAAAAACTTTTGACCAGTATTTTGCTTTTGTCTTCCATACACAGAGCTATAATTCAATTACTGTGTAACTTTTTGCTCAACGTTACTGTTAAACATGACTTTTAGCATCCACATGGATTGGGAAATGGTTAGGAGAAATGTTAACCTGTGAATGAAAGTATTCCAGTACTTTGATTTCTCTGCTTGGACTGGTATCTGATTTGGCCAAACTAGGGTTATTTTTTTAAACTGCTGTGTAGTCACTGAAGCTGCTTATTATAGAAGACTGTAAGATAATGCCATATACAGTACATTTTTAGAGAATTATATTCTTAAATTTATCAAGACTATCAGCCTTGCAATAATATGGTGCTAGAGTAAGAAATTTTTTCAATCCTAATAAAACACAGCTATGTCTGGTTTGTGGAAAGTGGAAGCTGTTTTTATCAGCTCCCCATAACACTATGGAAGAAGTAGTATTATATACAAAAGAACACCATATCCATTGCCATTTCAATAATTTATAGAATCAATGACTTCAATTATAATTCAGTTTCTGGCTGACAGACTGTCTATTTGATTCGAAAATAACTACTGTTGAAAAATAGCACCTAGCTTTTCTTGGCAAGTTAGAAGAAATTTTATTATCTCTGAGAAAGATCGTAATTTGTTTGCATGAGTTCCGTAAAAGCTGTTTAAGGGAACCTTTCCACAGCCTGTAGCTTGTAAGAAATAAAACAGATTCAAAGCTTACCCCTTTATCCCCGACTTATTATTTATCTGTTGAAATGAGTATTCTTTATAAATTTTTATTACCCACTCACTTTAGTGATTGTTAATCTAAGAATCTAAGAATTAGTGTGTGTCAGAACTGTTTGAACATAACAACACGATGCACATGCATCACAATTTGGTCAGAAGAGGCACAGATTTTGGGGCTTAGCTAATGAAATAATATTTTCTATTTATAGCACAGCCATTGGTTTACCTACGTATCCTTTTCCCTTTGACTGTTTGCACTGCACAGAAATACCCCAATTTTATTCGTAGGCCTTGGCAGCATTAGCCTAATTTCTTTATCACAAAAGGAAATTATTTAAACTCTAAATGAGCAATCATTTAAAGTATCATACTTAACAAGTGCAAAGTATTTGACTACTGAAATGAAGTTTACATACCTTATTAGGTACCTCTCTGGCAAAATTTAGCTGTTGTGTCAAATCCTGAGTTTCTTCTTGAGATAAGAAAACCATCCCTATTATGTTGCATACAATGTCACTGGAGCCCACAGTAGCAAATGTAACTTCAGGATTATAAAGTACTGCTGATATGGAAAAAAAATCTACTGAAAATAGCCAGTATGTATACTGTGCACAGATTTTTCTAAAAAAAAAAAAAATCACCAAGGAAAGACAAACACTAGACACGTGTTACACATGTTGTTGTTGAACAACTGCTGTCTAGCAAACTCATGAAATTTTCAAGTCACCAAGATTTCTCTAAGTGCTAGTACTACAATTTAAGAAAACCCTCTACAACAGCCTATTCTATATATATATATATTATATATATTATTATCAAAACCAATAATTCCATAAATGAAGCTGGAAGCTCTTCTGCTATTGCCCAGGCAGAGTATTTCTAAGATCATTCTTCTGCATCTATTCGAAGATGGGCAGCAGGAATAAAAAACATTCAGGTGATTATAAAGTTACATTACTGACAGTCCCAACACAAAGATGGTGTGTCAGGTAAACAGAACTACTTTCAAGAACCACTTTTTAAATTAAGAACCACCACAGATCTACTTCTAAGAACCACTTCTTAAATTCCTTTTTTCAAGACTCTGAGTATATTTGTCCTTTATTAATAGGATTAAATCTAGTTGGTTAATTTTTGCAAAAGACTATACATGGGACTTAAATTATGCAAAGAATCTGTTATATCTCTTATACCTATGTTATGCCTGTCTCTGATAATCTGTTAAGCTGGCTATTCATACCACAACAGATCTGTTTTGATGCTCTGTCATTACATCTGATGCATTTTGACTTTGCAGTGTGTCAGTGAATGGTTTGCACATTCCTGAGAGAGCCTGCCCTTCTGCATTCATGACATCCTAATAAGTTTCAATTTGGATTAGTTTATATTGTGTTACCACTCATAGACATGATCATTTCATATCCCTTGATGTTTCCAGAACAGTTTAGCATACCACTTTTTCCCTGGGCAGAGAGTTAATAGAACAGAATGTCATAAAAATAAAAAAAATCATTCTCATTACTACAGAGGGGAAGCTTTATAAGCAAGCAAGCATTTTTAGTGTTTGTAGAATTTCCAAATGAAAGGCCTTAAAGAACCACACAGCCCAAATGTTGTAATGATGGCTGAGATTACTTGCTTTAAAAAGCATATCCAAAAATATGGAAATTTTAAGGGAATTGATTTTGAAGGTAATTTTAAAGGCTGGCAAAATAAAACAATAATCCTGTTTCAGTGGTTGAATAGACTTTCATACTGGTTTTTCATTTTTTCTGTTAGCATAATCCTTACAAAGAAGGACACTGGTAAACATTGTCAGCATTAAGAAAAATGGGCTCCTGATAGTACAGAACATGCAGCTATGTAAATTGATGTTAAAATTTACTCATGATATTTCAGTATTTCAGCTACCTTTCACTTATCTGCAATTTTCTGAATAATTTCTCTGAAAACAGACTGAAGTTCTAGCACATTTGTTAGGTGAAAGTAGATAAGCAAACCCTTTTTCCTGTAAGAAAATGACAAGCTTGAAATTCCACATTTGCTAAATTATGAATCAGAACATATTAAATAGAAAGAAATTATGCATGAAATTATGTAAGATCAAATAGAAAAAAAAATAAGGGGAAAATTTTAAATACATATATTTAAAAAAGAGACCTTGCCCACTATACTGCTAATGTATTAAAAAGATACAGGAAGCACAAACCTCTTGGGATACAACCATGCTGTTAAGTCTGTTTAATGGGAAGAGGAAAAGGGATGTACACAATGAGAAATTAAAGAATATCTTTCTTAGAGGGATTTTAAAATTAAGAACAAGAAACATATTCATTGCAGTTTATAGGCATCCTGCAAATCCTGTGTATTTATCAAACACAGAACAAGCCACCTGGTTAAGTTCCTGTGTTATTTCCTTGTCAGGAATATAATGAGATTACAACATGTGATAAAGATGCTGCTGCCAGTCAGCCCTACACTGCAGATAGTTCTCACCCACAACAAGCTTGGGAAAGGGGGACGTGCAACCCTGTTCAGATTTCAGGGAGAAGTATGAAGCAAAGCAATACATGTGGCTCAAATATTAACACTAGTTAGATAGTAAGAGGGTTTTTTCCTTCATTCTTGTCAGAAGAAAAACTGTATTTTCATGTCAACACACTGAAAACCATGTATTGTGTTTTATCTCACCAGTTTTCATGGAACATTTCCTGCCCACTTTCTGTACACTCTGTGAGGAGGATGAATCACTGGCAGTCAGACCTTATTCTGACCCTCCACTTGGGCAGGGCTGAAGATCTGCTCAAGTGAAAGAAAAGATTTAAACAGCAAGGAAGGCACAGATCAGACTCACAATGTTCTAGCAGGGGCTGCAGAGAAATACTGTGCACAGACTGTCCAGTTGTACTTGAGGTGAATGTCTCCTTTTCCAAAAGCTACCCTGAAAAATGCTAGCAAAGTCTTAAAAAAGTATAAATAAAATATAGTTATGGTCACATCAGACACTATGTGCATTTTCTCATAATTGATGCCACCTGTAATTTTTCCTTCAAACGGAATTGTTAAATATTCTATCTTTGGAATTTGCCATTTTTTACTTCCTTTATTTTATTTTTTCTCTGACTGGAAGATTATATGCATCTCCTATTATAACTGGATTTATTGTAATTTTTTGACATACAAATCTGAGGGATGCTATACACTGGAGCACACTAAGATGGAGCCATTCCTTAACATTTGGATTTCTGGCAACTAAATCTCAGTCTTAATGTCTGTTTTATATATACCAGCTACACAGTGCAGGAAAGCAATCCATGCACTTGTGCCCCACAACAAATAAAATGACAGTCTCTTCATTAATAATTTCAGATTTCTTGTTTCTTTTGTGACTATTTATTTACATCAACTTTCTTGGCAAATTGAAGTGATGCTTTTAACCCTCCTGCTCAGTCAGAATTTCATTCATCTAAAGTCTAGATTCCACATAACAGTTCTGGACTGCTGCTGCTGGCAAATAAAATTTTCAAAACAAAAAATGCACAGACATTTTAATTATGCATTTTAATGCACATGTATTTTAATGCATTACACTGAAGTCACTTTGGGAACTACAGTGGTCTTAATGAAAAGTGAATGGAAAGAAAAGCACTGAAATCAGTGGAACTGTTGGAATTAGTATGTCAGGATTAGACCTGCAGTCAATACATGTAACAAAGTAAGCTGAACAGGCAGGTCAGAAGCACTGTTTAGCTGGAAACACAGCATACTTAGAATAAAATGCAAGCAGTCCTTCAGCCCTACCAAAAATACCAAAGGAAAACAGATACCTGGAAAGTTCATACTGTACATTGTATTACTTAGCAATTTCAAACCATGAAATAATCCTGTATGTGTGTAACAAATAATCTAGCCTGTGCATTTGTAAGTAATCTACCTAAAAATGTTTAGCCCTCATGCTCTAACTTCTTGTTACTGCATTTTGCTTCCTGTTAAGCAATGGAGTCAAATAAACAGGTCTTAGGATCTGGCTTTATGTATTTAAGGTAAAATGACAAAAATTCCCTTAAAATGAAGGTTCTGAAAATCAAGTTCCCTTGGGCACAAGAGAGTGGACAGAGTCTAAAACAAAACTGGAGCCATTGTCAGAGTAGGATGGACCTACCGTCAAACAACCCATCAGGCTCTGCTCAAATGGTCTCTGGAAGGCTCGGGGGTCTCCACACCAGTCCAGGAGCTCTGTTGCTGCATTATGGAAGTTTGCTGGGTTCTGTAAGTGCTGGAAAGGGAAGGCAAAGCAACATGGTAAATAACATACACAAGGGCTGACATACTCCTTTCTACATCACATTATTGCCAAGTCTGGCAACTAGGAACAGCATGTAATTCAAAAGCAAGGCTTTAAATTGCACTGTGAATGCAGAAAATCCTACTTCATTCTTATTAATACCTACACCATCTTCTGACATGACTTCATTAGTTAGAGACAAGCTGTAGCTGAAATACCAGAGCTCCCCAAACTCTTTCCTCCACAGCACCACCTCTCCCACCTGCAAATCATAATGGATTCTACTTGGAAATCAAAATTGTCTGAGCCCAAATTAAGGGAGATTTGAGTCTCAGGTTCAATGTCTTTGAAGTGTGCTTATGCCCCACTGTTGGGACACGCCAGCACAGCACCTTCCAATAATCAAGATTTCAATCTTTGCTGCTGGCCAATGAGTCAAACGTGACAGATTCAGAAAATGCCAGTGACAGGGAGAAGCACACTCACTGTACTGATCCTTTCTAGGAACCTTGGTTTCTGTTGCTCATGAAAAATGGAGGGTTATTTCTTAACTGAAAATCCTTTTACATGCACAGAAGGCATGCAGACATTTCAGAGTGGAACCCTGAAGAGGGTGGCAGGATTTTGAGAGGGGGAAAAAAAATCTGGTTTTGTTTTGAAATTTGCATGGGCAGTGGACTTTTTTTTTTTTTTTTGGACTACCACATTAATTTCTGCCTTTTTACTGAACAAGTGGAAGTCCTGATTTTAGAGGCAGTTAGTAAACTTATCCAATACTATTGTTCACACTGTCATCCTGTCATCCCTCACTGTCTGCATTGCCAAAGTATTCCAACATTTTAACCGGAGCAAAGGGATGGCACAGGAAAGAAGGAATTCAATTTACATCAGTAATATTGCTACTAAATTCTCCAGTTCTGGTGATGGTAGATGTTTCAGTGGAAACTCCAGAAACAAAAAGAAAAGAGAGTATTTAGGAATTGTTGGGGTTTTTTAAGTAGTAGTTTTATAATTCTTAGAATTGCTGAGAAAAATCTGAAAATGACATGAGTGTTTCATCCAGGAGGCACAAATCTCGAGGGCATAATGTTTAAAATATATCATTACTTTTAAATCAGTTGCATAATTTGGGAAAATGTGACTGCTCATTTCTAAGCATCTGGATGGACTATAATGTTCACAACCTATTTTTTCTCCCTTCATCCCCTCATGCCTGAGTAGCTGCATACATAAGCTTTTTGACAAATGAAGGGGAAAAAAAAAATTCCTCCCATGCCAGGTTTTCAGGAGTTCCCAGTCTGTGAGCTTTTGGATCACGTTACATTAAATAATTCTTATTCAATGAAAGCTCTTGGTCAGAGGCCTTGTTTTAACAAGAGATGACTGACATGCAGGGCACAGATTTTTAAAACAATGGCAGAATTTGAAAAAGCAGACAGGCATTGTGCAAAGTGGGTTTCCACCTCTGCTCGACCAACATGGGTAGAGCTCCCACTACCAACCAGTGAGAGCTGTACCCAGTCTGCATTTCAGAATGACATCCCTGGCTGATCATATAATTATTGGTGGAGGAGTCAAATGAAAGTGTATACAGATTAAAGGCAAGAATCCAAGTAAGTACATGTAAGAAGCCATATTTTAAGCCATATTTTTTTTCATGGAAAAAAAAAATCCATGAACAGAGCCAGCAGTTTGGGTTATGAATCTTCCAAGTAAAAGGGAAAAAGATGCCTTTTTGAATGCTTCACTTAAACCTCCAGAGAAGTGACTGCCTGACACCAAATCTCTCAGTGAATACTGCTCCTTCCACAGACCACTTTGATCTGCAGGGGAAACAGAAGTTGCTTCAAACCCCTCCACAACAGCACATGTAAGCTCTGCTAATATCAAATACACTGTTTCCAGAAGGCAAGAGAGGCACATGAGTTGGTGAACAAATTGCACCCTACTGAATACCTACTGTACTGATAGGACTTAGGTCACAGATTTCTCAGAAGGGAAAAAAATAACCCAAACCAAAAACCCCTTCCACACAGAAACAACATAAGGAAAAATTCACTGAAAGATAGGCAATTCTCTATGTGAAACAGTTTTTAGTAACCCTTCCCTCCTTGTGGAAGGGAAATGAATTGAGATCCACTAGTCAAAAGCCCTAAGTAACAGCTACCTAATATTTATTCTCACCAGTGTTGTGGCTTGCCAGCTACACACATCTTCTACTAAAGCTTACAATGAAATTTCCCCACTGAGAAACAGACACTTATACCTGAATGATAACATTTGTTATAGATAGAGGCTAACAGATAAAAAGTAGGGCACAACCTTATTCATATGCCTAATTTTCAGTTTAGCACCACATAAGGGTAATTTCTACTTACCATAAAGGTAAGTAGATGCATTCAACAAGGCATCACCAAAAAGCAGTGTTTTTTTTTCCTAGAGTAAAGTTTCAACATGTATTAAACTTGCACTTTCCTATGGAAGAAAAGGCTCCTTCTACTTGCCCGTGCCAAAGCAGGGGTGACCTTAATGACTCGGTTTTAACTGCTTGTTCTGTAACCCTCCAGCAAGTTATTCCACTGCATCAGGACTGACCCCTGAGGGACTCTATCAGAACCCACCTAAATACAGAGGGGATATTGAAATCCTGACTTCTTAAATGCAACTGCCTAACTGAAACTTGTTTAGAAATTCACTGGGCAAGATAAGCAATTCCATTAGTTCCATCACAGACTAAAAAAACCCAAACAACACACAGGAAAAAGTCAGAATTCCAGTGGGTCCTGCCTCTGTGGAGAGGATTTGAGTAGCTTATGGGATGAGATAAAAGCCGGTCCCAAGAGGACACTTCTTGCAATGTCACACACAGCTCTGTCTGGGACACATTTCTCACAGCTTTCTGCCTTCCTAAATAATTTTAAATTTGGGTTCTCCTCCAGTTTTTCACATTACAAAGGCCAAGGCTACTTTTGTGGAAAACAAACAGAAGATCCAACATGAACCAAAGCATGCAGGCAGGTGCAATTCCTTCCCTCAGTCATATAAGAAAACATTCCAAATGCCCACTGTGATTTTTATTTATTGACAACTTAAACACTGTATGTGGAGCAAAAAGCCCCAATGTCATTCACATCCTCACAACAAAAAGCCTTCCTGAGAAGAATATTACACCTACTATATTCATCGAACAGGAAATTAAAGAGATATTCTCAGTTCTTGATCCAAGAACAGAAGTACAAAACAAAGCTTATGCCAGATCCATCCATCAGCTTTGTTGTGAAGCATTTTCCATGCATGGCTCCATCCTCTTCAACTGAAATTACTGGCAGCATTTTGAAGAGGCAAGGCATGTGTCTGAAGTGTCTTGTCTGAAACTATGCTTCTTGTAAACAAGGGGAAAAAAAATCCACCTCATTAGTAGCTGGTTTAGATAAAAGTGACAACCAGATCTGGCAACTTGGTGTATCTTCAAAGCTCCTAGTGAAGGGCCACCTAACAACACCATGATTGCAAGCAATCATGTTTGCAGCAAGTGGAGAGGATTTATATGAATAAAATCTGAAGCAAAAATGAACAAAACCAATGATCTGAATGAAGCAGTTATTTACCAGATTGCTTTCAGTATCATTTGCTTTTCAGAAGACTATTAGTGAAACATGACAATTTCGACAATTGAAAAAATTCAAAAAATTTTCAGTCTGATCATTTATAACACCTATAACACCCGAAATCTAATATCCCTTAGCCTGAGTGGAACAAAAATCACAGAAATATTTGATGCATGTGAGCATACCATTATTGCATGGATCACCAGGTGATGCTCTAAAGGGAGAGTGAGTTTCAGAGTCAGAATCTTTTGTTCTGTGTAGCTCTTCAATTAACAGTCTGGTGCAGAGGAATAGAGACAACAGCAAAAGACTTTGTTCTTTATTTCACTATCTCCAAGAAGAGTGAACTCTACCAGCAAAGCCCTTTACTGAAGACTGCTGACATTTGAGCTAGATTCCAGGGAAGATGGGAACATCTACTGCTGCTCGTGACCAATTCTGGCCTAAACGTTCTATTTACCTAAAGAACTGACCATCTTTGGAAATTTGTGTGGACATACAGGCAGGGATGCAGGTACAGGACTCAAGTTCACCAGATTCCACTGCAACTGTCTGTGTGCCCATTCCACAGCTTACTGCTCTGTCATTTCCTGGAGTGAGGGCAACAACAATCACATTTAGAGTTACACACAACAGCTGAGGTGTGGCAGTTTTTGGTCTCAACAAATACAGCCACCACTTGAAATTGTTACTCCCTTCCAACCAAACAGTGATCAGAAAGTGATCAGAAAGTCTTGATATACAATAAAAAAATCTGCAATGGGCACAAAAATATAAGCATCATTCCACATAGGAATTCAGGCCCTTCTGAGTTAAAAAGGTGTATATAATAAAGACCTTATTATTTAGAAGGATACTAAAGCACAATTGAGTACTCTCAGTCATCTCTCACCAACACCAAAGTGGATGAAAACCACTTCCTGCAACCGAAGATTCAATATGATTTTGGAGACTGAAACCAATTACCCACATTGAAACATGCTAAGGACAATGGCCTTATCTTTTCTAAATATAGAAGCCTGCAACCCATTTGTACACTTGTGTACCTTAGACAGAACAGTCTAGTAAGCAATGCAAGAATATCAGTCAAAATTAAGAACAATTACAGAGGTTTAATATTATCTCACACACATCAAGAAATGCTAACATGACAGCAATGGTATGGAAAGTGAATCATTTAAACATGAAATCCATATGTTCCAGTTTGCTGCTATAGAAAACAAATGTTGAATTTCAATTTACAAATGACATATCTGGTGGAGGGTTGTTTTCCTCTTTTCTGTGGAATAAATCAGACTGAAGGCAGAGACCTAATTTGCCACAATTTAACCTATTCAAAATGAGATGTCATGCAAATAAGTTTTTGAGCAGCAAACTGCTTAACTATGCTAAACAAGTTATTGCATTTATTTACGTGATGTCGCAGCAAATTATGAAGGCTGACTCAAGTTGTCTGTTTGTTTTGCCGAGTTACGTCTGCTCTGTGTCTCACTCCTTGATTTAATTGAACTGCTGAAGATAATATAACTTATCACGCAGACATTATGCCATGTTGTAGATTCTAGGTTAATTAACAGTAGCCTACAGTCACTGAATTTCTCACATGGTTAGCCACTTGGACCCTGTCTACTGTCTAGCTTCACTAATCAACGAGTCTGGGAATTTTACATCAGCGACACAAAACACTGGCAACACAGGGAGCTTTTTCAGTGCACAGAAAAAGAAAACACAGAGAGATGGAGGTAGCCTTTTCTTCTCTCTGAAATTAACCCCTTCCTACACACCATGTGCCAAGGCTGCATGCTTGGCAAACGTTCTGGTGCACCAGTTGGAGAAAGCAAATCCAGGAGGCAGCTGTTCTCCTGCAGGACAGAAAGCCTGGGCTGCTGTTCCACAAGCACTGGGGGTTGCCAGCCCTAGAAGGCTTCTGCCTCCCTCTGCCTTCTCCTGCCTGCTCCCCTGCACAGCACAAGAGGACACATGCCTGCCTGCATGGTAAATTAGCCCCGTTCTACACTAACAATTGGAGCTGCACTGGGATGGATACAGGATGGCAGGCAGGGCAGGTCCTTGAACCTTTATCACTAGCAGGGGAGACAGCAGCAGTGTGAGCCACTCCAGTGGAGGCCCCTCAGGAGCCCATGGGAATGGGCATGTGTTACAGCACATCGTTTTTGCACACCAACAGTAGCCTAAAGCTGACCTAAATCTCAGGATACATATTGTTGGTAATGCTTAGTCTTATGGCAGGTTGTCTCTGTGAGCTTCCTTGCCCAAACATGTACTCCCAACACTTCCAGTGCCTCAGACCACACTTGCTGTTCTGACTGTGATCTAACCTTCCAAATGCTGACTTTCAGTCATTGCTCACAGTGAGATCCCTTATGTGACCACACAATCATTACACCTGGCTCAAAGAAAGTGACAGTGAACAAAAGGTAAGGCTGGGAAGGTACCAGGACTCTGCTCTCAGCAGCAACCTTGGGTTAAACGCATCGTGAAACTTCTCCCAAAGGTGGAGCTGTATCATCAATGTAAGAGGATGACACGGTTAAGTTCACAGCATAAATATTCCTCCTCCTTCATAACACACTCCTTTAAAAAAAAACAACTGTACTTTCAATTATTTCAAGCCAGATAAATATTTTGTTATTAATATTCCTCATTATTCTCCATAAAACACAATGCATACAAAGACAGGTGGCAAAAGGAAACACAGATTTTTACTGTTCTGATACTGTATTTACTGTTGAGGTAATCCTGAGACTTCAGCCAGGTTTAAACAGGTTCATCTGTATACTCTCAAAACTTTCCAACAAGTCTAGAATTTCAAGGTATATAAAACCCAGTACAAAGCCCATCTCTTCCAAATGATGAGCCAGATACTCTGCATGACATAAATTTTGTGTGCAGGTGGTAGCATCTGAAATACCTGCGTACAACTCTGAGGTTCACATGACCTGCTAGCTATTTTCAGCTGCAAGCATGCAGGCTTTCAAGCCCTTCTTGACAACAATGGAAATTGAAATTCTCATATGGTTGTAAAATCCATGAATTTAATAACAAAAACCGAAAAGCAGCTATCAAAATTTATATATAAAAGTAAGTATACTCAAAACTATAAAAGCAGAAACCATAATTCCTTTGGAGCTAAACCAATTGATAATGGCTGGTGAAGGAGCTGACTCACTTCTCCATGCCTACAGGACTTTTCTCACTCTGGTGTGTATACTCACTCTGACCCTTGAGATGGGATTTGGTGGCCAAGTGCTTTGGCAGATTCTGCCAGGCAATTCAGATTATTGTTTGTCCATCTTAATGCTCATCCAGACATGTCTGCAGTCATGTGTAATGAAAATGCACTATTGTGCTGAAGGGGGGCAAAGAGGGTAGTAGGGAAGAATGGGACCTGGCCAGAGAAAGGGCAGAGAGAACTGACAGAGATTACACACCCTTCAACTTCAACAACCTGGGAGCAGAATTACTGAGCTCCTGCATGTGGGGCAAAGGGCATTCTGTTCCCAAATGAAAACTAATCACCTCTCTTAAGAATGTAAATGGGATTCCTGGTCAGACACCCTTGACAGAGCACAACCAAGGGGAGAAAAGCTGGTCTCTGTGTGTTACTCAGTGCACAGGTACACTGCTACTAGACCTAAATTTCATAGCTCACTCAGTGCCATAGGACCTGCAAATCAGCAAGAGTCATTTGCTTTAATACAATGATAGAGCCTTTACTACTCTAAACCCTGAGCAAGCTCTGTGAGTGAGCCCAACCATGAGCCTGTCTCCCCTCCTATGCAAAGGCCTCTACTTCAGATCCCCACCCACCACTGGCTGCCAGAAAGCTCAGGTACAGAAATACAGGACAACACTTCCCAAGAATACACTTCAAACATAGAAAATGACATCACCTGAAATAGGTGGTTTCTCCATCATTATATCTTTTACAGTCAACTGTGATTATGCAGACCTTGCCCTATCCACAGGCAGCCAAACTCAGTATATTAAAAACTCATCTACAATCAATATTCAAAACAAATGGTCTTTTTCATGAGGATAGAGGGGAATATCGAGCTCTTTCCTGTCTTTTGGGAGTGTGATTTTTGTTTATCTGGATATGGGTATAGATAGTTCAATTCTCTACAGTCCCTTTCAATAGCAAAGATTGTTTTATTTAGCAAAAAATTAAAAGGCTCAAGCTGTGCACTTTGTATTCAGATAATCCCCCCCCCCCCATTTAGTGTATGTGAGATTGAGAGATCCCTAATTAATAGAATTATCTTGCACTTACATGGCTCATTCCATCAGAGGCTTTATAAATATTTTATTAGGCTCACATTTTGAGAGGCACTAGATATACTAAGAGAGAGATTAAGACCATGTTAGCCATTCCTACTTATGAAAAACAGCAAACTCAGTCAACTTTTTCCCCTTTGTCCACTGCAGCTTCTTTTTACAAGAAAATAAATACTGAGCAATGACCAGCACCTCTTTATCGGATGTTTTAACATCAAGAAAATACTGGACAAGTATGCTAAGCAAATGAGAAAAAGAACAAATAAAAAACATGAGCATGACTGAACTGAAAAACCCCCAAGTTGTTATGTACTGTAAGGGAACAAAATCTATATTCACGCAAATTTTCATAGATGCGTCTCTCATACATTTTTAGTATAAAGTGTGTGTGTAATTCAGTACTGATTTGAGAAAAGGTGAATGCCTGGATTTCCTACACCATGACTTTTGCGAGGTTGACTGCACACCTATAGGCATGTGCTGGAGCAAAGGAAAGATACTGCAACCTTGGCTTGTCCATTAGTTTTACAAAAGTGTAAGAAATGGATTTAACATCTGATCCTCAAGAACTATACATAGAAGCCAGAAGAGCTAAAACAAGAATCATTCCTTAACTCTGCTGATCAGAGCTGCAACACTGTCTTCCTGCTCCATTCCTTTCAATAACTGCAGTATATTTATGATATACTTTCATAAAACTTTATGTTAAGTAAGGGAACATGCAGCAAATTAAACTTCTTTAGTCATACCTTGCTGTTCCACCCCACCCTCCCCTGCTCAGGAGGAAACTGTGACTTGGGGGTCTAAAGGCTGTGATCAGATCTGACCAAAGATGGAAATGGGGCAGACTAATGGCAGGGTCTTTATGTTCATCTCTTGGTTGTTGGTGCAGTCTTTGTATCTTCCTTACCCCCAGCACCTGCACTGCTTTATGTCAGCTGAGAACAGTGGGAGCAGTACAATTCACAGACTCCACACTATCAGAGGGGTCAGAATTATTTTTCCTTAAGCAGTCACAAACTGATCTTATGGGACAAAAGTCAAAAGACAAAAGTACAACTGTTTGCTCTTTCTCCAAGGCTCAGTCATGCAAGGCTCCAGTCTCTTTAAATTTGCAGTTACAGTTCAACAGAATTATGAAATCAGTTTGCCTAACCAGTTCACTTGCTCTTCCTGGCAAGTGAAACAACCCATTTTCCATTAGTATCTCCCTATTATACCATGCTAGCATGAGATGTCTCTCTATGTCACTTCAGCAACAGTGCTGAGGCTTTTTCAGCCTTACCATCCCAACAGGCATTGCAAGGATACAGGAGTCTTCTTCCCGAATGCCTTTGTGATTTTCAGTCAGTAGTTTAAATATCTCAGCATATCAAGGAGCTCATTTTCTCAAAGCAGTGGCCATACTCTTTCTGTTAGAGTACCACTGCACTATTAGAATAATGTTTCATTATTACAATAATATTTACCTAATTTGGTAATGGATTTTATTGATAAAAATAGGCTTATTTGTTCTAGAATTACTTAACCTGCTGTCTTGACAAAAAAAAATCTACTTTCATAATGTGTTTTAGTAGAAGATTAAGTGAAGGAATCTGGCAAAATGCAATGTCTACATAAATATTTCTGTGTTGTGAACCATTTCATAATCTGAGGTACATATCACAGCATTATGAAAAGTTCGGTCCACTTGTTTTCCTTCATGTAGTTCTTACCTTATCAAGGTGTTTAAGGACATTAAAGAAGTATTACATCATCCCTTTACTGGAAGATTATTGGGAATAGTGCATTCTTTAAAAAGAAGTAACACCACCTAAGAGTATAAAGTGAGCAAGGGGGAAAAAGAAAACACCAATTCCTCTGATATATGTACTGAATCAACTTTAAAAGTTTAATTAAAATAGAAACATTTATTAATTTTCTAAATTTCAGGAGAATAAATTCAGTGATTTTGAAAAATAACTAGGAGTCTTCAGTATATCCTATTGAACCCATTTGTTGGACATATTTTGTTCTGCAATTAATTTTTTTCACTCATTTGAGTAATTTACTTACTTATTGAGCTTTTTATGGCACTTTTAATCAGCTGCTTTAATCTTTATTATTTTAATCTCTTAATCTATGCAGAGATAAAATCTCAAGGTGATTACTTAAAACGATGACTACACAAACTGAGACCACTGTGGAAGATGTAAAATTCACATGACCTATTCTCACAGGTCCTACCAGCCAGCAAGGCCTTACTGAGATATTTGCAAATCAAAAGGAAAAAAACGCTTCCCCACAGAGTTTTTCAATTACAAAACTGCCCACAGCACCTGCTGTGTGACCCGCCCATATTACTGCACAGAAGGGGTGAACACCACCAGTGAAGAGACTTTTCCTTCAGGAGATGACAGCAGAGGTCTGCACAGCTGAAGGTTATTGGTATTTACAGTACTTTTGCCACTACAACTCTTTTGAAAACACTTGTTTTTACAAATGGTATAAAAGGTGCATGGTCTTTATGTGCAAACTCTAAGCCATACCTCTATGGATTTGGTGTTGCACAATAACAGCAACTCAAGTAGCAAGTGCATATGAAAGAAGAAAGATGCAGAAATAGCAGGACAGAAGTCAAGAGATGTCACCAGCTGCGTCACATTTTCACTGTTGAGCCTGACCCAGCTGCTGACAAAAAGGACTTCCTATGCTCATCAACATCAAGGTGACATCATGGACTCAACTTACAGATTTCCAGAATTTTCAAATTTTCATCCTTATTTACCAAAAGACAATTTTAAACAACAGGCCAGATTAATTTGTTGCACAGAAAAGAATAAAATTATACTAAATCCTATGGGTACTGGAGGTTTTCTGTGTGAGCTTAAAATGTGCCTTTTCCATTTCAAAATGGAAATACTAAGGATGCCAACATGACTAATATTAAGAGTAGTAACACCCCACCCTCAAGGACAGGTGCTGCAGTAAAGCAGCAAAACTAGGAATGGGCAAAGTGAAGCTGCCACAACTTCACCAATCCACCTGAGAACATGATGGGTTATATTCCACCCACTGGAATCTTGTCAGATAAACAAACCAGCCAAATACTGCACACAACAAGAAGGTGCTCTCTTCCCTCCCCACCAGAAGTGCTTCTAGCAAATTGCCTATTTGCTCTTTCCCTTGCAGCTTCCCTACCAGGATGCAGGATCTAACAGAGCAGGAATGCTGACTGACAAGTCTCTAAATGGACTAGAGGAGCCAGGAAAGCTGGTCTGCTGTCAGTTTTTCCTAAACATACCCAAGTCTAGCAGAGGAATATTCCAACAGACTGAGCACAAAAGCAGACAAAGGACTTGTGGCTATAGGCCTCAGAAGAAAAGAGACGAAAAAAATGTAGCTACTAACACAACACTGACGGACCATTCAGCCAATAAACTGTAACACTTGAGGCTCATCAAATGTCTTTTTAAGGAAAAGGTATTTTCCCCTTTAGCCTTATTTCATATTTAGCTGCTAAAACCCCTGTAAGAATTACTTGCATAGAATACCAGAAGAAGTATATTCAAAATAAATGCACTCTTTGTAAAAATACTTCTAATTTTCAAAGTTCCTCAAGAATGAAATTTTCATGAAAATACTATGGACAGTTTTGTAAGCACATGCAAATGAAAAAAAAAGTATGGGAAGTATTTTTCCTTTTATTAAAATCTTTTCAGCTGTAACTTCATACCAGTCCTTGGTAACCAGTCCAAAATACACTAAAAATTACATGTTTAGGACTGCTTAGCATTTACATGAGTCTACAACAATAACACTGAAGAGCAGAAGAATTAGCTCAAACACTTCACCACTTAAAAACAGTTATGAAAATATACAAAGAATTCTATTTTCCCCTGAATTGCAAGCTACCAAAAACCTAGCTGCTGAATGATGAAAGAAATGGGCTTGCTTGTTTCCAATTTGAGCAAGAAAATATCAACACAAACACACAGCAATTACAACTTTTAGCATATCTCTCTGAATGGCTGGGTAGGCACTAAAAAGCATTGCTAGGCAGCAATTCAGCAAACCTTCTGGAAGGAAAGAGGGGAGAAATGCTAATCAGTTTCTAGAAATCAGCTGTGTGACGTGTGTCTCCAGTTACGTGGTGATCCAGCATCATTTGTTGATCCTGCTCAATGTGCCCTGACGTACCATGACACAAGCAGCAGAAACAACCTTCTCTGTTCCCACCATGATCTAATACTTTTGACACCAGAGAGCCTTTTCACACTTCAGCTTAACCTGTTACTAACATTTCAGCACAGCTTTAGTGCAGAGCCTAACAACTGTACTCAGCACAGTGGGAAGATATCACACACCCTTTCTGAAAGGAGTGGCTCCTTCATAATTTAGATATAGAAAGGTTTTTTTCCATCTACTTTGCAAGAATTTCAGAAGAAAGATACAGAAGCCTCACCAAATTGACAAACAGCAAACAGAGATACAAGAAGAAGTCCCTAGATTTATAACAGCTCAAAGTTTTTCAAGTAAACCCATTAGAATAAGAGTAGAGAGATGTTACCCAACCCATTGATTTTCCCTGGCATTTGCTTCTATCACCTAACAAAAGCAATGGGCAGTGACTAGTTAAAGCCACACCTCTGGACTGCTATGAAGAATGCTTTAAGAAACCCAGTCTATTCTTTACTGGAATTTTCTATGCAGCAGGAGCCAAGCTGGCTCCTTCAGGAGGCTGTGCCTGGGCAGCAGGCAAGGAAGCTCCCAAATTCAGCTCTGTGCTTGCCTCAGCCAGCCCCTGCTGCCCCACAGCTTCATGGTGGACATTGTGTCAGAGTCACCTGAGCCATGAGCCCCCAGCAGATAAACAGATTATTACTGCAGCCTCAAATATGGCAGGCAATTCTCAGGGGCTATCAGACCTTTGCTCTGCACAGAAGTAATTTTGTGGTTTTGTTTGTATGGACAAAGACTTACAGAAAAAACCTGTGCCCTGAACATCCAGCTTCCTCCAGCATACCCTGAAGAGCCTCCTGTGCCATGACAAACTAATTGCACGTGTTAAGGAAAGCCTGTTACTTTGGCTTTTTCCACTGTACATCAAAAAAGCTATGTTTGATTTAAAAGCACACACACTTACAAATACTAAGGGAATCAGCTACAAAGAGACCACACAAGCTGTTCCAACCTTCCACAGAAGTCTGGGGTTTTTTTAAGCATAAATACACAGCCACCTCTTCAGTTTGCCCTTTCATCTATTCTGAAACACTTCTTAACACACACTTCATTTCCTAACTAGCTGATCATATACAAGTTTTTGGTTTGTAGCTTTAAAGCACTAAAAAAGATGAAGGTAAAATACAACCTTGATCCTGGAAAAGAAGTCAGCAAGGATATTGTGGGTGTCTCACAAGTCACAGAGCTGGGAAAAAAGAAGCCTGTCCTGACCCTGTGCTGAAACCTGATCCAGTTAAAGAGGCACATGGATTACCATTTATAGCATTTCTCAGGGGCTGGAGTGAGGGGCAAGGAGGGCGGCAGACAGCTCTCAGTCTGGCTGCAGGAGCCACTGGCTGCCAGCAGGGTTATAAAACCTGCAGATGCTGGGCGCCAAAGAAGGATGGTTTTCCTCCCCCTGTTGCAGTGCACCTTCCACACTGCTGCTGTGTTAACCACCCCAAAAGCACGTGTGTGCTCAGGAGAACAGCAGCACTGTTTGCTCACAGTCTGGGAAAAGAGGATAACAGGCGAGACCAGGAAGAAAAGGCAGACACATTTTTGTCTGAATCTGCAGTTAATCCCCAGAATAGGTGAAGATACACTTATATGGCCATGCAAGGTAGTGCTTTGCTCTCAAACTCAACATGAACAGAGCAGTGTGAGGTCCAGTACTCAATGGGTGAACTGGAAATTACCCTTTCTTGTATTAGCCAGCTAATGACATGTCTCAAAGAACAAGGTAAATGTCCTCAAGCTGGAAATTTATGACCCTGTGACAGAGAGTTGAGTGTCTTCCACAAAGGCAGTTAGTTTCTGTCTCTTCTCCAATATGGCAAAGATAACAGCACAAGATTTTGGAACTATGAAAAATCAAACAGCAGTTTTGATGCTACTTTCTTCAACAAAACAAATTATTTTTTAAAAAAATATTCATTATTCTCCAACAAAATTACACGCAGTGTCACTCGCACAAAAAAACAAAACAAAAAACCAAACCAAAAGAAAAAAAAAAAAGCAGCTTTCTGAGACATATTTTTGGTGTTCAGCCACTGTCTTAGTCAACTACAGTTTGTCATGAGTTGAAAACAAAGGGTTTTCTTCTTCTCTTCATTTTTTTTTTGGCCTAAACAGAATGGGGGAACTATGAATTCACAAGCATTCCCAAGCAGGATAGCTCCTTTTCAGGCATCCTTTGAGCTCTGACACAAGCATGCTCCTGGTCTAGCAGAAAACCCCAAGCTTTGTTCCAGGATCAAAGAAAACAGAGGATGCTATGCAAATTCTGGGCAGCCTGACCTTCCTCCCTTCCCCCGGCCTTCATCATTGAAGAAATATCCAAGCTGCATATGCAAAACAGCACTACGTATAAATGAAGTTAGTGGTTGAACTGACAGAGTACCCATTACATAGGCAAAATTATCTCTTTAAAACTTTAAGAAGTGTAATTTGATATTCTCTTATCTAATTAAAATAATATAAATTATGTACAGAAACCGACAGCTCTAGAAAAAGGAGCTGAGCAACATCTTCCATTTGTCTCCACTTGATGTAAAGGTCTGTTCTTACAGCTAGAAGGTTAAATTGTTCTGCAATTTAACCTTCATTCTTCATCCTATGGGCTAGGATGGCCAGAAAGGACACCAATTTGTACCAGTCAAGGGCATGTTTTTTCTGAACCAGATAGTTGTTCATAAGAAACTGGGATGAAACCCTCAAGTTCTTATTTTCCTCAGGCCTCTGACGGACCATTAGATGCATTAACTTTCACTGCAGATGATGAAAGAGAGAGACACCACAGAGTGAGGCTGGATTACAACCAGCAATTCTGCAGGAAAAGATTCCTATTTCTGCTCCTTGACCTATGAACTAGCTTTGTTTGATTCATTCTGAAACCCTCTCTCATAAATGAAATATGGAGAGAAAAATCATCTGGTTTAGGTGTGAGCTGTAATCTTTTTCTGTATCACCCAAAGCATGGTCAGACTTGCAAAAACCCACATATTCCTGCATTACAACACATTCTAGAAAATATAAACTTCCACTAATTTCTAGGCAAAGCTATAATAATGTAATGATGCAGACTGATGAAGCTAAGAGAAGAGAAACACATTCTTATAGAATCAAAGAATATATCAAGTTGGAAGGGACCCCTGAGTATTAATAAGTCCAACCTCCTGCTCCTCACAGGACTACCTAAAATTAAATCCTATGACTAAGAGCATCATCTGGATGTTCCTTGAACTCTGACAGGCTTGGTGTTGTCACCACTTCCATAGGTAGCCTGTTCCAGTGACTGACCACCCTTGCAGTGAAGAGCCTTTTCCTAATGCCCGGTCTGAACTTCCCTTGACACAGCCTCACTGCATTTTCCTGTGCCCTACTGCTGCTCATCAGAGAGAGATCAGCACTTCCCCTTGGCTGCTTCTCTTGAGGAAGTTATAGCTAAGGAAATAAATTTAAAAATCCAGAGCTACTCATCCAGTACTACCCCCATGCTTATCTTTTATCAGTGCCTTTGATTTAGGGTGCCTGTGTCTGCAACACAAATCTATCAAAAGAGAAATGCTGTGCTGCCTCAAGAAGCAATATGCATATGTCCTAGGGCACAAGTAGGCAGGCAGGTTTTTAACTTAGCTAATAAAAATAAAAAAACTAAAGCAGCAGGACTCTGCTGTGACCTGATCTGACAAAAAAAAGGGTGCAGACAACAGTGAAAAATTATTTGGAAACATTATTTCATGGGGTAATGAGTTTCTGCGCTTCCAGTTCAGAAAATTTCGACCAGTCTGAAGAGATGAACTTTGGAGCTCATCTTCTGGATCCAGATGGGATCTTCAAAATATCTGTGTGCAACTTGCATTTATGCACCTGTTTGCTGCATGCATGCATTGATTTAGAGATAAACACAGGAAATATCAACAGAAAAAACCATCCATAAAAGACCTTGCTCATCTCCTCTAAAAGGACCATTGCTGTGAAAATTCTGTAAGGATTGTTGCATGTGGATAAGAACATACACAAGGAGAGAATACACACTGCCTGCAAGCCTAGAGAGCAAAGTTCACTGAGAAGGGTAAAGCAGGGAAAGACAGTCTCTGCATCCTTGCCACTGTAGCTCCACTTGGGTTATAAAAGCATTTGCAAGAATAGTTACAGTGGGGAAATCTGTAAATGAGACATAATTCACTGAAAGGCAGTGGCATGTGAAGAGCCCTTCATCTTCACAAACAGATGCTTCTGAAAATTTTACCTCACAAACAGAAGTTTTTACAATCTCCATGCAAACTGATTAGGCAGCACTCTGAGCACTTGGAGGCATGCCAGCTATCCAAGTTCTGAGTCTCCAGGCAGTGCAGGTCTCAGGTCAGCTACTGGATTAAGATCAAAACTGGCCCATTGGAATTGTGGATTACTGTGCTCAGAGCACTAGAATGGCGGCCGCCCGCTGTGACCCTCCAGGGCTGAGCTGGCAGGACAAGCACCACTCTGCTTCCCGCTGAGACACATTTGTTGAGTCTCCAGGCTGAAGATTTGTTAGAAAGGTGTAAGGGAAAGTTTGGCTTTTGAGGTTAATACACCAGCTCTCAGAGCAGATACTCTCTTCAATGAGATTACAGCGTCTCATTCCTTCCCTCTGAAGGGCAAGGACACTCATTAAGCAACAGGTACCTGTAAAATGCAACACCTGGCACACAACACCCAACCCTCATTTAGCAGCAATGACATCTGCCTTCAGCTTACCTGTTTTATGCACTGCAGCCGGTCATTGGTCTGCTGTATGTGCCTGTCCATAGAATTCATTTTGATTGTCTCCACCTTCTTCTACCTGAAAGCCATTAAAATCCCTCGATCTGCAAGACAAAAAGGACAATAAAGATCACTGAACATGGTCCTTACACTTCCACCACCTCAACTATTGAACAGAGCTGCTTGCAAGAAACCCTTGAGCATGCTGTGAGATAAAATAATAATAATCCAAATAACAATGACAGCCCGGCTTTTGCAAGGACAAGGGCATGGGGATTCTTCCTAATCTTCCTCAAAGAGAAAATACCTCCCATAAATATTAAATTAATCAGATACAGCAGAGTATTACATGGCCAAAAATAGCACAAAATGTGTGTCCTCAAGAATCTGGACTTCTGGATTGAAAATAAAGGTAACAGGTACATTTTGGACGCTCCTCCAACCAGCAGATCTATTTAATGAGCCCTTGAAATGGGCAACAGGACAGGGCAGGAAGGACTGAGATCCACAGCTCAGCCCAGACTTTAAGA
This sequence comes from Trochalopteron elliotii, assembly GCA_024734555.1. Classification (NCBI taxonomy): domain Eukaryota; kingdom Metazoa; phylum Chordata; class Aves; order Passeriformes; family Leiothrichidae; genus Trochalopteron; species Trochalopteron elliotii. The sequence goes on from JANPWX010000054.1 coordinate 6,453,349, forward strand.
ATGACAAATATCCAGATGCACAACCAAGCATATATGGCATAGGCCTAATCTTCAGAGCAATGGGCTGCACAGTTCCTGCCTTCTAGAAAAATTGTGTTCATTCAGGTATCTGTAGCTGAACAAACTACTTGTTACTTCTGGAAAAATACAGCCTGTGGTCTTTAGGTCCATCTCTTAACAAACAGTGCAATTTAAGGCAAATGAAACCTTCCTGTAACTTTAAAAAAATCTAGAAAATAAAAATTAAGGCTCAGAGTACTGTTTGGAGTTCATGAACAATGAGTGGGCACAGAAATATATACCCAAATGCCCCATTTACACCCAACTTTACAGCAGCACAAGCAAGATCCCAGTCTTGCACAGAAACCTCTCCCTCATGAACCTCTTCGGTGGCACTGAGTGGTTTGTTATTCAGAGCACTGTTCGTGACAAAACTCCACTCTCTCCAAACACCTAAGAGAGAGCACATTTTTCAGATAGTTGTCTGGTTAGAGAAGCTGTTCACCACTTCTGATACATGACTCAACATCTCTTCAGTCAAACAATTCCAGCACTGTCCATACTCAACCCCCTTGAGGGGAAGAGTGTTCCTCATGGTGGGAACCTTGATTACACAGCTCTCACAATGAGACAGATCCCAGACCACAGATCCACGTGCATCCCACACACCCAAACCACGGGAGATTTCTGTACCTAGCTGATAATGCTCTTTCACGGCTCCTGCTGGATTAGACTCAGGGGAAAAAAATCTTTTCTGCTAAACAACTAAATGAGGTCTTAGAACAGCAACTCAAGCTCCTCACCTCCACGCTCTAGACACAAGAGGGTTCAATAAAGCATTCCTGTCAATAAATTATAATACTTATGAAACAGAAGAGCCAGTTTCACACGCAAGTATTATCTTTTGATTATGCCACTGCCACCTTCTCAATAGCAAATGCCATCCAAAGGTCCTTTAGCAAATGTAAATTGATATATTTTATTAAAGGCCAGTTACACGGTCTTATCTGCCTGCAGGACCCCCAAACAGACCTCAGTAGTCATGAAGTTTAATCTCTCAGTGGACAGCAGAGGTATTTATCTAGAGATAAGCTAGCCTAGACATGACACTACTTCAGCAGTGATCCATCTTACAAGCTAGGACACATTATCTGCATTTTAATTGAACATCAGCAGAGATGGAGAAGGGTGTACTGAAAACAAATACATATACAAGCACATAGATGTCTGTTGAAAAATTTGAAGACATAAAAACTGGGGCACCTTTTTTTTTTTTAAGAAAGTTATGGCATTTTTGAATTATACAATTTCATGTGTACACATGTAATACCACCCCAGATTGCTGCCTTACAGTTAACCATATACAAAATCAAAGGTCGCTATCAGCTACCTGAGCCACAGCTCATTATAGTACTTGTCCAAATTGCCATTTCTCCCACATGGCACAGCTTCTCAAAGCCCATCTGGAAAAGTAGAGGGGCAGAATACACCAAAGTAACTCACCTAACTGAGCTGCAACCCGACAAGGCTCTTGGAGGCAGGACTGGGAATGCAATCCCCTACTCTTCTACACAGACAGGGCACACAAATTCTGTAATAAACTGATCAAATTCATTCTCCAAAATAGTTCTGTTTTTAAAACCCAGTGGCTTTCATAGAGAAGCACTCTCTTAACTCTCACCCTTCCCCTAGTGGCTAGAAGAATTTTCACTTCCATGCTCAATTCCACTTGTTCTCACATCATTAGCTCTATGGCTGAGTCCTTGCCCTGCCAGGCTCCCTCTGTCTCCTCCCTCCCATGGCATGGATGGAAGATCACCCACCAGCTGTCACTGCTGACAGTTTGCTACTTTCACAGCCCAATCTCATTTATTCTCTCCTGGTCAAGAGAAGGTCCTCAGCCCACTAACTCGCCTGGACAGTAAACATTCATTGCACGAACCAAACAGCCAAAATTGTACACGTGAAGCCTCATCACATACAACACTTTATATTTGAAATGCCCTGCCTCACCGCCGCAAGACTCATCTTTATCTTTCTCTCAGACACATCATATGAGCATCAAATAGAGTCATTTTTTTCAGTGAGCATACTGGCTCTAAGTAATTTCTGCTATAAAATACGCAGAGCTTATTAGTGGAAAACCATTATTATCTGGAAATTACTCTTTCATGGGCCTCAGCAAGAATTAAAAGATTAAACGTGGAAAGTGAAAATTATCATAGAGATCAGAAATTTCACCATGGCAGAATAAGCATTTTGACACCAGACCATTTTGGCTGGAAGAAAAATAACAGCAGAATTAAATTTCCAGTAACTATGCCTACTACATGGGTATTGCTGTACTCTGGCCTCACTCCCCACATGCATATCCTCACCCTGAAATTTAAAAAATGCCCTTTCTGTCGATCTCATCCTATTTTAAAAGTAGCAGCAAGATCACCTTAGTCGAAAATAACAGTACTTAAGATACAGAAAGGCCGTCAGGGCTGAATAAGAACAGACTTCTATTCAGTTAAGTGCTGTGCACTTATCAGGTCACAAGTGAAAACGACTTTGCGGGGTCCCTGGCTGGCCTGTGGTGTCCCTGCATTAGACAGCATGCTAAGATTCAGGCCTGCGAGCAGCTCGAGAGACAGCAGGGGATATTGCTGATCAGGATTAAGGGTACTGGCAGAGGAGGATAGAGAAGGGAATTTTTCCCGGTGCTTTGTAACAAATCCCCTCTGTTTGATGCACACATTAGCCAGAAAGGTTGTATGCTACTGCTTTACATGCTAACTCCATCCAAAAGGATAAACAAAAAAAGAAGTGTTCCCAGCACCTTCTGGTAATTCAACAATAAAAACCCCCTTCTTTCTTTTCTGAGGCAAAGACCCAGCCTACCCCTCTTAAAAAAAAAAAAAAAATTATGTGAATTATTCTTCCTCCTTCCCTCCCCTCTAGCACTGAGAGTTTATAGCCCTGGGCTATAAGTAATTAAAGAGGCCTCATTTACATATTTATGATGTCTCAAAAATGGAGAATGGTTGTCTTAAAGGAACAGATGTATCGACCTGTTAGCCTTTTTTTTCTTAACCCTAAACATACTGAATCTTTTAAACCATTATTACAAACCCTTCTTCCATATTGAAAAATGAATGAAATTTTTCACTGGTTCTACAAAAGAGAACTTCATGAGATTCTGCTACACTCTGTGTTGGGTGACAGTTCAGCTAAGGAGACTGCAATTATTATATCAGAAACTGAACTTCCAAGTAACACACTTAAGAAAACAATTCAGTAAAATGCTGTCTCCACAAGTTCCTAAGGCAGCCTGAACAGCCTCCTAGAGAGGCAAAGGAAAAATTAAGCATTATTAAGAAAAATTAAACATTTCACCACTGCTTCAAACATGTCTAAAACCATTCAGCGTTTTGAAAGTGAGTGTGGATTCGGTTCTGCTCTGGGGTGAGCACTCCTCATGGCCAGTACTGCCACCCACAGCGAGAGCTCTGCCCCCACGGGACCAATGGACCAGGGAAATCTGCTCCCCTGCAGCCAAGGGAGTCCTGAATCATCACTGAAACAGACCTAGCCTTCTCCCCGAGCTTAGAGACTTCACATGGTGCCTTCTGCTCTTGTTCCCACAGGTTTCCTTCTCTCACTGCTGGGCAGAGATGGAGCTGGAGCAGAGCTCACCAGAAACATCAGCTGCTGCCCAGATCCACCAGCCCCAAGCACTGCAACCCACCCCCCTGCTGCACAACATTCCTCCAGAAACCAAGTTTTTAGCAAATAATCTTTCCACCAGAAATCCATTCTGAGGGCAGAGGAGGAAAGGCAGCCCTTCCCAGGAGGTAGGGCAGGCTGCTGTGAGCAGTGCTTGAGGCCAGCAGCACAGCATCACCCCAGGTCTCCATTTCCACAGGAGACCAGCCACCCTGCGGTGGCTGCACCAGACAAGCTCTAATTTGGAGGCACTTCAGACCACTCAGGGCAAGAAGGCCATAAATAAAAAGGAAACACCTTTATCGGTTAAGAAATTTTAACAGTAGGTGAGAAGGGAAAATGAAGATCACTTCCTTAAGCAGGGATTCAGCACAAGCAGCTCTAAACATCCCTGCCCCCTGCCTCCACAGCACACAAGTTGGTTAATGCTGTTTATTCAGTCAGCTAAAAACTAATGATTTCCCTCCAGTCTCCAGCATGCAGAGGGTACGAGCTACGAGAGGGCAGACAGTCTGTATCTACGAAGTGACTTTGATGAAGCAACAAGCCAGGCGGGAGCGAGGGCGGCAGCGGC
>JANPWX010000054.1:6457970-6634494 GCA_024734555.1 Trochalopteron elliotii
ATCGGGGGGACCAGTGGGGAACAGCCGCGCTCCGTCGCCTGAAGCACCGACTCCCGAGGAGCCAAGTCCGAACCAGCCCAGCAGCACCCGGGAGCCTGTCACCTCCAGTGGTGGATTTAAGAAACATCATTTCTCCCAGAGCCCTGTCCTGGTGGTAAAATGCGGCGCTCAGGAGACAAACCCCATCTAATTCCGCTTGACGTGTCCCTTGCCATTAAACATACTGTACGAAGTTGTGTCTTGAACTATCAGAACGCACCTCCGTGTGCACACACAGGTTAACGCTACTAATTGCGTGTAATTGCATGGATTCTCCGCCGCAGCCCCAGGCGGTGCCCGCCCGCGGCACAGCCCAGCCCCGAGGCGCAGCCCCGACAGCCCGCACAGCGCGGGCACAATGCAGCTCGGCACGTCTGCACTCAGGCACATGGCTCACACAGCATTCAAAGGGCACTAAGCCCGCTTTTCAGTACGCGAATTTTCAAAGATGCTTTCAAAGATCATCTGCTGGAAAAAGTTTAATATCTATCCACGACAACTAATTTATTTCTTCTACTAGATATGGTACAAAAAGTATAAAATGTCAGGTGAAAAGCCGTTTTCATCATTAAACACTTGAAAAAGGAAGTTGTTTTAATAAAGCTTTATTTACCATAAGCTGTTAAATAGCTACTGCTGTTGGCTTTGAGCTATTAAAAAGGGCCAGATGTGAGACAAAGCAGCGTTTGTTATGCTGGATGAGGAAGAATAGATATTTGTGCTGTGCTGCTTTCCATTGTTGCTCTACAAATGTGCAGTAATCCCCAGAAGACTTTCTATCATCTTTGACTGCGAGAGAGGGAAAGCGAGTGTGTGTGCGCACACAGCGCCCGGCAGGAACGGCTTCAGGGAGGTGGGAGCAGGTTTTTGTAATTTATGGTGGCTTGAGCTGCAAGGGCTGGCAATTTTGTCGGGTTTAAGGAAGCTGTTTCCGCAGCCGTGTTCTTGGGAACGTTTTTATATACAGAGCCTGTTATATGCAAGCACCAAGAGCCAGCCGGATACACACAAAAGCAAACCCACACATGCTTTTGAAAAAAAAGACAGCATGACAGCTTGCATAAGCAAGCCTGCTGGACTCCTCTGGGAGGAGGAGCGGCAGTGTGCAGAAGTTGTTCAATCATGAAGCACATCTGCACACTGATTACAAAAGCAAAGGTGGTCGGGCTAGCTGAAAGCACACACACAGCACTGGGATACGACCTATGCTTCAAGTGTAGATATAGAAATATAAAGAAAGTCACAGACTGTATAAGAGAGAGCTGAGAGAGTTCCCTCGAGCCTGGACAAGTTGGCCATCAGCCAGCACTAACCATTAAGCCCTGAACTGCCTTTTGCACCGGCAACCCTCACCTCCAGCCCACTGGCTGAAATGAGTGGTTTCCTCAGACCGAGAGCAGCATCTGCAGATCACAGGTAATTGCCCTGCTGCATGCTTGTATTATAAGGTTGGTTTCCCCGCATTCCACCCAGCTCCTAGTGTAATCAGCTCTGTCAGCTTGTTATCTTTAGGGAGAGCAAGGAGGTAAAAGGACACTGCGGTTTAAAACAGCATGAGATAATAACACAAAATTAAAGGCAAAAGTGTGTAGAAGTGTGCTGCTGGGGAGCCAGGGCTGAGAGCCCTGCTATAGTGCTCTCAGAGGCTTTGCACACTCCAATATAGACAGATCTGCTACAACAAACACTGACAGTTCCACAGCAGAACCCACTGATCCAGTAGTTTACTATATGTACTGTAGCTTGCAGGTAAGAAATACTAATCCTCATTGGGACAGCTACAAGCAAATGACCCATCCCTAAAAGCTTGCTGGGTTGTGTTCAAATAATTTCATAATCAGCATCTCTGATCATTCCTCACACAACAATGCTGTAAAAAAATGATAAATTGCCAGGCTCTAAACTGAAGCTGAATCAAGCACCTCTTGCCACCTTCTGGGCCTGGTGGGAGGATTGCAGAAGTCAGGTGAGCATAAGAACAGAAAAAGGTTTGCATTCTGGCATGCAATGCTCACTTATTTACCTAATGAAAGCTTGGTTCTTTCTGAGGTTCTGTGGTAAGATCAAAGTATTTGCTGAGAATTCTTTGTGTCTGCCTACCAAATCCTGCAAACAGGCATGCAGTATTGCTAACCTCACCTGGCTTACACACCTTCTGGGGGCTGTCTATAGAACAGCAATAAAGAACATCTATGAAGTGGAAACTTTTTCCTGCTTTTGCTAGACATTTATCAGCTACTAAAGAAAACCAGCTGGTTTGGACACAAGCACCTAAGTTATTTGCTTAAAACCTGAAAGATGAGCTACAGAAAACAACCTAAGATAAGCATTTTCTAAAGGTCTGGAGGAAACAGTCATGACCTAACTGAACTGTCAAAGACAGTCTCAGAAGGATGAGGAAAGGACAGAGCAGAGATGGCACTAGCAGCAAATATTTTTAACAATTACCTATCAAAACCTGAAGATGCTAGTCTGTGTTTGCTATGCTCCAATAACATCTCTCTTGCAGAATATAGCCTGCTATATAACAAAGGCTAAAATTTCTTGGGTCAACCCAAAGAAATGCTCCTAGCAAGAACCATCTGAAGCCCACTGTGAATTAGAAACCAGAAGGATTTGCATTCTGACACTGAAGGCCCTCTTACTTATCTGATGAAACCAGGCATGTTTTGGAAGTTGAACTGTAGCATTTGAAGGAAATTGCTGATTTCTTCTCATGATACTGTACCATCACAACTTCTATTCCTCATTACTGAATGGCAACACAAAGAATATAACAATCCTCCATCCCTAAAATATACTGCACCAAGTAAAGGAATGAGGATAGATTTGGACTCCGTTTTTTTTCCCCCCCACTAAGTTTAGCATCATAAAGAAGGCATATAGTCAAAGTGGATGGTATTTTCTCTTTATTGTCTCTAAATGTAAGATCTATTCATCTTTTCTTTCATTTTATGAGATAAGAAAGTCCTCCTAAGACCAATGATTTCTGATAAGCCACCAGGGAAGGCATCACTACTTTGGAGAAGACCTCTCAGAGAGAGGGAAGGAATGGAGAAAAACATTAGCTCAATCAGCAAAGTCTCTGGAGAACAGAGCAACTGAATAGCTGGTTTGAGACACAAGCTTCAACAATTTTCACATCAGCCATTATTCTGGCCTGTTCTGATGAAATTTAAATATTTACCAAGCTTCCCAGAATAGAAGCAATATAAATTTCAGGAGGACCAGCAAAACCTGTAAAAACTAAATATATCTGAACAAGTAAAGTAGATGTTGGATGGCTGTGAACTTTTGTAACTGGAGAAACAGAGCAGTTGCTGGCAGCCCAATTACTTTGCCTGCACTGCTTTCAGGTGCTATCCAAATGGGGCTTCTCACAAACTCTCCACTTGCTTTGAGTTATGACAATTTAGTGCTAGGGGGTTACTTTCTTTTAAGTAACTTATATATAAGTTATATTTAAGTAACTTAAATAACTAGTATCTAGAGATACTAGACAAAACTACAGTTTTGGTAATGTCTATAATCTATTTTATCATATTCATTTTAGGGCAGCTGACTGGATAGCCACCTATATTAATACTTCTGGACCTGCAGAATACACATTAAAAACCAAAGGATTTGGTTTTACTGAATTGTCAATACAGCTGAATTAACATTCACTGCTTCAAGTCACCACCAAATCCTAAATTTTGAGAAACTGTACTGAGAGTCTGGGTAAAATGAGCCAGGATTGGACAAGCAAATCAAATGACTGTGCATCCCTCACGGAAAACTCTTCTGTACATACATAATGAAACACTGTGTGAACACAATATACTGGAAGACTTGAAATGTGACTGCTGTTTATGTTAGTCTCAACAGCTAGTATTGAAAGACCTGAAACAATCAAAGGGACAGATTCATTGCTACTGAAACTTTATCAAGAAGCCCAGAAATACTTTGGACACCCTAGAGTTGATTTTGAAAACAACGTATTTTAAGACTAGTTCCAACTGCAATGCCTTCAATTCCAATAAAGTCAAATCTGCACACATCCCTGCTACTTGCTTATCTGTAGTGTAGTTCTTGCTATTCATACTTTCCAAGTGCCCCTGATTCCAGGAAGGTAGAAATTCTTCTAAACACCTAGGTGACAAAATACTGCCGGAGCTTTACACAACAAAGCCTGCTGCCTTCAAGAAAGATTTTATCTGAAACATTCATGATCCTCTGCCCCATGTGGTTTTCTCACCACCTTATCATTTGAGAGGAACTTTTTATCTAGAAACTAGCCTCTGAGAATTAGCAGTGTCCCAAACCTACTTTAGAGGCTAATAAAGAGAATCTTACACTTACCATGAAGTAAGTTTCTATTTACCAAAAATCTTAACAGACAATTTAGTTTTCAAAGGTGTATGAATTCCATGGTTAAAGATCTGTCACGTGCTCAGTTCACGAACAAACCTCTTGGGATAATCAGGAGCAGATTTCAGTAGAACTTCTTCTGGGAGAACAGATCTCTGTTGTACCTCCACTAGGTCTCTCACCCTCAGGTGATAGCACAACCAAAACTGAAATGGCCTTTGGCAGAACACAACACAGATCTCAAGCAGGTTTTTAAAAATCCTCTCAAGTATTTGAAAGCAGCAACTATACAAACGCTTAATTTGGCCAGAACAAAAGCTACTTCGACTGCAAAGACTAGGAACCAGTGTGGTATCTCCTGTGAAGAAGAGGAGAGCACAGTTCCCATCATCCCCACTGCAGTTTCCACTGGAACAGGCTGGGAGCGAGCCTGACAACTTATGAGCGACAAGTGTCTCACAAACTTCCCATCTTTATTACAGACAATGTAAACAGGAACGCTATTGCTAATGAATTATTTATAGTGTGGTCCATAAATTAAGACACTGAAGACTGTCTTGCATTTTTCATATCACCATCATTACTACAAAGTATATGCCCAGAAGCTTTTTCCCATAACTGCAGGACAAAGCCAGCCCTGTGAACAGAGACCTGAGCTCCTCTCCACCACCAAAGGCTTCACTTCTTCAGCTTCTCTGGCTTTCCAATCGCATCCAGTGCTGCTCTGGGTAGACACTATCTCCATCAAACACACACAGTGCCTAACACAAACTGCAATTCAGACTAGGGCTACCACATGCTAGTTTAATATGGACAACAAAGTGATAGTGTGAAATCTTTAATGAATGTATTACTAGAAGTTAAAGATAAAACATCTAATATTACCCTTCTTGCAATTTCAAGACAAGATTTCCAGCATTCAGCCAGACTTCCAAATACAGAATTAACTTGATAAACTTTAACTGTACATCCAGGTGAAAGCTGGATAAAAACAGTTCAAGTCCAGATGGTATTTTCTTCTACTCATACCCTTCCTTTTTTTTTCTTTTTTTTCCTTTTTTTTTTGTTTAAATGGTTATTATAATACAGTGGAACAGACCTCAAAAAGCTACACACTTTCCTTCTTTGCTCCCAACAGCAACACTACAGACTCCAGAGGTCAGCTTTAGAGCCTTCAAGTTTTTCTGAAGCCCTGCCTGATTAGACGTACTCTGGAGCGACTTTCATTGTGATCAAACGTGATGTGCTGGTGACACACATACAAAGCTGGCAGAGCAGCCACACTGCAAAGCCTTTAGCAGGCAGGAGGTGTAAGGACTCATTCCTAACAACACTTGGCTCCTCTGAAAAGGAAACAAGTACCCCCTCTGAAAAGGTTCTGATGAACTCAAGGAGAGACATGTTATTGCGACAATATCGAACCTTGCAGAGAATAAAACTCTTTCTATCCTACATTTCCTTGTCTTTTGCTCCTGATCATTTTTTTTTTTTTTTTGGTGTCCTGGGGTGACTATATGATGCTTGTATCCCCAATTATTTATGTTCTGTTTATTCTGGATATTAAGTTCTGCGCCTTTAAGACTGGTTCCCAGAGTAAATGGAGGAAAGAAAAAGAGTGCAGTTTGTTTTCAGAAACTTCACTCACTCCTCCACATTCCCGTGGTTACATTTTGGCACCTTCCCCGCCCCCCCCTCCCCCGAGTAACTGAAGTGCATTAGATCTGAAATTTGGAGGGATATATTTTGAAGCATGGTTCATTGCTTAAAAAGCCTAGCTGCCCAATATGCCATATTACACGATTAAAAAGGTTCCTGCTTATTGCATTACTGATCCAGGCAGAGATAGCAAAGGACAGGTTGGCATGAAACAAGTCATGTTCCAGGAGCAGCCCATTTGCTCCTGTCCCATTTGAGACAAGGGAAGCAATTCAAACAGTACCAGATGTGAGAATTTTTATTTTTTTTGATTTTGTTTCATTTGACATACCCCAATTAATGAAGGAGTTATTTAGTAAACAGCAGTTCTTCCTTCCCATTTAAAAAGCCATGTCACAAACTTGAACTACTTCAGATTAAGGACTTCTTTGACCCATACTTTCCTACCTTTCCCGTAAGTCAGATATTGAGCCTGGCTCCACTGTCCCTTATAATACATTTAGACACTCACCAGTCCTGAATAAGGAAATTCCTACTCTCTTGCCTTTTTATGCTGTCCATCAGCTGCTCAAGACCTAGGCACTTGCAGGTTTTCCTCCTAGGCTGATGGTGGCATTCAAAATGGCAGACAGTAAATGACTACAAAATGCAGAGCTGTATCTTTTGTCTATACACTTCTCAGCTTGTAATTTCAGTTTTACTGTACAAAGCATAAGAAGCAAGAAAACACTGACAGAAACACTGTCTTCCTCCAACAGCAGACTCCTGGGCTACTGGCAAACAGCAAAGCAGCAACAATTAAACAAGCCCTTAAGTCAGATGCAGGAAATACTAATTTTAAAAGAAAAGTCTAACAGACCAAAATTCACCAACCTTTTTACAGGTTGGCACAAATACTGGAGAGGTACAGATAAATGGGATTGCTATAATAGAATATATGACAAAATATTTTTATGAAACACCAAAGGACAAAGTGTGACTTCCCAGTTCCTTTCAACAACTACTTCTCTGCAGAAAAATAAGAATTATTTGACAACTTTTTTCTTACCAGCTCAAATATAGAGGTATTACTGTAATACTAGGTATTATGACCATCTGCATGGGAGGACAAAATCAGAGCATGAACCCTTTCTTGACCGCACAAGATTTTCTTCAGAAAGGAAGCTGTAAGCCAAAGAAGAAAGCTATACTATGTGTAAACAGAACCCTAACCTGAAGAATTGGAGACCTATGTCTGCCCAGAAAGACATAAAAATACATGGATTGAAAGTAATTTGTATCAGCAGCCAATGAAACCCCCCCAAAACCAAACAACTCTGTCACAGAGTCTGCAAAGAAAGTTAAGCAACATTAATCACTTTCCTTTGCATTCATTAAAGCATTACATTGATCTAAGATTTTCTACAAAATTATCAGTACTTACTAAGCACCTACATGAATTCAATCATACACTCATTAACCATAAAAGAAATAAACAAAAAAATGGAAACCCTAAAATGTCCGTTATGTGACTGTAAAAATATTATGCATTAGTTCCTTGTAAGGTCAAATTAGTCCCTGAAAATATCCCATGATAACAGTCAAAAGTCAGTGGATCTTGGTTCCACAGAATGACATGCTACCACCTGCAAGTGTTATAAATCTATTGGACAAGCTGCCTATTTTCAAGCTTCTCCCCATTTTACTTTCCATGAGAAAGGACACAGTTTCCACAAAAAAATGTTTTTTTACTGCCTTCAATAAGCCTGAAAAAATTTAGAGAGATGTGAATGACATTATATAGCAACACTGTGACTCACTTCTACTGCTGACCAGCAAAATCATACACTTTTCAAAAATGGTGAGTGGAAAGGTATTTTGCTCAAAGGCTGACCTTATTTTAGGCAACCAAACTTGCTCTCTACTAGAGTTTGGCTACTCTGGTCTCTTCTGCAGCAGAGGTACATTGCAGGAGATCAGTTGCAGGTTCTCTAGGTGATTTGTCCAAGGTGTCAACACAGGAAATTTTGAACCTTTCACTTAAGCCCTAGACAGTGTCCTAACACTTAAGTCCTTCCTTCCTTCCCTGTCTATCACAAGAAGCTCAATATGTTAATAGATTGTCCTATTCTACTTCTAGCTGACATTAGGAATACAGATTCATTCTCTGAAATGGTTTAAAACCAATTTAGATACCTGTTTCCCGGGGATGAGTCTAATTTATTCAAGTCTCTCAAGTACTGCTAAGGACCTAAGTCTATTGCTGCCACCTCTTCAGACTATCAGAGCTGCCATCTTCACTCCCTCCCTGCCTCACATGCTGCTTCACAACTTGTTCAAATCTCTAGAAAAATTGGTTTATATTACCCGCAATTCAAGTTTTTTAAACAGGGCTATGTAATACAAGTGCTTTTAATACATCACACCTGTCACAGAGTCCAGGCTTACTAATGAACTGCATAGAACTGCAGTGCTATTACACAGCTATGGGAAGAAAATCTCTGATGGGTGTTAGCAGCAAAGTTCTCGAGCTTTCTGACTGGCCTGTGAAAAGCACCTCACCAGCACAGAATTTTTTAATAAGCCTCCTTCCTTTTGAAACTGATCTGCTATTTATAAGGCTTTGATTAAGCTAATATATGCAAATACAGATGTAAGCATACATGTGCACATGGAACAGGATGAAATGCTGGGGAGGAAAGAATTTATATAACAAATTCAGGTAAACACTTTCTTTCAAGATCAAAGAACAAATCCTAAGTGTTACAGAACATGGGAGAAAAGCTCACAGAAGTGATACCCAACAAATTTGACCCAGAAACAGGGACAATTCTGCAGCTTAGTTCATCTATGATGCAGAACATGCCTAGCTTTGGCCTAGGTTTTTATGAATCATCCCATGTACTAAACTGTAAGGGATAAACACAGGGAAATCTGATACATTTTGTTTGATACATCATATTGCCACGGCTCTACCTGCAAGAAATTGAATTTCTAAATTAGTTTAAAACATTAATTTAAGAAAACATGTCCAAGAATTGAACAAGCAATTTAACACTCAAGGGAATAAAGCAGCATTTAACCCTGAGGGTGAGCCAGAGGTCCACTCACAGGTTCAGTGAAGCACGGGCTGCTCTGTCAATCTCTGAGAATGAGGCAGGGCCAATAGGTAGAAGGGAGCCAGTTAGGATACACACTAGGCAAGGAAAATATCAGAGTTGGAAGGTCATATAAATTGCTAGACATGGAGACGAGATCTGTCAAAAAGACAAACTACCTAACAATTTTAACCTATTGGCTAGAGCTGTCCGTGTCAGCATAATGTTAACATATATTATAACCTCATTGCAAAAACATCCACGTAGATGGAAGACAACTGCAGCTAAACTCCCTCTCTTATCTTCTGTTTAGACAGAAACTCATTCTAACAGAGGCTTAAGGAAGTATTTTCTCTGGGTTTTGGGGTTTTTTTTAATCCAAATCTAACGTATCATATATATATTACAAGGAAAAAAACACTGGCTAATATGCTAAAAACATTGCTGTCAATACCTCTACAGTTAAGTTTATCAAAGCATCCATCACAAGCACCTCTATTTCCAGACAACAGTGAGTATTTTACTTATTACTACTTTAAAATAAAAGCTTTTCTGAACAGTCACTGAAATATTTAAAATAGAAAAGTGGGTATTTGCTAGACAGGAGATTAACTTTTTCATATTTTAAATTGTCTGCATTTCTTCCAACTATTACGACTAACTCAATCACAATTATGGAGCTGTGATTTTTCCTCTACCAGATGTTGATGACTCTCCATTTTAATGTAAAATCAAGTCATGGTATCTCTTCTGATGAGATCTCTATGACTTTTCTACACCACATGATTTTTAGTGGCTGCCTCAAAGCCCCACTGCTTTGCAGTATCTTCCTTGTGTCCCCTCTCCCCTGGCCTTATTTGTATCAGCATTAGAGAGAAGGCCTTCGGGAAGGCCTGGAAGCATTCATCAAATTAGTAGGTGGGACATTTCCCTGGGAGAGAGTATTAAGTTAAACCTCCACGAATACTCTCAGGGAATCCTGATATTGTTAATCCCCCAGGGTTTATGCATGAAATGTGACATTTGAGATTAGTTCAGAAGCATCTGTTCATAATGCCGAGCACTGAACCCCCAAGAATGTACCACACATCATTCTCAGAAAAAGACACCTCCCTAAAGCTTCATTTCCCTTTTGAGCCACTAAGGCAAAAGTCTGATGATTATAAAACTGACCTGCTTCTCACATTATGACCTACTAAGTGACACATGAAACGCAAATGACAAACCTCCTTCCAAGTTCCAGGAGGTTAGATTCTACTTATGGCACACATCTTACTTCCAGTATTTTTATACCTGAATAGTACATCAGGATCACTCTTACACCTTGAGATTATTCTTACATGTCAATTTTCATAGTAATCAGCCTGCTAAGCCTGTTGATCAATGAAGAAAAACAAAGCTAGCAAACAGAAAATGAAGAATTCTTGGTTTCTGATTTTTTCTTTTGGGTTGGTTTTTAGGGTTTTTTCTATTTTTTTTTTTTTTTTGTGTGTGTGTGTGGTGTTGCTTGTTTCCTGTTTTTTTCCCTAAACACAATACAAGCAGAAGCCTATTCTGAAGAATTTGTAAGGACAATGTATATTCCCTCCCAGCTACTCAAGCAGGCAGTAGACATTCATGAGTGCTGAGAGATGCACGTAATTATGCCTGAATGATTATTTATCTAGAATGAAGAGCAACTGTGAAGCATCTATCATTCTTTGTTCCAGGTCAGAAGTTTCAGATAGCCATTTAAAAAGAAAAAAATAGCATCATGTGCATGAAGCAACCAACAATATAGTGAGTACCATGAATACTGAATACAGAAATCAAAGGGTTTCAGAAACGCTGAAGCTCTAACGTTAGAGCTGTTTGTCATGTATTGCTCAACGTGAAAAATCAGTTTGGTTCACAAAAGAGACATTAACAAAAAAACACTAATTCTTTTAAAAGATACATTATATGCTTAAGGTAGCCATTTTGTACTGCTTGTGACATCTATCCTGTTAACTTCTTTTAACCAGACACTAAGCAGACATATCCAACAGGAGATGAAGTACAGCCTATAGATCAAGGAGCCCATACTGAAGTACTGAGTAACATGAACAGCATCCCATACACTTGCAGGGTCTAGCTCCTGTATTGCATCACCTTCAGAAAAGTCAGAAAGGTGTTAAAGAGCTGTAACACTTAGTTTCCCATGGCCTCTGGGTACAGAGCTCTCTAAAATGTGCCATTTCTACTTGGAAAAAAAACCCTAAATCTTTGGCATACTCTGTTTGGTACCATTCTCAGTAGTGCTTTCCATTGATCAAGCACAGTCTGAACCAAGTCAGTGTGGCCACACCTACATGAGGGATTTCAATTCCTTACCATTATCAACAGCATTTCTCATGGAGACGGATGGAAAGGAAAAGGATATAGGAAAGGAGAGCTGATACTTTGGAAACCTGCAGCAAGACATGCAGTTTTACTGCTGTGTGTCATTCTGCATGCCTGTGAAGCATGTGATCTGTCTGCACGAGGACATCCAGCATGAGCACCACTGCTGGGGGTACCAGCAACTGGGGACAGTCGCTGCAAAAAAATAGTTTGTCTGAAGTAAATGAACTTAGACCTTTCCTCATTCTTCACTGGTTCTGATAGCACATACAAACCCTCATCCTCCTTAAAAAAAAAAAATCAGCAAAACAAAGGATGGGGTTGGTTTGACTAACTTTGTTTCGCTGACTTGATGTAGAAAAACAACCCAAAAAAGAAGACCATGGCAGAAAGCTGGAATTAAGTCAAGTAAGAAGTTGGTTTCATGCTACCCTTCTATGCAGCAAGATGAGAAAGGAATACTAACCAAATTCTAATCTCAACCAGAACAGTTTAATGCTCATTTTTAAATATGTCATCTAAGAAAACAATGAATGAGTTAGGCTTTAAATTTGTTCTTTCTTCAGGGAAAAGAAATAGCAAAGGTATTTAAAATTAAACAGGACATTCACAATTAATCTGCTTTTTAATTAACTTACTTTGCTGCTGTAAGTGATTCTGCATTTACTCTCATTCTTTTGAAAATTCCAAAGTGCTACTTCTGACCTGTGATTTACTGTTGCCGTACATCTTTATAAGCAGTACTTTAGTTTAAGTGGCAGTTGCATATTAATTACAAAGTTAATTATGTGCTATGTAATCATGCTGTAATTCATTAGTTTACTCCACAGTGCGAAAGGATAATGCTAAATGGAAGACCTGATGCAGAGTATTTTAGTAATTTACATTTTTTGCATCAAATATTCAAAATATTAACCAGAAAACAATGTCTGCACTTAAAGAAGCCTATAAAACAGCTCATCGTGATTCTAGTAGCAATTGTGGTATAACTTTTCCTCCTTAAAACAGCTGCAGAAATTTAAGCAGGGTAAAGTATCTTCTCTAAAACCAAGCACACAGGGCAAAAAATCAGAAATACTGGACAAGTTCAAGCATCCAAATTTGATACTTAACATGACTCATCCTCAAAAGACATGCGCTCTCCGCTTTCTCAAATCAGTGTTTTTAACCTGTTTCAGCTTGAAAACCTAAATGTTGATGCATCCAGTAGTATAAATCACAGTTGAAAACATTGGCTACAGGTTTTTATGATTCCTCATTACTGACCCTTTGCATGAAATACTTATAGCCAGGTAATTTACTACTGGTTTCTGCCCAAAATCTGCAGGGAAATGCAATTCCTGTTTGCGCAGGTCTCAAAATAACTCTGTTACTACTGATCTATGTTTCCCAACAGAAGTACTGAACACAAATGTAAATTTATCTTTTTAATATAATGATTTTTGGTGAAAAATGAACTGGGCATATGAACAATACCATAAAGCTGTGCCTCTGTCCCAGGTTTAATTACCCCTGGAACTATTCAGCTTACTCTGATCAACAGAAATATAAGATCTAATTTTTACAAAGATGCTCTTAGTCATGAAGAATTCCCCTTCTGCTTTCAAGGGCACTCCCCCACCCTTCCAAAAGTATTTCAGCATTTACTGCTCTTCCTCAACCAACACTGTTTTTTTAACACCAGTTCTTGAGAGGTTGCAGTCTTTTTCCCTTCCAATAGCTATCACAGTGATGCAAAATGATGCTATTTGTCTGATAATTAAAAATCAACAGAGGTAGGAGTTTCTTGTCTTAAAACTAGCATCATAAAACCCATGATAAAAAAAGAACTAAAAAACCCATGATAAAAAGCAGTTCTATACAAATTACAATGCAAAGGGTCTATGTTTTTCAGCACACATACTTCATCTCCACATGGCAGCTATATTTACTTACTAAAACAAAAGCAAGGCTACTTTAGCGATTGGTACGTCTGCAGAAAATCAAGACATGCCATGAACAGAGTAGTCAACTTCTGTGCAATGTTTTTGACTGCACAATCTTTATTATCAGGCAGATTGCATCAATGAAAAGAACCCCTAACTACCCAAATAAACATCAAGAGATTACCAAATCCATGACTGAGTTTGCAGCACCTCCACAATTCTGTCTCATGGGCTGAACAAGTTTCCCTTTAAAGCCATTTGGGAAAAATAAAGAATCCATATTTTTTCAGACAAATTATGACAGTGAAACTACCAAGAGCTTTGCACTCCTTAAAATTCTAAAACAGTTGTTTAGAAAACATCATAGAGACCTCAAAATGTAAACAAAATGCACAAAGAATAACTGAAGTTCCAGTGAAAAGAAATGGAGTTAATGATATGGTACTACCTAAAATTTAAATACAGCAAAAGAGCATACTGTTTTGTGCTACTGCAATTTGAATACTACGTATATAATTACGTAGGGCTGCAGCTCGTTACTTAAACTTTTCCAAACATCAGTGAGAGAAAATGCACATGTGCCAATGTCTTTGTAAAAACAAACCTGAAATCTATGTAAAATCTTGATGTCTCTGTCGTCTCTGGTAACAATAAATAATTCTCTTTCTTTGAGCAATATGGTTCTGGATTTCCTAAGAAATGGAGTTGAAAAATTAATCTGAAGCATTACTAGAAAAAACAGTAAATATTCTGTCTAATACAAAAAGAATTTTTAGGATTCCTAATCAGTGGGAAAAGCAATTTTACTTGCAAGCTTGCACACAAGTACCCAACACCTAAAAAAACCCCCAAAAGTATTTACTCCCCCTTTAGAAAGAGCCACAAGACATCTCACTCAGTCACTAAAGCTTGGACTTGCTGAGCTGTGTAATTAATTTAGGTCTGTAGGGACTGGGTTACAGAAGGGACAGATCTACTATCAGCTTTGGCTTCTATTTCAGAGCAGGGATCTAACACGTGTTGTTAAAATGTGCATGGTATGGACAGATCCCTGCATTGGGTTTTAAAGAATCCAGAAAGCTTTTTTTTTTAACGTATAATGATACATCAAAAATCCAACAACAATTAAAAAAAACAAACACCAAACACAGCTCAAATTCTCTTCAACATGTTAGCCCATGGTAGGAAGTATTAGCCTTCCAGTTCCATATGGTGGTATAAAAAAAGCTTTTAAGAGTACGTAAAGCTTTGAAAAGTAATAAGAGAATTAATTTCATTTAATTTAAATAGAATATGGTTATATAGTTGATTCATCCTTTTAAGTTTCTGGGTGATTTCTGCACAGAAAACAAAGAAACAAACCAAACCAAAACTTTTGGTTAGTTATTTTTCTCCTACTTTAGCAAAAAGACCATTAACTTTGGTCTGGATTCTCAATATTATCCATCTCAAAGAGAGGTGTTAGCCTTAGCTAACCATCCAGGTTCCATCAACAGAAAGCATTATTTTCTGAGGATGCTTTACCATTTGCTAAGACAGATGTCAAAATTGGGTGGCACAAATTGTTCTCTGGAGATACCTATTTTTGATTATAGTGATTACAGAGAAAGTCTAGAAAATTACAGAGAAATTTCTTAAGAAGCCTGAGTCTTCACAGACTTGGAGGATGATAAAGACTCTTTAATCCCAGCCTCATTTTTGAAAACTAAATTTAATTCCTAGACATTTCTGAAATTGTGTGCCAATGTTACAAAATGCACTCATTTTAATTTGAGCAGAGGTAAAAGTATCTGAAATTAGAATCCTTAATTGTTACATGATCCTTGGTTTCTCATTACAAAAATATGGCAAGTGTTTCTTACATAATTAATAAGACCTATATCTAATTGCAAATTGTATGTAAATATGGTACTGTATATTCTACTAGCCCATTTGTAAAATGTAAGTACACTCTCTTCCAAAAACTGTTAAAAATAAATATGAAGAGACCTTTCTAGAGACTTGAGTTTTGTAGAACATGGATAATTTATGTAAAATAGTCAGTAAGTTATATAAGTCTCAATCTCTACACTAACATGTGCAACTGCACATATGTTTCATACATAATGAAAAGGGAGAAGAATATTTTCCATTATTTGGAGTCCTAGACAAGAGATCTGGGAAGGTGCATTCAACTTCTCAGTCACTCCTCCCATGGAACTCTGGGAAAGTCATAGATTCATCTATGCAGTTGTTTAACAGCAGTGGAATAATACACTTTCCCAGGGTGTTATGGGAATAGATCCATAAAAATTATGAACTACTCAATTAGCCCAATCACACAGGTAACATTAAAGTATCTAGATTAAGTATATTGCAATACAAGTGTTTTCTTTAAATTAAGCACTTCTCTCTCAGCCATGCAATGAAGCTAAATTACAAAAGCTCCCTAAGACAAATATCCTGAAAGAAAAGAAGCCTAGAGTCCAGTATGATGCTTACCACCTCTAATTATTTAAAAAAAAATTAAAAATTACAAAACTCTGAGATTGCTTAGGCTCTTTGCCTTTATCAGCGAATTTATTCTAGAGCCAATTTTTAAATAGAGCCCCAAACCAGGCCACTTTAGGCAAGACCATTAGCACATTCTTTTTTATCCTGGTACAGCCTTAAAAGAAGAGAGTGCTACTGATTTACAACTTTGAGAGTAAACAGGACTGCAAATCTCTTGCACATATCTCCCTTATCACCCTTCTCGGGACATGCAGGCATGTAATGAATTCCCAGGAGCAGCACAGGCCGCCACCTTGTCTCACCTTTGCTGACATAAGGCTTGCATTTCTCATTTGCTGCTGGCTGGCTGTCCTTGTGCACCTTGGCTCTCCCGATGGCTCCCCCCAAGGGAGCCGCAGCTGCTCCCAAAGCAGCCCTTGGCTTCGCACTGCTCACCCACCACCCGGCAATCAGGATGGGGCAGCTCTGCCTCATTACTGACGTCTGCACGAGCTGTGCTATTAGACAAAAAAAGACTCTGTTGTTCAGCAGTTCCTAGTGAGTCTGGAAGCTCAAAATTTGTTTCTGAAAAAAAGTAATATATCTACTAATGGCATTCTAAGCCTTCTGTTTTTCCTTAGTCATGTTTTAAGATGAGCTACAAATCTGGGTCTGTTCCCTCCAGAATTCAGCAGCTTGGTCTCATTCTTGCATTAAATTCCTCACGAAATGGAATTTCTGCCCACTAAGACCAAGTTTTGGTTACTCTTGTTATCATTCAACTGCAATAATTATCAAGGAAGAATGCTGAGTCCTTGCTCAGTGCAAATGTAACAGTTCAGACAGCATTCTTAGTGTGAAAAGTCACCAAAAATTTCCTTACCACTTCTGCTATAAGCTTCCCTATCACAAATACAGTTAGTCATTTCAGATCTCAATTTTTTTTAAATGGACCACAAAATAACATATCTGAGTGCTCCAGCTCAAGATGTCTCTATACTTACAATCTTTAAGGTTCAATTGTCTTCTTCCTATGAAAGCATCTCCCAAGACTTCCTTGCTTGTGAGACAATTTTCTTTCAAAGATTTACCAGTCTCCATACTCATGGTGGAGCCTCCAAAGCCCCTCAAGTAGCTTGTCCCGGTACCAGCAAAGAAAATGAAGTTGGCAGGAGAAGTTTTTAATGCTAAAAACCAGGACTGCTCCCTAGTGAGACATTTGTCAGGAATCACTCCATCTTCATAGGTGGTCTGATCAGCTGGGAGCATAATTACAGCACCATGCCTCCCATAGTGCCACGTCAAGCACGGGAAAGCAGGAGCAGACTGTGTGCCTTTGTGCAGCGCTGATGGGGCAGGGCTGGCACCGAGGGGCTGGCTGGGGAAATGCTGAAAGGCCCAGCCTGGCCCTGCTGAAGGCTCTGCTCACCTCAGACACAGCTTTAGTTAACACCAGCAGGAGTTTAATAAACACACATCAAACACTAACTCATCTAACAGTATCTGCCCTCTTATTATATGCTTTGAAATGCTTGCCTCTCATCTTACAACCTGCTTTATTCTGTTGTTCACCTTTAGAATATTAAAATTACTAAACTGGAAATGATACCTAAATTAAGAGATCCAGACACCACCGAAGCAGATAAAATGAAGTAGACAAGATCAAACAGGCAGTCTGAGAAACTCTGCATCCTGTTGTTTCATACTCTAGAGCTGCTGATCCATCAGCAACTCAAAGCACCTGTGAATCTTGCAGTGTGCCTGGCAGCAGTGATTGCAGTGTAAGCCTCAGGGTAATTTCTAACTTATTACAGACCTCTTTTTGTCAGCTCATGATGGCAGTTCTTTGTAGAGATAAATAACTTGCATATCCATCTTTGCTACATCTAAATAGAAATACAGTCATGCTTTAGAAGTCACGAATCAGAACCACCACTGCTTTCCACTTCCCCCCAACCTGCTTGACTGAGGTTTTCTAGCAAGAAGTGTAAAACCATAAACTTTTTGCCTTCAAAGAATACAGACCTTAACAAATAAATAGAAAAAGGAGGGAGAAAATTATGTATTAGAGGCCACAGATTAATAAATGTAGTGGCACAGTACTGAATATTGATAATTACCCCCACACACACTAAATTTGAAGAGATCAGTAGGTATAACACTGCCAAAGAAGAAGTCATGTACTGTAGGTGTGCAAGTCAGACAGTACATAACAAGAGAATCGCAGGGATCACTGTTTAATCCGAAAAGGTCTCTCAGGAAAATTGTTTTCTAATTCTGTAAGAAAAAAATGACAGCAACAAGTACAAAGGGCACGTAATAGAGAAAGAGAGAAGGGGAAAGATTGCATTTTACAAGAGAAAGAAACAAGAATCGTTCCTGAGATAGGATCTTGGAGTGTGGTTTTGCTAATTAATTTTTATTAACATGAGAATCTTCAAAGAAGAAGCTGCTAGCATGAAGACTTGACAGACTATAACACAGAACAACAAAAGAAAGAACAGATGGAGGAGAAATGTCTTCTTTTCCTTCACGTATCTGTGAGATGTTTGATTTCACTCACATCCCAGGCTAGGTATCAAAACTAAAACCAAATTTGATGGTTCATAATCCTAATAGGATACAGTGGCCTTCACCTTTAGGTCAAGAGTTCAAATGCAAGCCCAATCAGTGGTGACCAAATGTTGTTACCATCTGCCTGTTTAGAGGCCTAGACAAGAAGAGAAAGGTTGTTCAGCTCAGTCCCATTGTTAATGGGCAGGTGTCTCCATCACAGCAACACCCATCACGAGTGTTACTAACTGGAAGTTGAGTCAGTGAGGTCAAGAACTGAATGGGCATAAAAACTAAATTAGCAGATTAAAGAGTCCCCCTAGATAAGGGTCAAGGCAGTTGTGTGTCTAGATAAAGAGCCTTTCAGTCTTCAGGGCTTGCAGTCACATGCCTATCACTGAACCAAATTATTTTTAAATGGAAATTGAATTGAATAAAACGATTCATAATTTGATTTAAATTTAGCTATTAGACTGGTTTCCATTTTCTTTAGCATCAGCTGGAGCTACACAGAAGCATATGCACATCTGAGGCTTATGCAGCAGTACTGCTAAATATCAGTATCCTGAATGCTCCAAGGATTTCATGTCCTCCAGCCTGACAGGTAGCAGACATGGCTACAGCCACACCACGGCTACTTCACACAGGGCGAGGGGGTTTCATGCAGCAGGCTTGAAAACTCATCTGGGCTTTAAGTGCTGGGATCTGTAGTGACAGCACTGGAAGGATGCACTGGGTTTTACTGATAATATCACACACAAACAGGAATCTGTATTTTTTTCTCCTGCAGAACTTGGTATTTGCAAATAAAAAGTGATAGTAGAGCTACCTTAACTAAACTCTTTATACTGATACTGCTAAGAAACTCTTGTTAGTTTTAACTCTGCTGTTAATTTTTAATTCCTTTATGTACACTTGTAGTTCTAACAGTGTCTCAAAATGCTAAGGCTTTATAGACTTAGTTCAAAATGTTTTTCTTCCCTGTACACACACATGTATTTTTCCCTTCTACTAGATCCACTGAAATCTGATGATAATTACTTTGTTTTGA
This sequence comes from Trochalopteron elliotii, assembly GCA_024734555.1. NCBI lineage: Eukaryota > Metazoa > Chordata > Aves > Passeriformes > Leiothrichidae > Trochalopteron > Trochalopteron elliotii. Next base: position 6,477,455 of record JANPWX010000054.1, read on the forward strand.
TTCTCACAGTAAGTGTTGTGCTAGAGTCAACAATGAAGCAGGAATATGTCAGATGTGCAGAGAAGATAGCTTGAAGCATCAGCTTTGAAAAATTCTGTACAGATAGTAGCTCTGCTCTCCTCCCTGCCAGGAGAGATAATCTGGGCTCTATGCAATTTAAAGCATGTATATGCATATGTATCTTTGGGAACATTAACAGGAGCATGAGGTTTGTCCAAGGAGGAGGAGCTAAGTCTGACTTGCTCAACAATTCCCATATTACAATTGTCATGAATCAGATATTTTCTCAAATCAGATATTTCTCTTTGTCATTGTACACAACAACACCTTTCAACATCACTTTGGGAAACACGGGAGTAGTCTTTTCTACCCTGCAACTCCCACTGTTTCTCACTGGTATCTTACTTGGAGCATACTTTTTGGATGCTTTCCATAAATCACAAATATGAATATTATTTAACATGAATATTTAAAGCACAGAAACAAAGCAAAAAATCTTGCTCACAAAGCTGTTTGAAAAAGAAGAAAACAACAAGAAAAGGACACAGGAACTTGCTGTTAGTCTCTGTACAAAGTCACAATAAAACTGCAGTTCATGTAATTCTCACTCTGCACTGACACACCTTCCATTAAACTATAGTTTCTTAAGATAGAAATAAAACAATTCCTACTCCAATTATTTTCTTTCATCAGACCTGAAGGCAGTCACACAATTGATGGGAAGTATCTGTGCTTCACAGATTATACCTGGGCTTGGCAAGTTACTCTCATTTACCGTGGTAGAATGGATATTTTATACTTTTAGCTTCTTCTCCTGGCTACAGTATCATCCTGGGAAAATACTTTTCTATTACTGCTATACATTGGTTTTTCAGATTTGCCCCTTTGGGACAAAAACAATCCAGTATTTCAGGACTATCAGACACAATCTGGTCATAATTTTTTATGCTCTACCCAGAAAATTTATCCTAAAGTTCTCTAGTAATTGGAAAATAAATTCTGTATCTGCTAAAGGTTGGGTTCAATAATCCTGATTATGCCTTCCTATTACAAGGTTCCTGAGAACTCAACACAGCAGCCTGTTTTGAAGAGTTAGGAGCAACTTTCTTCCATTTCAACTAAAGAAGTTTGATGATGATGCTTTAGCAGGGTCCCCCTTCTTCAGAAAGGGCTTCTCTGTGGACACTCTTCCTGGGTGCCTGCAGGGCTGAGTGCACTGGAATGCAGCGTGGAAGATACTGAAACCTACTGAGGCAGTAAAGCAACTGAACGAGATGATGCCACTGCAGTAAGGAAACAGAAGTGATCTCACTGCCATGGTTTGGATTGTTTCCCCTGCTGTGCCTCTTAAAACATACTCTGCATGCTTTGCTAAAAAGAATCATTGAATTCATTCTCCAGGTCATATTTAACAGAAGGAGAAACTTCTATTATTTAAAATTGCTCCAAGTTAACTATTCTTTTTTGCTATTTTTGCTGTTCATTACCTACAGCATTAAAATATTCTAAACATTCTAAAATCTGGTAACTAATACCCTGTTAAAAACTGAAAAAAAGAGAGTATTCAAAAGTTGCCCATAACTAATATATCTAGTGAAGTAATTTTTCAGTGAAGCTACTGAAATACAAGTTCTACATCTAAGATGCCTCACAGGAAAATGAAATATCTGTCTAATGACTGCTTCCAAGGCACACATCCATCATCTTATCCAGCTGCTCAACCTACATCACTATTTCTTTGCAGTCTGCCTTTGTATTAGATGATGCTTAATCTCACTGATATACTAACAGCAGAAAATACAAGTAGGGAGCATGAAGTGCTGAGGACACAGGAACTACACCCTCAACCCTGTTAGCCAGTTGTACAGAAGAGAGAGAAAAGCTTTGGAAAAAGCAGGTTCCAACTGTGCTATGTAAGCAGCACTGCTGAGGTACCTGAAATGTTTCCAGTTTGAAGGCTCTCATCACAAGCAATGGTGTGGTCTAGGACACAGGACAGCCATCCATGGGTCTCACCTATCCTCCATGACTAAATACGTAACTGCTTCCAGGATATGCAAATGATGGTCAAAGGGATTAGGTGTGCTGGATCTTAGCTTGGCTTTGTGCTAAGAGTAACACTTTGTATAAAAGGTGTGGTGAGAGGCTCAGGACAAACCCCACAGTTATGCTGAAATATGTGAAAGCTACAACCCCAATCTAGTAATCAAAACAGAATCCCATCTAGTAATCAAACCATGAATCCCATAAGCACCAACTTACATACTTTGCCTCCAGAACCTGCTAGCAACACACAAAATCAGCTCTTTCAGAATCACTTTTAATTCCACAAAAATAGAAGAGAAACATGTTATTTATCACAGTCTAAGATAAATGTACAAATGTCTGTTTCAAGGCTATGGTTTTTGATAAACACATCAAATCCATTTAAACTTCTCAGAAAATGTAAGTGGAAGTACATGTCTGAATAGCCCATTGACAGTCCTCCAGAAGTCTCACAAGGCCCAATGCTCAGCAGACTGCTAAGTGATAATATTGTAAAAAGAGGGCAAATCCTGGTCTGTTTGTAAAGTTGCACAGATAGCTGTGCATTGCTCTCATTAGATTAAAGGGGATCCAAAGCCTTAGAATTATTCTGTGCTTTCACAGAATAATAATAACACAAACAAGAAAACAAAACCCTTCATTTATGTGTGTCTCTTGGAAACTTTCATAAACAAATTTGAAAAGAAGGTCTTACAGCATTCTATCTTCAGAGCAATCAAAGCCACACCTGTCCAAGGCTACAGCTGACAATCTGGCAACAGCCTCCATTATAAAAGTGATTTTTTGTGATCTACAAAAGTTTTTGCTATCTACTTTTGACACAACTTCATTATGTCACATATTTTACTAATAACGAGACAAATCTAATAGAACTAACGCAAAAGCTTAAATTGGTGAGTATATATAAAATACATGGGCATACATATACACAAATAAAATTCATTTTCTGAGTCTGCCTACCATCTTGGCCTTGCAAAGACAGCATTCTTTATGTCCATCATTTGTGTTAGATATGCTTGCCTTTTGCCTTACAGTTTCAACAAATCCATCTTTGTTCTTATACTATGAAAAGAGAATAAAAGATGTATGATTGTCCTCCATACTATTCTCTACTTCATATTCCCCCCTACCTCTCCCCTCCCGCCATTTAGTTGTCTTCTAAACTCAATATGTCAGTCTTTAATTTTCTTCTTCTTCCTGAGTAATACTTTTGTTGCCAGGATTTAAATCTTGTCTATCCTGTCTCTTCATAACCAGACAGAAAATAAGTTTTTATTCAAGGTGAGGTGACCTGTGATTTATCTTTGGGTATTTCAGCACTATTCTTCAAATATTTCCTCAGTCCAAATTAATTTACATTCTACATGATACATGAAACAGCCTTGTACTTTTCCCCACTTTGAAAATAAAAAATAACCCCTAAATTCATTGTACTCACAGAACTTTATTGGTGAGAAATTCACCTTGTCACACCATCCTAGTTTTGTAAGGATGATTAACACAGCAATATGCCTGTGTAAACAGCCTGAAAATACACTGTATTATCAATGGTACATACTGCCAGTACTACACCACTGGTAAAGAGCTTCCTTGACATTTGCAACTGATCACTAATTATTATAACCCTTCCTTCACATACACAGGGTATATAAAACATAGTAGTGAAAACAGGTGAAGTTTGACAGACTCCATCTTTACCACCAGCTTCTCACGATAACAATTTTCCTATTATTAGAGAGGGGTTTGCTTTCTCTCTCACAAGGGCACTGTGGCTCCAACTCCCCAGTTGGTACAGCACACAGTTTACATTATCACATCACTAATGTGCTGAGACAGTAGCATGTTCTGGGTCTCATATTGTAACTTAACTCCTTTTTTTTTATTTATTTTAAGCTACCTAGTGCACAAACCCAAACACACATAATTTCTCCAGGCTCCAGGACTTTCCAGGGTGGGATTCAGCAATCCAGCTGATGACTTGAGCCTCCAACCCAGACTGGTCACTGAAGTAAAGGACAACATAGCCTCCCACAAGCCATCCCAGTCTGGAACCTGCTCCTGCCCTTTTCCTCCCGTTGTTTCATGGGCTGTTTGTCACACAGGCTGTGCTTGTGATGGCTACTGTCAAATCCATTGTGGGGGCCAGGAGAGAGCTTTCCATCACACCACTGCTCTCAAAAGACACCTTCTAAGCCCACTGCAAACACAACATGCGACCTGTGTGTGCTCCTTGTCTTGCCTCTGCCTCTTTATGTCTCTACAAGTTAGACAACACTGAGATCAGAAATGGCACTTTAGTCAGAAAAATATTACTTGAATTTTTGTGTAGGACTAAGGAGAAAGAAAATACACATACCAGACACACACATACACACGCCTCATCTGTAATTCAAGGCAAACATTTCACAGTCAGTTTCTTGGCATTTTATGTGAATATATATTAAGTCTAACCAGGCTGTACGTTGAATATGTCAACCATGTCATACATAAAGCTGTCTATCACAGTCTTTCAGGAGCAACAAAATGGTGAAACAAACACACTGGGGCTCCTGACTTCCTTCAGGCACTGCTGAGTGATCTGTGGAGGCTGGTGACCAAAGTCATTCAGCTCTTCCATATGGACCTCGGACACACAAGACTCTGTGATCCCCTTTGGTGTCAGCTGCCTCCTGAGCAGGAGCACGGCCACCTCGACCCTTGTGCACCCTGGCCATACCTGCCCTGCCCTGCCCCAGCCTTCAGGCACTCCACGACTGCTGCTGCTGCAAACACAGCACACATCAACTCCTCAGACTGACACTGCTACCCCAGGTTGAGGACAGACTGTGGTTTGGCTCTTCAGCCCTAATTATTTTTTTTTTTCCTTAAGATTCATCTTTCATGCTATACCACCAGGCAGGAAAGTTTAAGATTATGATAATTTTCTGTTATTCTTCTCTGGCCATGTCTGATACTTTCTTATCTGCATTTCTTTTGCTAAAGACATTTGCTGATCTTAAATCTGGCTTGAATGAATAGCAATTGTTCCCTTCTGGTTTTGAAGGTACTTTGTTTGTCTACCCCATTCACTGGCCTGAAATCAGCAAGGCCTCAGATGGCTGTTGCTATGGCAACTCTGTTCATTCAACACTGGCATATAATGAAGACAATGTGTTTTCCATTTAGATGAGTTTTAGAGCAAAAGAGAGAAGACTCCTGCTTAACAGTCCCTGAGAATGCCAGGGTAATATAATCAGGGTTTCTGTAGTACCAGTAAAACCATCATGTGCAACTAAAAGAGTGAAGTAAAGAAAGAAAGCAAGCAAGAAAGAAAGTTACGTTGCTATTTCACAATAATTACAGTGCTGGGCAAATTAATCAACAGTGTAACTGCACTTCTTTACTCTTTAAGACCTTCTCCTCCAAGAATAATTCAGAAATAGAGGTTTTGCTCATACTTCTTTCCTAGCAGAGTGGCAATTTGGACACTACTGCCCTGCTAATAAGACACTGAAAACCTTCTCTCTCCCCCTTGCTTCCTTAACCAAAGGGGCACTGTGAAAGCACAAGATGTGTGGGTATGTGCTTGTTTTCAGAACAAGTTTTCATCAACACTGACAGGCAGAATTACTAATGCAACAACTTTCTCTGCCTCCTCTCATCTGCCAGGTCCTGGCCACGCAGGCTACAGTGAAACAGAAACAAGGAACACAGCAAAGAAATGGCTCTTTAAATACAGATACCATTCACTTTTCACATCTACACCCCACATTTTTCCACCTACCTCAGGTATGTTAAAAAAAGGTGTAATGAAGTGTGTGTTAGGAGAGAGGAAGCAGAAAGGGCTCCTGATCACAGGGAAGGGCTGCTCCTCTCGCCCTCCCGGGCTCGCTGTGTCCCACGTATCGTTACTGAAGAGAGTGTTTTAAAGAGATTCTTACAAATACAAACACTTCCAAAAAACATACCACAGAAACTTATCTACTCTTTTGATTAATGAAGTCCAGACATTTTTTTCTCTCTCCCCTTCTCCTTCCATTTCTCTTGGCCTCCTCACAAACCTTTTCTAACTTTTTACCTGGTTACCTTGTGTGCTTCACTCAGGAACTAAGAAAATAGGGATTCTTAAGATCTCCAGCAATAACAACAAAGAAGAAAATGGAAACTAGTTCTTTTTCTATTTACAGTGGAAACATTGACTTGAAAAGATTTTTCTTTTCCACTGTTTTTGCAGAGCAGCAGGGAGCTAACACTTCCTGAAGGGAAAGCCAGTTTTCCATACTCAAATGAAGTCCAATGTTTTAAAATTCTTCAAACAGGAAACAATTTGTTTTCAACTGACATATCGTTCATCAAATCAGGTTATCTCCTCTTTATTTTAGTCTAAGGAGGTGAGCGAGCTAGGAACTTAGTTCTTTTCTTTTAGGAATCACATTTATGTTATTATTTTTTTAAATGGCAAAGTGGAAAAAAAACTAGTATCAAGCCGGAATAAAGATATAGGACCTACATTTCTTTACCTTCAAGGCAGTAGCTTTTGGGTTTTTTTTCTCTCATTGCTGAAGTTAAGATGTCCAGGAGTAAGGTAATGGCCCCTTTTAGTACACAGGAAACTCTTTTCACACATGGAAGGGTTGTGGAATCAAAGTCAAGAGATTCTGGGTGTCCTTGGTGCTTTCAGCCTTTGCATAACAGCAGTCTGTGAAATCACGCACACTCACTGCAACACACAAAGCACCCCAGAATTTCAAATACCTATGCCACCAGATTGCTTAAAATTTCTGAAAATAAAACAATGTTCTCCATATAGATACCCACAGTAAAATTTCTGAGACTTCTAATTTTCTCTCAAATATAAGGTTTTCCCTTATACTACCCTTATATAAGGTGCAGCCAACTAATATTTCTCTGTGATCTAAGACTGCTTGGGCTTTGATGGGTTATAAAACTTGGTGACTACTCATACATTTTGTAACACTATCTAAGGAGGAGGATGATGTATGTCAAGATCTGTGTTTGTTCCTTTGCACTTCTACAGCTGAAGAAAGCAGTCATGTTTATGTCTGTCAGATCTTTTCTGGCTCTTCACTTGTGCTGACAGCTTACAGCCTTGCTTCAGTTCCTACAAAGCTCAAAACCTGCAGCTGCACTAGCTGGCATGCCCTTTCTCATTCCTCCCCTCCACCCCTTATCTCCCCCTTTCACACCCCCATCATTATTTCTAACTTTTTTTGTCTTGATCAAAAGCATATAGTAACCAAACCTGACCAGGCTCCATGGAGAGACCAGATTTTAAGGCATAACTAAAAACATGTTGTACATGTACTCACACTTTCCTCTTGATTTCAAACAACCAACCCCGAATTCCGAAGACCAGCTATTGCACTGATCTCACTTAATGTCAGCATACAAAAAAACAGCCATCATTTATGCAAGGGAGACAGCAATATAAATCAAGACAAGTCCAGAGTACTTGAATGTAGATTCATTGTCACTTCAGACCTTGAGACACAGCTCTTTGGCTCCTGTCAGCTAAGTCAAGATTCAAGGTTATGATTCAGATGACACAGACAAACCCATTTTGTAGTGTCAGCCCAACCAAAAGGTAGTTTTGTTTAAATCCAGTAACACCAAGTTTCCTAACAATACCATAAGAAATAACATCAGTTCCCACAGAAATTTCTGTATTACCTACTTTTTAACAGGCACAAAGTCTGCATGAAGAATTGTATTGTAGAGTTTGCAGAGTACCTGTACTGGCAAATAAAGTTACATTAAAGCTTTTAAAGTATTAAACACCACAAGAAAATTCAGATCAAACTTTTCGCTAAAAGATACATTTGTTTCCTTTCCTCAGCTCTCTTCTGTAAACACAAGCACTGCAGAAACAGTGGTGAGTAGGGCAGAGCTGTACAAGTGCACAACACAAACCAAAAGAGCAGAGTGTGCAACAGCAGAGGGTTCTGAAGGGAAAATTTTGCTGGTTTTCCTAGATCCAAATGTCCTGGTTAATCCAAACAGACAACACAGCAGCAGTAAGCACTGCTCCCTCAGAAACAAAGGCAATTTCAACAAGATTCAGCAACAAATCCACTCTGTACTTCAGTATCACTTGTCAGTGTTTGCACCACGCAGGCATCTCAAAGCTCTTGGCACAGACCAGCACACCAGCACAGGAGGTGCTGCAGGGGCCTGACTGTAAATGTGAATAATCCCACAAGCATCAGGGGATTATTCTGCACGGTTCAGCCATCTCAGTCTTTTGCACGCAAGGTGGGGGAGAGGAGAGAGTGGCTCTGCAGCCTGAAATGCAATGTGTACACATCCAGCCTCACAACACAGGGATGACACCGGCCCCAGCTAGGACCGTGTTCCCTAATGGAGTTAGTTTAGGTGCTAGCTCCCTAAATGAATGCCCACATCCCTGTGTGCAGAGCACCCCTCCCTCTGGCAGCCAAGGACCCCGTGGTGTGCAGCACAGCTGCTGAGCCAAAGTTGGCAGGTCAGGCTTCTGCGCCAGCCAGGGCTCCCTGTGCCGCGCTGTCAGCACATGAGGGAAGGAGAAACAAATGCCAGTAACATCTTCTGGGCTCATTAGCTTACGACCTGCACAGGAAGGGGAATCACTGGAAGATGGGGCACAGTAGGGTAGCTGCTCTATGAGATATTTCAGATTCCTTACTTCCTTTTCACCCCTTCTAACTCACAATCTTGTGCCTTTCTCTGCAGTGAAGCTGCTTCTGTAAAAGGCCCTGCACGGGTGCATGTACTGAGAGAGCAGGGAGGGGAAGCCCCAGTCCCAGGCCGGCTGCGGGAGACCAAGAGACAGAAACACAATCTGAATTAGCATAAGGCCAGGGTCCTTACAGCAGAGGTCAGCACAGAGCAAAACACGGGAAGATGGGAGGCTGCTTAGAAGGAAAAGTGGAAAAGTAATCGCCTCAAAGATACACTAGGAATTCCTGGTGTAGAAGATACTAAAACTGAAAAAAATCTTATTTATTCTAACAAAAGGAAGTAGTGTATTAGCTAATGTTTATTGCCCTCATACCATCTACTTCTGTGACAACGTGATTCATGTATATGAGTTTAGGATTTTTCTGAAGGTAGGAGTAGCAGGTTTTTAATCTGTACTGAAACACTGCAGGTTCTTGAAAAAGAAAACGTTTCCTTTACATTTAAAAAAAATTTCTTCCTTTAATCATCTAGGTATGCATACTACCTAGCAAACTGCAGTCAAGTCATAGGGGAGGTGCCTCCTAGTAATGTTATAAACAGCTGAAAGAATTGTTTCAGCAAAACCAGCTTGAACAGCAGAAATAAATTTGGTCTTTTCACTAATGCACTAATAAATAGCTGCTACAATAAGAACAGGAGCAGCAGCAGCAATTTGATTATTCAGTGTTTACAAAACTATGTCATTTGTAAAAATTTCCAGGAAAGTTTTAAATTCAGACAAAGAAAAATGTTTTAATTTAAAAAGTTTCAATTGTCTGTAAGCAAGCTGCTCAGTCACTGACTGGGCTCACCCAACACTGGTTTTGTTACAATGAACTGCTGAACACAGAACACTGTCCTGCTGAACATCCACTCAGAATATAACATATTCCAGTAAAATTAATTAGAAGTGCTTTTTTTTCCCCATTGTGTGCATAAACACAAATGTCATTTTCACTCACAAATTCTTCCTCATCTCAGGAACAATTACTGACCAAACTGAAAGCTGAGATTTTCAACCAAACAAAAACTGTCATTAAAATTATACAGACACATACAGAAGTCCACAGGATCTAAGTCTCATTAGGTAATTAAGTAATTCAAATATTAAACATAAAGTTGCTAACATTGTACATTCTTGCTAACCATAACATGTGAGTCACCACTAAATTTTGAGGAAAAGATAGTTTTCATTGGGAACAGGATTTACCTGGGTAGATGGCCAGCAGCTCTATGTTATTTCTTTTGGGTTACAAGACAGTGCACCAACTCATGACTTCTGTCTAATAAAGATATTATAACATGAGCAAACATCATGGCTAAACTAAATCCTAATGTAAACTACTGTTAGAGGAGTATTACATTGTTTTCATTTGCTCTGCAAGTTGCAGACTTTAGGATAATAATATTGCTCAGTAATAGTGATAGCTTAATTTCATGTTGTAACACCCTAATGACTTTATTGTTTCACTCCCATTCCAATTCCAATCGCTATTACCATTTAAACACCTGTATTATCAAAGTGCTGTGGTTGAGCACCTTCCAGATAATTTACTTATGTTACAAAAGACTAATTCAAAGGAAGGCTGGACTGTTGCAGCATTTATCTTTTAGCATTGGCAGAATCCACCAGAAAAGTATGTGTTGATTAAAACCACCAGCCTACAGTTATACTTTATGTGCAGGATATAGCTCTCTCAACATGATGATGAGGGGGAGAGGGACAAAAAAAATTTTATTGTAGGAAAAATTTCTAAAAAATTTCCAGGGCAGCAAATTCTTTTTACACACGCAATTAAGACATTCTTATTACACACAGAAAACAACTGCCCACTGGTTAAAAAGGTAAAGTAATATTAGCTTTTAATTTCTATTTTCAAAGGCATGCTTATGACATAATTAAATTTGTAATAATCTTCCCCACCACACACAATGACTACTGTGTGTTCTCTCTTGTGCTCCCCATTTGCCTACTCCAACCACACTCTGCCCTGAATCTACATCGTAAATATAAATTTCGGTATCTGTGAGTATACATACATATTAAATGGAATCACTAACTTAACACAGAGGGGAAAAAAACCCGAAACATTGAATTTCTCTGCTTTTTCTGAGAAATGCATGAACCGTATGAAAGAACCAGGACATTGCAGCATCCAGAGATTCCCACCAGTTGTGACTCCCAAGCCAGAATCTGCTTAACACTCAGCCTCACCAACAACTGTACAAGGAGACAGCTGCTCTAAAAAAGGAAGTAAAAAAATAAAGCCAAATTTAAAAAAATCCCTAACCTAGTTCACTATTATTTGCCCAATGTCAGTTCTAATTCTCTTCCAGTATGGCATCTATAAGGAAACTGACACATACTGAAAACTCACCTACAAAGGAAAAAACAGAAGCAAATTTCAAGGAAGGCATCACATCCAATTTTGCAGCTTTCTGGTTCTCTCTGAGCCAACTCAAAATCCATACATCCAAAGTGCATTTGGTAGTTGGTTGGCACCATGGCCACTATGGACAACCAGGGGCTCAGTAGGCTTCCCCAGGGCAGGGCAGTGGAATGGTAAATGCCAGTACAGTCATCTCGCTCACCAAAGAGGAAACTCGTGGACACAACACCTAAGTGTGTGCATGAGTTTTCGGCATTTAAAAATTTCAAGTGCCTAAAAACATCTTCATTCTGATATAAATCTAATTGTGAGGCTAAAAACACCAAGGTAAGAAAAACTAACCCTGATTTGTAAAATTACTTGGAAGTACAGACATCTGTCCATCTCTCACTTTTCGGAATAAACAGCAACAGCACACACCTCCAGAGAATAAAGCCAGACTAAAACCTTTGTGTTTTGTCACTCTCACACATACTCTTACTGCACTTCAGCTCTTGCATGGCTTCTTTCTCAGCTAGAGCCAGCTATTGCTGGAAGGGAGCTGACAGCTCCTCATGCATCAAAGCGCAAAGCAAGTTACCTGAGCTCTCAGTAGTAGCCAGCCTGTGACAAAGGCAGCACCGAGGAAAAGGATGTTCTTATTTAAAAAGCAGCAAGGTAGAAAATTTGCCACACGTACACCAGGCAGGGAAGATTTTGGAATACATATTAGCAACACGCGAAGAACAGTTTAGCATAAGATTCAGTGCAGTCTGAGATGACAGGCGCTCAGACTGCAGTGGGTGTATGAGAGTACTGAAGCTCAGCACGGCCTCTGCGGAGGGCCAGGACAGGGAGCACATGGCAGCTAAGCACAGGAACGCTGCCAGCGAGCCGGGGAAGCTCCCGGGCCCGGCTGTACCCGGGGGAGGGAGTGCCCAGCCCGGCACGGCCCTGAGGAGCCCCCTCAGCGCCGCCCAGAGCAGCCTGGGCACCGCCGCCCTGAGCGGGCCGCACATCCTTATCTCCCACCCACAGAAACCTTGTGTGGGGCCACCGGGCGTAACAGAGCTCAAATCTCACTCGTGAGGAATTCCATGGCTTCTCACAGAGAATAATAACAGTATTTAGGAGATTCATTTCCCCCTTGATGTGCCCAGACTGTCACACAGATTAGTACCTTCAGTGAAATGCTGCAGTTAATATACTTTTCAGTCCAGCTCAGTTTGTTCCAATCTGATTTTCGAAAAATCACGTGGAGAGTTTTCAGCTGTAAGCACCATTTCTTGCACTGTGTTATTTAATTACTGTACAGGAGCTGGTTACAGACCTGAGATAGCACTGCAGTCCCTAATTCTCTTGACTTGTATCTGGCCTTCCAAGTGAAAAGCTAAATAAAGGGATCATTCTTGGTGGTATTTCCACGATGTTAACAGTGTTGCACAACTTGAGGAAGAAAGCCATGATCTTGCATAACTAAGCAACAACATGCAGTCAAGCAACAGCATTCACTCATTCCTGACTTATCCTCAGACTGATTTTACCAAGTGAATCATGTAACAATGAAGTCTAAGACCTCTATTTAGCTAAGACTTAAACTAAGATTCAGTAGCTTACTTAACTAAATTCTAAGACTTCTTTTTTGCTGCTAGATAAAATGTTTGTTTACCAGGAATCACAAAACTAAACAAAAAAGCATTAAACTTCTATAATGCTCCAAGTTTTCACTTAAACCCTGAGGCACAAATTAACTTAATTTCTCAGTGCCTGATAGTATTTCTGCAGGATATCCACTCTTAACTTCACAGTTAGCTCAAAATCTTTATTAATATTGCCAGAAACCAGGGTGGTAGGGGGAGATTGACTTCTTATTTATTTCTCATTCCCAAAGAAAAAGAGGTGGTGATAAACTGCGTGCCTGTTAGAACAACATGATTTAAAATTTTACAACAGAATGAAGCTCCTGTTGTACCGCCTGGCTAATAAGCTGTCAGCTCATTTATTAAGAACTATAGAGATCTGATGGAATTTGGGCAAGCGGCTGACAGCCCATCATATTTCTAATTCTAAGGTACATCCTGTCATTCAGTAAAGTTTGAATAAAACAATTCCACATGACACATTTGCAAGTGAGCTATACAAAGACAGTTGGGAGGAATCTTGTAAAAGATTCTTGTAAAACCTAAAGCTTTGTAGAGTATCTAGAGAAATGTATCTATAACCAGACACTGAATCAGAGTCATTTCCCCTGCTACACTCCCCAGTGCATTTTCTCCCATCCCTCCTCCATCCCACACAACGTTCTTCACCACAAGGAAGTCTTGAAGCACATTTACAGACAGTAATCCCTGTTGGAGGGAGGAAGGGTAGGAGTTTTTCATTTCCAAGGCCAAATGAATGAAGTTGACCTTAATGGATAGCATCTGCAACTGTTCTCAGAGTGAGAAGGGGGTTTAGACTAGAGGAGGAACAAAAATAAGTCTCAGCTTAAGCCTAAGAAAAAATGCTAGGGACAAACTGAAAGAAAAAACCTAAGGAGTTTTGATTCCTAGCTGTCCAAACGGCCATTTGGAAAAAGGACTGGCTACCTTAAAAGAACTGAAAGTGATGTAAAACTTAGTAGCCTTATTGGATGTTTTACTACATCCTCGCCAGGATCTTCATTAAAATCCTACCTAAGATTAAGTCAGTGGCTGGTTGCAATAGTAAAGTGGCACCCCGGGGATGTTGCCCAATGTGATTAAGAAGCACACGGAACAGTGCTGCAAATTGTAGCTTTTCCAACTTGGATATCCCAGTGGTTTTGTTTTCATTTTTAAGAAAACATCAAGAAACCTTTTGATAAAGAATACACCAATGGTTAGGAAATATCTTCTGCTAGAAGAGAAAAGGTGTGCAGCACTAGCCTGGGGGATTGGCACTAACACAAGCAGCTCTTCTGCTGTGACAAAACAGCATCAGAACCAACAACCTGATAGGTGGAATCAGGGGAACCAGGTCAGTTTCTGAATATTTCAAGTGCAACTAATGTTTTTTTGAAATACAAAAAAGGATAATACAGTCTTCCTTATATTACACAATGCTGGAAGACCACAGATGAATAATGTTCTGATTTATATGTAAAGGATCCAAGTCCATCTGCTGCTGAAGTCTCTACAGGCCTCGGCTTTATTTTCAAGATTGTCAACTGGCAGAAGAAACACAATTTTACCTCTTGCTGGTAGGCCAAACAATAAGTCACAGAAAGTTCCACTTATTTCCCCAAAACCACACAGGAGAGTCTGACTGAGCCACAACTGAACATAACATATCTTGGTCAGACCAGGCCAATCAATCACAAAAATACCTACTTGTAACTTCTTTCATAAGAGAATTTTGCCAAGATTCTCTGACTTACGAGTCTCTAAAACCTAGAGTTCTGAAAACAGATTAATCTCCATGTCATGACTGGTTACATGATCAACATTACAGCTCTGAGCCAGGACTGCACTACCAAATATAATTAGATTCACATTAAGTACTCCACAAAATAACATCACACTTAAGTTAAACATGTGTTCATGTTCTTTGCTAAGCTCTGGTGTTAACAGTGACATAAAAGTAAATATTTTTATAACTCAAAAATCTCAAAACCTTTACCAGCTCTTTCAATCCCTACTGGTTTAGGCATTATTATTTAAATGCATAAAAATTATTTATTTTTTATAAAAACAGAGCATATAAAAATGTGAGCATGTTTCCATTTTCATAACTGTAGGTAATGCACAAGGGACCAGAACTTGCACACATTTTATCACAGAGTATGATACAACAGCATTTTTCAAAATTGCAGTTTATTCTCTCCCTTAAAATCAGAACAAATGCTGACAGAACAAAAGGGAAGATACACCTGTTCTCCCTGCATTGTAATGTTTTGGTGAATTGCTTGTTTTCAAACTGCACAGAAGAACAACCTAATTTGCAGAAACATACAACTCCTCAATGGTTTGAGTTTAAATATAAACAAACAAAAAATGACTGTACAATCCAAGATAACAGTGAGAACATTTGGTAAGTTACTAGCAAACATTTAATAAAAATTGTTCATCAATTTCAAGTTTTGCCATAGCAAACAAACTTGCCAGTCTTTGAAACCCCGCAGAGGAAAAGTGTGGTAAGGGATGATGTTCTTGGGAGTTTCTGTTTTCCTCCTGCCTGCTGGAATCTGCAGCACCCCTGTATGGATAGCCCTTTCACAGCAAGGTTGTGTCAACCAGTGCTGATGTTTCCAGAATAGTTAAAAAAGTCCTATGGGACCCTAAACTGAATGGCTTTAGCTCTAACCTTGTGAAGATACTTTTGAGAAACTCATCAGAGGCACCAAGCCTTCATGAAAATTCCACAGAGAGGTTCCTGCTTGCATGCAGCTCCTTGTTGGATCCAGACCCAGGATTAATGAGTTGCACTGGCTTTCCTGATAAAATAATAATTTCTTTACAAAATGCTAGTTAAACATGAAATGTTTCTAAATACTATGGCTCCCCGCCTTAGACACTGAAAACGTTACGGGTCCAGTAATTATGAGCATTAGGACTTGCTCTTGAGTCAGTGATTAAGATAAGCTGGGGTCTTGGTCAGGACTGCCCTACCACTGCATCTCCTCACAGCACAAGCTACAATGCAAGTACATTAATATTTTCGTTTACAGAATGACAATGGTGATGTACACAAAGCTAATGAAAGAAACTCGAAGATGACAACATTCTGCATCGTGTGAGAGAGCACTTTCAAAGCAAAGCAATTTTTAGTAAAGCTTTTTTTTTTAATAGAAAATTTGGAAGACATGAAATTTCCATTTAATTTGAGACAGAAACTCAGGCTGCCTGAAAAATCCTATTTCTTAAACGTTTCTAAATTCCAAAATGAAGACTTTCCAAAGTCTTAAACTCACAGTGCATTTTGTTGTAAATGCAGGATGACAACATATATGAGAAAAACCAAAACATATTTTAAACATGTTATCATCATTTACAATGTTGAAGTTCTAATGAGGTTAAATGTTAAAAGAAATGCTTCTTCAAATCCTGTTTAGAATGCTCAATATGTCTGCCATTGCCTAGGTAGCTGGTCACCCAGTCTTCTCTTCCTAAATCACTTTCATAACTCCATTGCTGCAGATTTATTGAAAAATGTAAGTGGGGAGGAGGAGGAAGTCAGGGTAGAAGAAACCAAAATCATTCCTCAACTCTTAAAATGCTTTAAAATATATTATGCTTTACCTATCACAGCAAGTTCTCCTTTTTCAAAACCTGAATTGTGCATCTTTTTTCAGGCATCACTAACTGACACTGGCACTGTGCAAACCTCCAAATTTCCAGTAGTTTTGGGCCAGCTTCAAGAAGTTGACACACTTACCAGCACCTCTTTGGTCCAGAAATCCTGGGAAAGTTTCAATTCCTCCCAGCTTCAAAATGGTCACAAATATTTCAAGAATAGCCTTTGCTGTGGTATTTCTCTTTCCTCTTCCAAAGAAAACCTAAACATTAGTTCAGAGGCATGTGACAATGCTGTAAAATGCCTTCCTTAGCCACCTAAAAAGGATCAAAGTTTTAGATAAAGGCTTGCCTTTTGAAGCAGGATACACAACAGTAACCCATGACAAGCATTATGAATTTTGCTCTCTGCAAAAGTTCATCTCCTTTTACAGCCCAAATGGGACCATCTAAATCTGGCCTTCCTGGAGTCACAAAACCTTGTTGCGCTTGCACCTCTTAAAGCAAAGGTCAGAATCACACACTATGCTATCTCATTTACAAAAAAAGATGCATCTTTTTCCATATTTCCCTCATAGAAGTTACTGGAGCCAACAGCTGATTTGTACCTTGAACCTTCTGATAACCTCACAACTATGACACTGCCCTGCAAGGAACTGAGCCTTGCTCTTCATCGATTCCAGCAAGAAGCAGATTTTACACAAGGATGCATTATCTTCCCAAGACTGAAAAAGATTTATACAATGAAACTTTGATAAAAATCAGCTCTTTAGAGCAGCTCCATGATAAACTCAAAGGTCTAAGTGAGGCAACAAATAAGTTTAGAATCATGTTTGATACAATACCTACCAAGGCCAAAAAACATCACTGTATCATGACAAATTTTAGTGGATGCATGTTCCCATGCTTGGCCTCAACTACAGACCCTTTGTATTTGAGAAATTAGGAGACAACCTAAACCTTTGCTGACCTCCTAAAAAACCAGCAGTATTGCAAGAACTCTATTTTACAGAGATGAAATTTCAACAAAAATAAACTACCTTTAAAAAGAAAAACAAAAGAAACCAAAACCAACACAGAGGCTTTTGCTGCCAGTGACTCACAGTATTATTTTTTTCCTTAACTGCCCACCAAAACTTCATGTCAGACTGTAATCGTTTCAGCCTTTGTTGAAATATGTTCCCACTGAAAACCATCGCTGCATCATCATTCGAGGCTTAACATAAGAAGTATCACAGACAGACCACTGCCACGAAGCCCATGCCGCCAGCAGCCCTGCTTTTGGTTTACCTTCATATGTCAAGCTATCATTCACAGCCGGTCAGCAGCTGCTTGGTGAGCAGCTCTGCCAACCCCACTGGAGCAGAGCAAGCTTCCGAGAAAGGGAGCAGGCAGCTCGAGGTGAAACCAGCCCCGGCGTCCCGAGACAAGGCACGCTGCTCATGAATCACAGCCATTAGTCACGCTTACACAGCACAAACACGGGAGCCGGGCTGGGGACAGCTGCCTGCTAACTGCTACAAAGGTGCTCATTAGAGCCCCCGTTTCCTTTTGTCTTTCAGATCCCCAGTGCTCCCATGCCAGACTGCTTTTGAAAATTACACTTACCGCTTCCACGAAAGCCTTGGCTTTTGGAAGAAAAAGGTGTGTTGTCTAAGCAACATTTGGGGCCTTTCCAAACAGCTGAGGATAGTTGTAAGTCAGTGCAGTTGCAGTGTGGCATATCCACACTAACGCAGAAAACCCACAATGGTTTTGTTCCATGATGACAAACACATTTTAAACTTGCCTGTGTTCCAGTGATGTTGTAAGCTAAAGACAAACCTTTTATTTATAAATATATACCACCCCCTTAAGCTTAAATTCTAGAAAGACAAGAAGCAAATTATTGCACTCTTTTAGACAGTGGGGCTAAATGGCTTTCCTGAAGCCCCACACCTATCCAAGAAGTATTTTGTCTGTGCCTTAAGCACAAAGAACCCATCCCCAGTGTGACACCACAGGATATCTATCCTGCCTTGTTGGCTTCAGCAACTCCATCAGCAGTCCTCTCTGTTGAAGAACTGCTGCACCTCATGCTCTAGTCTTGTGCTGGGAAAGTGAAAAATCTCAAAACTGTTTGTAAGCCAATTAGCATCTTGCTAGCACCACCTTCATATTTAATTATATTTAGGACATAATTATCAGCAAAGACCTTAGTTAATACCCTGTCTGCTATTAGCAAAGTCACGCCCAAGGAACAAACAGGAACAGCATAGCAATATTATCCAGAGTAAGTTGAACTACATGCACATTATATTGTATTCATGTCAGGTATGTTCTCTTTGTACTGTCTTCATTTTTTACTTTTTAAATTACTACATCACATGACATCTTTTAAAAGCTACAACAAATTAAACAGCTTGACAGAAATATTACTGGAGAGGAGACTCTTGGCTGTATGCAGAAGATTAGACTTACATATTTATCCTTTCTGACATTATAAAACAATTAAAAAGCAATCTTTCTTATGTTACTTTGAATGAAAGTGTTATTTTGTAATTAAAGAGTCAAGTCCTAGAATTAAGTGACTATCATCTGTAAATCTTAATTTCTCTCTCTTTTAAAAATTTGGTAGGGGTTAGTAGCAAAATACTTGAAAAACAGACTTGCTGTGTTCTGAATCGCATAGAAGAAATAACCTCAAGAACAACAAAACAACCCAAAAGCAAAAACACCCAAAAACTTAGGAAAAAAAAATACTTGCTCCTCTACATAGCAACCGGAAGCAGGTAAGGTTTTCCTCCCCCTGACATGCAAATCCATGGAATTTCAACTATTAAACCCTGCAAAAGACAGAGCTGAATTCCCACAGCTCAGCCGCACTGCTCATCAAAGGCAGCAGCGTAGGAAGGGCTCGGTGTGAGGCCAAGCACCGCGCAGGAGCCCCTTGTGACACGCAGCGTTACACAACAAGCTCTCCTGCCACGCAGACCAGCAGCTTCTCCGCACGGCAGCATCTGCGAGTGGCCTGGATGCAAGTCACTGAACTGGAAGGGAGAGCCTCCCATGTGAGCCTCCTTCCCAGCGCCAACGCGAGCATGAAGGGTATCAAAGCAAAATGAGAGGTGAACTGGAACAAGAGTTTCATCACATGGAATAAGGCAGCTACTTTCCCGCAACAGCGTGAGCTGTGCTCGTTAGCATGTCCATGGGTTAACAGTTATCACATTGATCAGCCGCTCCTGAGTGACAAGCCTTCCCCCAAGGAAACTGACTGCGACCGCAATTAAAATATACACAGTTTATACAACAATGCCACAGAAAGCCCTCGACTTTAATCAGAAAGAAAATAGCGCAAATATTCACGTGTTAGGTTTTTTGCATTTTAGAATGCATTTGCAAAACTTTACATGGACTGCACAATCAGTCACAATATTTATTTAGTTGAATAAATAGCAAATTTCATGTTAGAAGGTTTTTGCTGCTTGGAAGGCGACACAGTGAATGAACTTTTTTGTAGATGAGTGGGCATCAGAGCAAGCTTATGAAGAAATCCCTATCTCCATCAAAGGCTACTGTTCCAGAAAAAAGCCCTTTTATCTTTATTTCTATTATTTGTTTTACAATAATATCTAAAAGACCCTCTGTTAGATACAAAAGCAAACTGCGACAAGCATTCTCCCAGCAGAGATTTATAATCTAATAACAGGATATGGCATAGGTGAAGAGACTTGTCCAAGGTCACATAGTAGATACATGCCACAAATAAGAATGTCAATGCTTCCTGACACTCTCTCTAGCCCTTTGCCACCTAATTCACATTGCCTTCCTACACCTTTTATGACAAACGAGCAAACAACCTATTTAGGGTGGCAGGAAGAGGATGTGTGATCCTTCAGATGAGTATGAGCCTATTTTTCTGATAAAATAAAAGCTTTCCATTTATCCTTAAATGGAATAGTTGCAGGTGCAGTCTTTATTTGCCTTTACCACAAAATCAGTACAAGTCATATCAATAAATTTATCTACAAAAGTATGCAAAAATCCTTTTATTTAAAGATTGGTTCTTTAAAAAGGAAAAATCTACACCAATTTTCTTTTTGTGACATTTGTTGCTGCTAATTTTCAACAGACACTTTTTAAGGAGAAGTGTTAAAAACATAAGCATAGCTATCTTCCTTCCCTGCCTGCCTTTGTTTACCATGTAAATTGCCACCCACACACTTTCCCATACAGAGCACAGTGGGGTACTATTCACCAAGCCAGAGCTTCAGCAAATGCAGCTCCTGTCCCCAGCAGGAATAAGGTTGTGCCTGGAGTTCACTCTTGGAGTCACATAAGTTTATCTGGGGGTAACAGGAAAAAGAGGCTTGATAAGAGTCACTGAGCTAATCCAACTTACACCTAATGGACCTGAGGGTGGGAGAATGGAGGGAAAAGAAGAGCATAAAACACACAGAGAACAGATCACCTCAAGAAAAGTAATTTTAAACCCATGAATTTACATTTTACTGGGGTTCCTTCATGATACACACACAACCAACATACTGTACTGTGCATTCAAAAATGTGCCAAATTAAGAAACAAAAAAGTAACCCAAAAATCCAGAACTATGTAGGTTCAAACTTCTAAACAACAAAAATTTTTAAGAACTATTTGAGAGATGTCTTTTAGAATATTACTTTCTTCCTTTCAAAAGGAAATATTCTTTTTATTCCTGTCCTTAACAAATGCTGTGCAACCTCAAAATCCATTTATGAAGTGCTGTCCCACCACAGTACGCTCAGTGAAGGCACACAGTGTTTTCTCAGATAAGTATCAGCATTCGTATTTTTATGCATTCAACACAACCCCCATCTGTGTGCCTGCAAGGTGGAGGTTTGTCAAATGGGAAAGGAGCTCCAGGAACAGCTCACTGCTCTTCACCTCCTGCAGGAGCTGCAACAGGGAAGAGAAGTAGGGAAACCTTCCTATGCTACAGTCTTCACTTTGGGTGAAGTATTAGCAACCTCTAGAGAATAGAAATAAGACCTCTACATTGCTGTGTACCACACACTGCAAAGAAAAAAACAGAAACACACACGTGAGCTTTGCACAGGCAAAAGTATTTTATTCCAAGATTTCAATGCAATGCTACTGCAGGGGAAGACAGGTGCTAAAAAACACCCAACCCACATGGAAGGAGCAGAGAGAAACAGAACCAAAACATTCTAGCAGCCCCATCTGCAATATATCTCCTTTTCGAGGTCCACATGGACACACACAATCAAAACCTCTACTTTCCATCAGAAGACAAAATACATGTTGTACAAACACACACGGAGCACTATGTGTACCCATTTACTAAAGCTACATTCATACATTTACAGAGGGAGAAAAAAAAAATCCAACCCTGTCTTTAAACATACAAAAACTTAATGCAAAGTGTATGCCTGAGGATTTTCAAGTATCACTTTTCCAGTTACATCAGTAATAACTTTTGTAATTTTGAATTTCCATGATGGGGGTATCCCTCGCAGGTTTCAATTAGTAGTCTTTACTGTCTGAATGTCTTTACTTTAATCTAATTTTTTTTCCCCTGCAGTGAAATGTTTTGCCATTAAGCAAAATGGAGGATTAGGAATAATGACAATTAATGGAGCAAATGTTTGTATAATGAAATCATGCTTGTATCAGCAGGCAAAGAGAGAGACTCGGGACAGCCTTTCTCCATTCCTGATTTTACACTGTGCAGCTTCAGATATTATAGGAAAACAACTTAGAGCAAAAGATTGTCCTCTGGCTCCTGATCTGGCATTGTGTTTACTAAGGACACATACAAGTGATATCATCCCAAGTGACATGTTAGGCAAGCTTAGAACTTACATTTTGTTCTCCCTCTTTCTTTTTCGCTCCCTTGAAAAGATTTTGGGCAATATGGATTTTTAGGACTACCAAGGAATTTTGTGGCTGAAGAATTTAGAAATTAAGTTGCCCATTGTCTAGATACCACATTCTTTCAGGGAGACTGAAAGTGCTTTTAGGTTTCTTTTCTGAAACATCTACTTTTAACATCTACTTATGATCATTCTTGTCTCCAAATGCTTTATTCTAAGAACCAGAATGCACCTAGAGATTAGACCACAGGCTTCCCACCACAGCTGAAGTTTCATGGACAAGATACAACAGCAACATCCACCTTCCCACTTCCATGTAAAGAGTCAGACAGGAGGTACCCAGTGAGAATGCAGCTACTGAAAAATTTCAGAGTACTCTCTCAAAACTCCACTCTTCAACTATTCCCAGGTTAGCTTTGGCTCCAAAGTGGCATCCTCTGCATACGGTGTCTATGCAGGAAGGTGCAGAGCCTGCTCAAATTCCCCCAGGGGCAGAAATGAGGAAAGGTTGGTTCTCACTAACACTTTAATGCTGTTCTTTGCATAAAGAATCAGGCCTTGTAGAATGGATGGAAAACAGTCCATGCTGTAAGAATCAGTATTTAGTAAGGGTCATTTATGAAGTGTCAAGGTAACAATCTCTGTATGAAAGAAGTTGTGCTCAAGAGCTTGAATGTTAAAATTAAGGCTTTAATTTTGAAGGGAAGGAAAAGTCAATAAAAAGCAAATTCAATCATCTTCAAAAGACTTAAATGCATAGCTCAGAAAACACTGGCAGAAGACAGATGCCTTTACCACAATAAGAGAACAAATGAAAATACATATTGGAAAGGGGAACTTGCTTTCTTGGAAACTTTACTGCGAGTTCTAGAGGCCTTTGTTGCCACTGAATCAGAAGTTAGCAAGCTTCAATCCACTTCAGTTTTAAAACATACTCTAGAAGTCTTTCTTTAAAGTTTAAATACTTTTCAATAGGTAATTTCTTACACTTTGACAAGACTAGTAATATGCAATATTGTATAGTCTGGATAAAGTAGTATTTCCAAGAGTTCTGCTTGTTTTAACTTGTGAAAAGCCTCTGTCATTTAATTTC
This sequence comes from Trochalopteron elliotii, assembly GCA_024734555.1. Classification (NCBI taxonomy): domain Eukaryota; kingdom Metazoa; phylum Chordata; class Aves; order Passeriformes; family Leiothrichidae; genus Trochalopteron; species Trochalopteron elliotii. The sequence goes on from JANPWX010000054.1 coordinate 6,500,769, forward strand.
TATCCTTTCCCTGAAAGTGAGCAGGTAGCCACCCAAAACACTGCAACTGACACAAAGTGTGTGCACCTCACTAAATTTTACTTCTTTCCCCAATTAAGTGATACCACTGAATGCTGCTTTTATATAAATATTTGAGCATATCATGTTTATTTAAAATATATATATAACCAGGAAGGACTTCAGAGAAACAAACTGCTCTTCCATTCTCTTAATTCCCAAGTGCCTGAATAATGGGTCAACTAAATACTTTCTTCTTATTCTGTTTTCCCAGGAGATGGAAGGCATGGTATACACTCGGGGCTGTATTTTTCACATGCTAAAAAACTCGAACAAATTTAAGATAATATGCGCACACACATGCACGAAGTATGCTTTTTTAATTCCTTCAACTATTTTAACTGGTTTTCTTTGGAGTCCCAAAGACTCATCTAGATTTAGTTTACTTCTGCCAACATGTCTGTACAACATGTCTATTCAAAGTAGTGTGTTGCAAGATTAGGGGCTGCTTATGCTTTTAAGTAAAACTGCTGACGTTAGTATCATGTAAGATGTACAGAACTCAGGACTGGTAATTCTGGGGATAGGAGGTTACACTGTAATTTACTGAGAGAGTCAGGGTGTCCACAAAGGTAATTGTGGACAAATTACCTCTCCCAAATTCTGACAAATCAACTGCAAAACTGACTTGTGATAAAATTACTTCTCTCAGCTATATACACAACAGTTTTTCTTTGGTCAATCATGTGTGCCACAACAACACGAATTCTTTTTTATGAATGGTGTTTTATAGTTCAAGTCTTCTGAATAACCCACTGAGCTAAACTATTCAGTTCAAACAAGTTCTTTCATGAATTTTGGCCATGTTATGGCTAGTTCTTCTTGAATGCTCCAACTAAAAGATTCATCATTCATAAATGCACACTGAAGATGTTACAAATCCGTTTCTAATGGAAGTTTGGGGGCTGCTTACTTTTTCTATGGGCCATTTCCTTACTCAAGGTGTATGACTGGACACAAAACAAGCACTTACTATTGCCACTCCAACTGCATTGCTGGCAGAGAAAGAACACTGCCTATTCTTCTTTAATTCCCCTTCTCTCTCCTTTAAGAAAAACCTCAAAACCAAAAATATGTCTCAATGCACAATTTCAGGAAAACCTCTTAGGCTAGAATCTGTGGGACTCCCTCAGTCATTAGCACTGTAACAAAGAAGCCCTGCTTAACCACATACTCCAGAAAGTATCATGACCCTAAGCCCAATTTTATACTCTGATTTAGTTAATATTTTTGCATTACTCAACAGCTTTTACCTAGCCAGAGCACATTCTCAAGCACACATACACAAAAATGTGTTCTTAATTACTCTGTTGGTGGCAAAGTCTGTCAGGTTTCTCACCTTTTATTTTTAGCCACTTCCAAGTTCTTTTTGTCCAAGCCTGAACCAGGGAGCAGGGAGCACTTATTTCTATTAATCAATCAATGATGGCAGTGGTGGTGCACTCTAGTTTTTCATTCTGACTGCAAAGCAAAATTAAAAGCTATATTTTGCAAATTTACGCATTATAGATTGTAGGAGCAGCTGGTGGACTGCTGCTGAGACAGACCGTCTTTTCCCTTCCAGTCCCCTGTGACTGAGATGGAAGAATTACAGGACAGCACTAGCAGCTGCTGCTGCTGCCCCAGAAGCAGCAAGCCAAGGTCTCTGCAAAAATAATTGGGGAGGCGGGGGAAGGGAAGAAGGGGGACAAAGAAGTTGGGGAGGGAAAGGCACTGCCAAGGCTGGCGGCACAAACAAAACACTGCACCTTGCCCTCAAAAGAAACAAATGAGCTAGTTTGGACTTCCTTCAGTAGACACAAAACTCTTAAGCCATTATGAGACTTGAACACACTACCAGTTTTTGATAAGGACTTTTACAGAATTAAGAAAGAGTGAGAAAAGGCAATATTCCTTCCGGTCCGACGTTTGCAGCAGTTTGCTCTCAAATCCTCTAAAAATAAAGCACAGTACAATGAGCAACACCCTTCCTTGCAGCTCCACAACAGAGTCATTCCATGGAGCACTCTACATTAGCACAGGCACAGTCTGCAAGTCACTTCATGCCCTGTCTCCTGTAAAACAGGGGTAACCAAATCCTTTCTTACACACACGTAGTCATGAAGATAAATAATAAATGACTCCAAGCCATCATCAGCGTGAAAACACCAACAATCACTCATTTTTAGACAGATATGAAAGCAGAACCAGTGGGAATTATGCCCGTTTTTTTAAAAAAAACTGTTCAGTGCAAAAAATCAGCCTGCTTATGTATTTGGTCATCTAAACAGTGGCTCAGTACAAGCAAGCAATGCCCATCTATGCTACTCAGCACACTAAATATAAAGCTCATCTCAACAGGGCTGAAAACCACAAACACACTGACTGACCAAACCACATCCACACACATCTGAAAACCTAAAGTTCATCCCAAAGCTTTCATGTTTCCCAGTGGCTTTCCCAGGCTCAGGCTGACCTCGGAGGTCTCACTGAGTAGGACAGCAACATGCCTCACCCCCTGTGAATGAAGAGCACCCTTTACAACAGTGACTTCCAGTTTAAACAGAAGTGATCTGTGAATGCTCATTTTCGAGAGAGATAGTCTATTATGAAAAACCACACATGGGTCAGGTGTGCATGTCTCACTGTTCCTTCTACTAAGGGACTTCAATGCAAGATACTACTTGGTCCAGTGTATGCTGCTTCAGTGTATGCAGCATTCAGTGGATGCTGCTTCATTTTCACAGCAGTGGAAAAGACTTCCAGATTAGTCATAAAAGAGATTATTTGAAGAAAACATTTGGCTATTCCAAAAGAAAAAGGGAAAAAAATGCCACTGCCACCACAGCAGATGTAGCTTCCTGTGCCCTGTTTACAAAGACCGATTCAAAAGACATACATTAATAGTTTAATTCCTGTATGGGAGAATATGCTTCATTTTAAATATATCGCTTATCTTTTAATTGGAGAACCTCTTTCCTTCCAGTATATTTGGTCAATAAAACAAAGAGAAAAAAAAAAAAAACAGGAGAAGAAAATATTGAAACGTCTTCGAACTGATCTCATACACATAAGCCAAGAAATACTTACAGGTCAGAAGAAAGTACTGGTGGCTGAAACAGTTTGCATGGTTTTGTTGTGTGTCAGAACCCCTCTCAAGATAAGCTGAGAACGCTGTATACAAAACCAGCACCATTATAAGCAAACACAGCCTTCCCTCAATGTTCGTATTTCACATTCAGTTTGGGAAGCTAAGCTAGTGATTGTTATCTGAAGAAACAGCTTTTGATACATCATCAATTTCCTGAAGAACATATAAGTTTATTGAGTGGGGGTTTTCAGACTCTTATCTCATTCAATAGTATTATGCCTTATTTTTTAAATTTTTTTTTTTGAAAACTATAGTTAAAATATTGAGATGCCAGTAGAAGACACTTCCTCAAAATCTAACTACAGGTATCAGCTTCTAAGATTATTAGGGACTCAATCTGTTCAGAAGTTTTTGAATAAAATTAAATAAATCCTTCCTCCTTTGCAAATTACATTCTACACTGTTTCTAAACCCAGGGTATTTAGTCAAAGTACTTTTACACAAACCTTATATTAAATCCAACACCATATGAATTTTTAATGCACATAGGAAAAAAGTTTCAGCAACATTAAACCATTTCTGCTGCTACAAATGCTTCAAAAGTCATGACTTCCAGGTGTTTCTGAGGGTAAGGATTACAACATACATCCAGGATTTCTGTCAATTTACAGCTGCATAAGTGAGTAAACATCTGAGGACAAGAAGGGTTAAATTACACAAAAGCCTTCACTGTCTTCCTAAAAGTCTTAACCAGTTAAGGAACGGGGCAGTTTTTTTCCTCCATAACTCATGAGGAAGGATTTATAGAATGGCTTGGAATATTACACAAGACAACAATCAAGGCATGTGGCCTCAGAAGTCCCAGCATCACACACATGGAAATGGAGGATCAATAGAGACCAATAAACAGGGTACAATGACAACCTGCACCCGAAGCAGCCCATTTCTGGTAGTGATATCATGTGTCTCTATTCTGAAAATATTACTTATGGCAGGCCCCTTCCTCAGCAGCAGTCCTCTCAACGACATCTCAGACACTCAAACGTTATCTGAAGTTACTCATCTCAGTGACTATACTGTCTTTCTCCTCCCTCCTTTTTGACCCAAAGCTATTTTTGAACTTGACCTTCTTTCAGTCTCTCCAGTAAGAAAAAAGCCTTTGATTTTTCTCATGTTTGGGATCATGATGGAGAGGTAGGCACTATCCACCATTCTCTGTGTAAGAATGTTTTTTGCTCTCCTTACATCATCTTTTTGTCACTCATATTTATTTACCCACAATCCACTTGTTTCATTTATTTAACAGACTACCATACCTGTATCCTTCTTCCCCTCTTGGCTGGGAGGCCTCACAACACAGAAACGTAAGAAAACCATCTACTTCATGAAAATTAATTCAGCAGATGTTTCTCCTTTGCAATAAGTTACCTTGGTGGAAGTGGTTTTAGAGCTACTAAATATAAACACATATGGAGGTATTTAAGGTATTCTGTCATTCACTTCACTTTTGAAGACTAGGAAGTCTGAAGTTCAAGAACATAAGAAGTTTGTTCCGAAGACAGAGTGGCCTTACCACACACGTTTTCATAAGACACTTGAAATCGCAGACTGTGCCTGTACTTCATGTTTCATAAACATACATACAGCTTCTGCAATTACTTCACATTTCATGCAAAAGGCATTAGAAATACAACACCTGGGCTCACACATTTAGCCTGAAGCTCCAGGCTGAAAATGCACTTTGTGTGTGTAATGTGTGAATGCACATTGTCCAAAAAAGAATAAACTGCAAGCTTACAAAAGGAAGAAAGCAGACATACTGCAAAGTACAGCCCCTCCATCAGAGAGCATTACAGCTACAAATATTCTGGTAGCTTGTATAGTATATTCATGTTACAAGCAGTAAACTGGCTTTGGATGCATGCGTATCCAAAATAATAAATTTACCAGCTACAGAAAACAAAGGCAAAACCTTCCCAAAAATGCTGGATGTTATCATAGGTATATTCTTATCAAAACTGAATGCACTCCATTAAACTGTTTGCAGAAGTCAAGCTACATTTTGGCAAGAAAATGAACAAATGTAGTTGATTTCTTGGCTTCACGTATAAACCCAAAATGTCAAAGAACCAGGTGGTTATTACTCAAAATCTTTAATAAGACATAATTTGAGATTAATATCTACAGCCCTGCACCACACTGTGAATGAAGGCAATAAACACTGAAATGAAACCACCAAAAACCCTATTTCTAAAATACCTTCAATTCATTATTAACATTCATTTTGAACAAAGAATTTACATTCTACAAAGAACTGGAAAGTGAACCTGGTATCAGTTCAACTTTGAATAAACATTGACAATACTTAAAAAAATGACAGTGGCTATTAAAAGAAAAGTTCTATTTTTGCCTATTATTGAGGTTCCCTACTGAGGAACATAGTAAGCTGCTGGCTGATTACTTTGTTGTGTAATTGTTCAGAACTTATCATGTACACATCATCTCATAAGAAAATGTGGCTTGTCCTACAATTTTCCTATTTTCATGACCAGTCCTTACAAGAAGCTAGAGGCACAGGTTGGTTTGGCAAATTTCTGGATCAAAACAGTATCGGGCAATGCTTCAAACTGAAAGCAATCAAAAAAAGTCAAAACAGAGTCAATGGCCAAGGACAGTGAAGCCTCTCCTCCAAATGTGTGCCTTCAGTGGGACAGAAGGAAAACAGGCTTTAGCTGTGTACCACCAATGAGAGCAGCAGGATTATTTCGACTGAGAAAAGCAGAAGTTGAATTATCTAGAACTTAGTGCAAAAAGTGTTCTAGCATCAGCAAATACATTGAAAAAGCAGTACAAGTGGAACAGTAACATAAGCATCAGGCCACTATGTATTCCTAGTATGCTGCATATACATCTATAAACTACAATACCTGGTATACAGTATGCATTTGATAAACAGCAAAGATCTCTCCTGTTCAGAACTTTATGGTATTGCTCACTGCTGCGCCATGATAACTAGTTTTCCTTACTTAGGAAAAGAAGTCACAGAAAATTTCCATGTTAATTCATTTCACTAAATAGCTGGGATAAAGTTTTCCTCACAAGCTTATAGCCCTATGGCTTCACACACACTTCCTCAAGACCAAAACTTACTTGTTGTGGCACATTAAAAGGAAAAATGTGACTGAAATCTATTTTTATCCGCAAGCTTCTGGAGAGCTAGTATACAGATGTACATTTCTTGTACTTGCATATGTAATCAATATTTTACATTTTCTATTTTTACTGTAAAATGACAGCTCACAGGAGTAACTGCTAACTGCACAGATCACTGGAGACACACTCTGGGGAGTTCTTCGTATATGGACATTTTTCAGGAAAGCCCACTGCCTTCAACTTGAAAAAACACCCAGTAGAAATGGTTGGACAGAACTGGCTTCCTGATACACATTTTAAAACAAAAGCTGGTGACAACCAAAGCAAAATCAAGATCAAAGGAGAACAGTCCTCAAAACCTAAACTGAAACTTTATCCTCTGTGAAAGTAGCCTATATATATGAAAATAAAAGTTTAGTCTTTTCTCATGAAAAAAAAAAAAAAGGAAGCAGAGAGTATGGAAGTAATTTAAAATACACAGAATTTTTTTTTTTTTTTTTTTTTTTTACATACATGAAAGCAGTAGGAACAGAAAACATACTATTGTGGGTTAATCCAGGGATCCCTCTAACTGGGTATTCTGAGCAGAAGATACCTTTGCAGGCAGGGTACAGGAGCCCAGCTATTGTCTGTGGTTTAGTGCCTGTGCTCCCCAGCACCACAGTCAGACAGCAGTAATGAGCCTCCCTTCACATCTGCTCATGGAGCTGCCATCCACAGCCGTGTTAACCTGCTGATCTGCCTCCACAGCCTCCTACAGCAGCAGGTCTGCCAGGAAAGGCAATGCTCCCACTGGCATAGCCAGCACTTCTCTACAAACACCAGTCCTGCCACCACTCCCTAGTAAGATTTTAATGCTATCTTACTGATCTTTATTTTAAAGACTAGTAAAAATAATGCCTAGTTTGTCCAGTATCCTCACCACTCCTTTCAAGCACTGGTCTGCAGCAGCCAGGCACACCTCTTGCCCAAGAGACTTTTCTAAGAGTTTCCCATCACATGGAGTGCAGCAAGAAGAAAACAGGTACTACCCTATAACAAATTGGCCTGTCTTCTAGATTAGGGGAAACCAAACTCTTCAAATAACCAAATGGTTAGTAACCAAACAACAGTAATAACCAAACTCTCCTTCAACCACTTGGAGCACAGAAAGATCACAGCCATGCACTCCATTCATATGATGGCCACTCTGTTATCTGAAAAGGTTATGAGCCCCTGACCAACCAGCACGTTACCACTGGCATTCCCACAACTGGAAGTTAAACATCATTTCAACTTCACTTGTTGTCAGTGATCCTTTTTTATCATTGTTTTTATTTTTAACAAGTGTTTCCACCACCCCAAAAGCTGTAGTTTAAAGAAAATGAAGGAAAGATGAGGGAAGACTGGTGTGGTGAAATCTGCTATTAGACAGCTAGGCTACTTGTGTGTTGATTATCTGTTTAGAAAAATGATCCAAAGCTACTATTTACATGTTTAAAATAACCCAGCCCAGTTTGTCTCTAATGGTGCACAGAATAATCATGTGAACCATCTAGCTAGCAGATCTGAATGGCAGCAACTTTTGCCAGAGGCAGCAATGCAGTGCTGAGAACACATGCTTTCCACAGCCTGATACTCTCTCTAAATTCAACCAGAGCTGTCTGAATGATGACTACATTTGAAAAGAGGTATCAAAATCGTTATGATGGGCCACATACATGAATTTAGAAGGCATTTCTAAAGCACAAAGGGGAGAGAGGCATTCATCTCCCTTAGTACAGTCAACCACAAAAGTGCCCCTGCCTCTTAGTGCTAGGGATCTGCTCTGGAAACACCACCTTGGAGCTCAGAACTTTGCATCATTCTGGACACCTGCTGACACCAAAGCCAAATACCTGAGTTTCTGCTTGTCTCTCATTTGCAGTGATTCATACAGAAAGCCCCCCAACCCTCAGTACAGTGCTCTCTCACCAGCCATTTGAGCCATCTGTATCTATTCCTCCCCCTCCCCTCCCCTCTCAGTGTTTGTTGACCGTGCAAGTGGTGCACAGGTGATACACTGGGCTGAGACAGGGGAGGAACACTGGTGACCAATGTGTCATTTATTTTTTTAACCCCCTAATCTACATATTTAGAGAGGCAAAGAAACAGAGAATATATGATTCACCCTTGACATTCCACCAGATAACTTCAATCCTGTAAAATGCCCCCTAATGACCTGAATATAATACCATGGTGTTACAGTGTCACTTTAATACTGCAGGGTTCTTCCTCTGGCAGTGCAGTCTGCAGACTTAATATGTAACATACAGGATTATACTGCCACTAAAATATTACTTAGTGCTGCTGAAATTTCAAATTAATTCAGGGAGCTAAATCATTATTCAACTCTGCCTTTGCAGAGATACATTCCCCTGGTTGTTTTAATAACAGTGATTTTAGAACTAGAGGGTTGTTACTGTCTCTTCAAGGCTTGCTGAAAAGGAGAAGTGGCCTCTAAACTGTCAAGCAAGTTAATGCAGTGATGCATGGATGTTTGTGACTAAAAAAATAGTTTGAGAAGAATGGGCTCAAATTTTAAGAGAGGTCACAGCAATGTGGCTGATGAATCATTTTATTATTTAACAATAAATTAAGAGACTAGCCCAGTTTTCTCTGTATTTATGTACATACACACTCCTATGTTCCCATCCACCACCACCCTCCTCCACAGACAGATTTCATAATAATTGAGGGGACATATTCTTGATGAAGCAAATGACGCAACTGCTGGTAACTGATGAAACTGATCTTTGCCAGTTGAGGATGTGGCTTTCAAGTCATTCTGAGCTCCAGCTTTTCAAACCTAAATAAACAAACTTGAACTTTTTACAGCTCTGGGTTTCTTCTTCCTGAATAATTCCTGTTACTAATGAGTATCCTGTACTTTTAGGTAACTACAGCACTCCAACACTTAAGATGGGCCAATCCTTGTCACTGCATTAGAGCCAGTGTACACAATAACTTGCTAACATATGAAGTAAGGGAAGACAAAAAACAGTGGATGGGCGAATCATAAAAGCAAGTTTCTATCCTCTGAATGTTTGCCCATTTTTAAACATTGTGTTTAGATTAGTTTCTGTTTCTCAGTTAAAATACCAGGCTGCTCACTTCTACAATGAGGTTTCTTAAATCCGGGAAGCATTCCCAAGATATACTGAAAAAAATCCTCAAACCAAAACCCCCACAAAAACAGTGGTAAATGAGGAACAAGATAGGGCCAAACACACAGGCTGAAAACAACTTGTAGCAGTGAGTCTAAATTAGGAATAATCAAACTTTCTCCTTATTAAAACTGTTACCTACTTCCTCATTCATTAATATTGTCCTTGTTTACACTTGCAGCCAGGCCAAAGATTTTCCCCTCCCTCCAAATATAATTTCCTGCTATTGACAGACATGTTCAAGTGCTGGATGTGTGTATGTCTACATGGCACACTGCAGGCAGAGGCGAGCCTTCTTGGCCACCATCCAAGCCAGCTGTAAATGAGCCAGCTCCAAACTGGAAGCTGTGTAAGCACAATTAGCACAGCAGTAAGCCTGATCTAACACATCCTGCCAAGAGACCGAGCTTATTAGCTCGAGCTCAACACAATGAGAACGATGGTTATGGGGCTTCTGCTCTGGCTCCACACAGAACGTGGGCAGCTGAAGACAAGCACATCAAGCTCGTATCTGCCCACAGGACATGGTGTAAGTACATCTTCTCTTGGGGTACACCCTCTGCTGCAAGCACTATGCTTTCCCTCTGCATGAACTCCCAAAATACTCCGAGTGCTGTGAGCAGATGGAGGGAACAGGGATGTCCAGGTGAAAACTTCTGAGGCAGTATAAAGATAAAGGCACCAGGCAGGTGTTTAGGCACCAGGCACCAAAAAAGCCAAAGGGAAAGGCGAGGGAAAGGCAGAGCAAAGCACTGAAGACTCTACAAACTGATAAAGAGCACTCCACTTCTGGCATCTATCAGGTCCAGAACAATAATGACCAAAAACCATTACCATGCTGTAGATGTTAAATGAGTTCTGCACAAGTGCTCCCACCAGCAAAGAATTCACTATTTTTGGTGGACATTTGAACAGCCCAAAAGGGGAATGTACCCAGAGAAGGAAATCTGTTATCAAACTGGGACCCAAGAAACTAATGCTCTCCTGGTGCCATAGTTTTTATTAAAGGAGCAGTGTCAGTCTGCCAACCACTAGGTTGGCAATAGTAGTATGAGAAACTTATAAATTCAGAGCAAAATCAGACAAAAATCCAAGGGTAGCAATGAAAATCATCAGGAGAAAAAAAAAGGCATATTTTAAGAAGAGAGCTGAAGAGACTGGGAATGTTTGCACTTAAAAAGACAGTAATAAAATGGTCATTGCTAAACTATATTTAGCAGAAATCAACCTATTCAAGTTAGTGAGCTTCTGCCCACACAGTAATAGAGCACATGGGCAAGAGAAAATTCCATTGAAGTACCCCAACCAAAGGCAACAAAGAAAACACCTCATTCCATACCTAATTATTTTGTTGCATTCTGTGTCAACAGACTGTTTTGTAGCAAACACTTTGTGTCTTTGGAAGGTGGTGTTCATGCCTGTTTTCTTTATCCTCCCACTCTACTGTAAAGGTGTATTTTTAGTTTCAGTTTGAACTTTCTGATGTATGGGACAGGTATAAGCAAGAGAGAAGGGACCCCACAAGGTGTGGCAGACACACTCCTCCAGACAGTCATACTCTGCAGATTAACTAGTTTTATTTTGACTCCTGAGATTTTTAAATTACATTGTGTGTATGGAGGTTTTCCATGATTTGCTAGCTTAAAATATTTTCTTTGAAAAGGCTTCATTTGATCTGTGGTGAAGACTACATATTCTCAGCAGAGTACAAGCACTTTATATACCTGTCCCTTGCCTGATCATCAGTTTGGGCAATACACCTGCTGACATTTCACACAGAATTTCTCACACTCCAGTAACACAGATCTCAGTCATACATATCTTTATGATTCAAGGCAGCATTTGAATCACTGATACTTGCTTCAACGGAGTGTTTTGCTTCCCTTTTCCCTATCCTTTCATAAATTTCTAAAAACATGACCAAATCAAACCAAATTAATCACACCAGGTTAAGAGACAGAGACAAAAGAAAAACTGAGAGCTGAGATTACACTCGTGCAGTTCTTTTGTCTTGAGAAGGAAATAATTGTCTTTCTATTCCCACTTCAAGGCCTGAAAAAGAAAGGTGTGCTGTCAGAAATATCAAGGCCTAATAAAATGTGTGAAAAACCAGTTATACCTTGAACTTACTAACTTCAAGGAGGTGAAATAGAGAAATGTAGTTAAATACTATTTGGTATGAAACATTTAAAAATATGCAACAGTGTGATTATTGTAGGTCAACTTAACCTTATTTAGATTTTTCAGTCATTTAAAAATACATATGTAATCCTCAACCACTGTTCTGACAGCGACAACTGTTCTGAAACAGGATCTCAATTTACACACACATCTCATCTATCTAAAATATACAGTATACATAAGTTCAGGGTTATAAAAGTCAAATAACCATTTAGTCCCTTTACTTACACATACTTTCAGTGAAAAGATAAAAAATCTTGGCTTATAAATCAGCTGATCTAAAATATCCTAAAAGAACACATTTCTAACAGTCAGAAGAAAACACTGGGGAGATTAACACGATTAAAGGAAAAAGGGAGAGTAGAGAAGTAAAACATTTGCCAGTTAGCTCTGAATACTTTTGTATTGAACAAAAATAAACACTCAATCTTTGTATAATTTCCTCTGGAAATACTTCTTGGCGGAGAGGAATGCAAATTAGCATCCTTTATAAGGCCATAAGAATCTTGTACATATCACCATAAAGTAGCTCTAGTACAGGATACAGCAATCTCCCGTGCAGTGACATGATAAACAATCCTTGAATACTGATTTTATTTGGTCTCCCTTCAAAGCAATACTTACTTAAAAAAAAAATAAAAAGAGAAAAGAATCAGAAGCCATCTGCCAAAGGAAGTACCTCAGACTAAAAGGCCTGTCTACACTTAGTTTGTGTACATTGCTTTTTGTTTAGACAAAGTTAAACCAGGATAGATTGCAATGTGTCTGCAGAAGGTTCTTCTATTTTTAACTAATACTGTCCTGCCACTATCAATTCATCCAGATAGAAAATCCTTCATTAAAAATATAATTTACTTTGGTAGCTTTCCCCTGTGTTGAAGTGACATCTTTCCCAACCACTGTCAAACACCATTAGGAACACAGAGCTTTTGAGAACAAGTTTCAACCATGACTCCTGTTGGCCTACCTAAACAAAAGTTTCCTAAGAAAGCTTGGGAATCCTTAAATGGGATGGAGCAAAGCCAAAGGCCATGAAAAATATTATTTGGATATACATAGTATCATTACAAAATTATAAAAAACCTTTGCACTGTCTCATACAGGCACAAAGTGACAAACCAGTGAAATATCCTAAGGAACGAGACAGAACTTTGGAACATCTCCAAAAAAAGAAGGAAGCTCTTGTACACTATTTCTGCTACCTAAATAGGTGGAATTTTTCACCTGAATCTTGGGGTGCTACAGTATTTTAGTAAAAAGTACAACACTGAAGACAACTCAAGCAAGAAGTTACCAATATTTTACGCAGCTAAACACATTTCTATGTGTCCACCTGGAAAAAAACCCCACATATACAAGCAGACCAGCTCAAAACAGTTTGCCTTTGAACTCATGGCTTACTTTTACAAAAGATGACTTATATATACCAGAGCATTTATATTTAAGCCAATATTTGAAACTATGTTTTTTCCCTACAAATTACAGTACAATAGTTTCAGAACAACTTCTCAGCTTCATCCCATTCCCTTCTCAATCAACTGTTCTAGCTAGAGACCAGTAGAGTAGGAGTCAGACAATGTGACAATCTGTGGTTATCAGGCATCACAAAATTTATTGAAATAAAACATAAGACACACTTTATTAGTGTAAATGATTCTAGAATTCATACATTTCAACACTAGGGGAAGATAATTCAATAATTAGTCACACTTAAACAGAGAATTCAGAAAGTTCAGTAGGGGACAGAGAAAGAAGTGAAGAAGTCCTGTCAAAGTGCAAAATCCAAGCCATTGCTCAGTTCCAGACCTACCCATACTCCTCCTCAGAGTGCCACTCTGGGGCCTGAAGTTGAGAAAAAAATAACTCTACTGCTTCATACTTAAAAGGGAAGCTCAAAGATAAACCATGCTGCCTTTTTGTAACTTCTGATGCAATAAACAGTCTGATTCAGCAACAAGCCTGCCTTGATATGGTTATACACCTGACCACGTCCTGAGCAGCCTCATGGAATACACAGGCTCATGGCTGGGGGATTTTTCACAAAGGGAATCTGAAACAAGCAGTTCCTATCTCTGGCCACTTGCTACCAGCTCTTGCACTGCCTTCACCCCAGCCCTCCTGGTAGTGTCAGGACAGCTTCGTGGTGCTGTGCAGAGAACTGACTTGGTTCAGCTAAAAATAGTCCATTCATCCTCCCCCTCCCTCCTCATTTTTGCCAGGTTATTTTTGAAACAGGTATGTTCCCTGTCCTTGTTCAACAGGCAGCTTGGCTGGAAGGGAGAGGGAGGAGGAGAAGACACAACTCTGCCAGCCCAGGCTGTAAGAGGGACTGCAGGGTCCCTTCAGCCCACCTTGCCACTAAGACATTACATACCCATGGCATTACAGACACACAGAGCTCCTCACAATCCCAGTTTAAGATGGTGTTTGCAAAGTCTGAAAAGGAGCATGAACTACTCCTACAGTTGGACGGAAGAGGTTTGCATAATCTTATCCCTCATATCCCAGGAGCCAGAACTAATTCTGTGCTTTTCTGATTTGATTTGGGGATTCTACACCACCACAGCAGGACTTAGGAAATGGCTCTTCACTGTAACCTTGTCTGAGTGCTCATCTTTTGTTTGCATTACTCTGCCTTGCAAGATGACAGCTATCAAGTCAGATTACTGAATGCCACTCACAGTGACACATGCCAAAAGTAAACCATTAAGACCATCTAAATAAAAGCCAGGCTTAATATGTAGGTTGCCAGGTATTACATCTAGTAAGAAATAATTCTAGACAAGTTCAGCAATTAAAAAATTACTAAATATTTTAATTTAATTCTTAAAATTCACTGGACTAATCAAATAAAAACTCTTCTGAATTCCTAGAACAACCCTACATTTGAAGTCCAATGAATTTAGACTGTCAGGAAAAAAAAAGGGTTGGAGGGGAAAACACAGCAATATTTTTAAAATTCTCCTAACCCCCTCTGTTTTTTCTGTGTGTTTATGAAGCCTCCGGAAATACCATGGCAAACATTCCAGCTCTACAGCAGCGAGGCCACACGACCCAAAGGCACAGCAAGGAACTGCTTTCCCAAGTTTCCTTATGGTACAGAAAAATGATTTTTTATTTTATTTTTGAAAATGAGGATCCAAGTCTAGAGAAATCTCCAGGAAATTTTCAAGAATACAGTTTTAAAACAGAGTGTTTCTTGATGTGGTGGGGTTTGGTGTTGTGTTTCCTTTTGTTATTTATTTGCTGCATTTCTATGTCTGCACATACTATTTTCATTATCTAAGATCAGCATCTTAGACCTATATTCAGGGACCATTAAATACAGTATACCATTTAAGTCACCTCTAAAAACTACTTGTAATGTTCTCTAAATCTTGTATTAGAGTTAAAATCAGTACTGCTGCATTTCTTAATATAGCCACAATCTTTTCCTGGCAAAAATTATGGTACTTAAAACTCTCCCCCTTCTTGTCTTTCAGAATTATTTCAGCTAGCACAATTAATGAAAGGAGTTATGCAAACGAGCTTTGCTAAACATTACGAAAAAAAAAATATTCAGAATCTGAACCTGAATCACAACCTCGCATTTTTACAAGCAATTGTGTGTACATACTTGGAAGTAACTGAAATGTAGGAGTATTGATGAATCATAATGTAGTAAGTGAGTATCAGAAATCTGTGGTTGTTTGAAAACAACATAGCAGAAAGCATTGGGAAGGAAAACAGTCCTGCAGTAGAAATGCACAGCAAATGGCAGGCACTCACCACTAACTTGCTTGGTAACCATGTCAGAAATGCTTCTAATTATCAGAGGTAAAAGAGGGATGGCATTTTTGCTGGAAGCAAGTTTTACACTTTAGTCTTTCCTCTCCCTTTTCTTTCAGCCTATAAATATTAGTCTTACACATTTTTCTTCCATGCAGCTCTTGAAAAGGTTGAGTTTTTCAAGGCTGAGAGCAGACAGAAATGTTCATCAAGAAATGCCTTGAGGTCAACTGTCTGTAACTCATCAAAGTGCAGCACTGAAAATATGGATGAGGTGGATTATGTGAGCATGGTAATGCAGATTTTAAAAAAAATAATAATAGTAATAATAACTAAAAAAAATCTATGTTCTGATGATCAGCAACATTTTTTCTTTTTGGAAATGGGTTCAGTTATGCACCCCCGTGGTGATGGTCACAGAATACTGACTCCCCTCCTAATTTCAAGTGCATTCAAAGCAACTACAGATGCATGGAGTGTCTTTAGTGCTATTTCCCATTATATGGAAATACCACTGGGATATGACCAGGAGCAAAAATAGAGAAGACCAACACAGCAGTGTAAGGAGAGGCAGCTGGTCCACAAGAAAATTATGATGTAAGTCAAATTTTTGAGAAGCAATGAACTACATTGAAAATAAGGCAGAGATCAGCTTACCTACGACTTTATGAAGTACTTAAAAATATCTAAAAGAACTCCAAAAGCAAAGGAAAAGCAGCAACAGAACAAGTCTGCAAAGATTATTTTTCTTAAGTGAAGGAGGAAACAGAAACCCTGGAGTACCCACTGTGCTTTTTTTAAAATTCAGTACAACAGGAAGACATAAGATATTGAACACATTATTGAAACTACTGTTCACTTCTACTCAGGGATTTCTGCTTAGTTTATTATAAATGCACATTTATTGGCAGCAAGTAGAACATATTATTGCTCTGTTTTATAGCTCAAATGGCTCACGCAAAGAGTAATTTGTTTGTATTCTGTATCAGGATCAATACTGTACCAGGGATAGCCCGAGGAATGTTTATGCTGAGGGCTTTGCTTGCAGTGTTTTGTTGTTGCAATCAATTGACCAAACAGGGCTGCTTCTTAAAACAACAAATAAACTATGATAGTGACCAGATCAGCCATTCAAGCATCAAACACGACACAGTGTCTGGAAAAAGAATGAAGGCCCACAAGTGTTTTCATTGCTTGATGATACACACAGCTTTTTCCTACCTGAATATTTCCCACCGGCCTTTCTTCCTCTCAGTAGCTGGGGACTGTTTCCTCAACGCCCTCACATAACAAGATTCATTTTCCTGCAATCAAAATACAGACACATCATGCTTCCATTCTGCTGCAGAACACAGCAGCATTTGAATTAGCTCAGTGAAAAGCCCTGAAATGAATTAGGAGCATTTAGGATTCCAACGACCAAGCCAGGAGGACCAGATCTGAGGCTGCATTAGGGTTCCAGCCCAGCTCTTGCCACTCTCAAGCTTTTGAGACTCACTCAGCAGTTTAAGTATTACAGGTTTTCATGCCTATAACAATGAAATGAGGAAAAGATAATGAGAGTTCTGTTGAGGTTTATATCAAAATTTTCTGAGCCAAATGGTATTTTTTTTTCAGTTAAAGGTCATGCTGAAGTCTCTTTTATTCTCTTTATAAAGGGTACTCACTGACTGTTGTGAGCTAAGTGCCATTAAAAGAGATAAACCAACCCCCAAACACTGCTTAAGAAAATACACCAAAATACCTCAGAACCACCATCCTCTCTGCAGCAAAACAAAACAAGTTTATGGATTACACTGGCACAGCACTGCAACTTCTAGGAAATGTTTTTTTAATTATAAAGAAAGATTGCAAAGGGAGACGGGGGAATGTTTACGGGTAGCCTGTATTTTGTTACATGCTGTTTCAGCAGGCAGACAAGGTGTCCTTACAGCATTATACTACCAGGCTCCAAAAGTCAGCAAATAATGAGAAAAGTAACACAGTGATTACATTTTGCCTCTCTTTTGACTGACTTCCAAGTAACTTCCACACAAATTTCCATTAAACATGAAAAAGCATATACTACTGGGAAAAAAAACAAAACAAAACAAAACAAAAAACAACCCAACACAGCAAACCCCACACAATTTGCAGCCAGTCCAGGTTCCTCCCCAATGACCGGCTGTGGGAGCAGACCCTTTCATAACAACTCAAATGATGCAAAAGTCACAGGTGACTTAAAAAAATGCAGAAGAAAAGCCTCAAGTTATTACAAATAACTTGTTAGCTGCATTCAATGTTTGTTCTGCAGCCATATTTATCCTTTTCACTGGTATTTCACAAACCTTCTCGGAAACAGTCAACCCACCCCAACACACCCAGTGTCACCAAGGGACTGTCTGCTTCATACAGGGACACTGCTGGTTTTCTTGCCTCACAAAAGGCAATTTTAGAGAAGTTACATATTGACAAGCAGCCTGGGTAAATGACTGGCTTTAAGGCCTCATTGCACTGTGAATGTTTTTGCCCAGAAAGGATTTATTCTCATCCAGAAGTTTTCCCCAGTGCTTTTCTTCTGCTTATGCAAGGCAGGAAAAACACGTTAATTGATTCAAATTTAGTATGTGTTAACGTGACTTTCTCAGCTAATGCAGACTAGTCTTTAATGAAGTTGCAATTAGTTATTTTAGTTTGTTTCTCCAAAGGAGAAACTTTTTTTCTGCCTGCCCCAAGATCTGGGTACCATTCCAGGTGTAACTGGATTGGACTTTTGTCAGATCAGGCTATAGCACTCACCTGGACATTTGAACTTTGCCCCTCATTCCTCTCTCCTAGACTCTTACTTCTAACACTGCATTTGTGCAGTTGCATGGTTAGCTGGAATAGGGGAACTAATTTCCTTCAGCATGTTGTCTCATAAACAGCTGTGCCAACACAACACAGGGAGTGGGCCCAAGACAGGAGTAGATCAGCCATCACGGCAAAGGACAGGAACAGAGGCTGTTTAAACCAGCTCGAACAGCACTGCTGCAGCACACAAACCCAAAGCTTTGCCCCCCTCCTCTGTGCTTTATTCTGCCCATCTGTAGAACTGGCACCACAATTCCTACTTTGTTTCATAAAGCACCTCTTAAAATAAAAGGGCTATCCATTAACATTTCTGTGAATTCACATTACCGACCACCCACCCCTTTCATAAACCAGGTCCAAGCTGATTCTAAGGACACTGGCACTGTCCCCACCAGCATCTGCTCCCTGGTTTCCCCTCACAACCTGCTCAGGGGTTGAACAATTCCCCCCCACCACTCCAGCCCCAGCTCTGCCAAAACACTTCACAGGGTCCTGCTGGGAACCACAATCAGCTTCTAAAAATAAAATTAGCTTCTTAAAACCTGGACCCTTCTCTCGTCCTGTTTCTAGAAAGATCCTCAAAAGAGTTGCACTGCCAAACTTCGGGGGTAGCGGGCTACATCTGAAAATGAGAACAGATGGTAGAGAACAGGAGTTACATGGAAAGCCCTTACACCTGGCTGGTCAGAGCCACCCTTTCCAGGTGTGTTCCAAGCCTTACTGTGGCACAAGAACTTGATGGTGCACAATTCCCAGCCTTTCCCACATTCACCCCTGGGTCACGGCCCGTGGTGCGGCTGCACGCGTGGACTCTGGGAAGCACCAAATCCTTTTGGCAAACACCCGCCGGGGCCGCTCAGGGAGCTGAGGGTGCCAAAGGGGGAAGGAGGGGAACGCTCCAGCCAGGAGGGCCTCCTGCTCTTCCAGAGACAGCAGCACAAAAAACCACGGGGTTTTTTGGCCACAAATGAATTTTTGGCTAGGGGCCGCTGGATGCTCACAATGCTGGACACTCTGCATTAGGCTACTCCTACAGTAATGTGTTTGTGGTGTATTACAAGTGCACCACGGGCACAACTCTTGCTCCGAGTAGATCACACGGTAAAAATCAACTCTGTGAAGGAGCCGACCAGAAGAGGCCAGGAAGGCTGCAGGAGCCGGGGCAGGAAGGAGAGGCTACACAGCAGGGCTGCCAACACCAGCGATTTTATCGTGTCCCCTGCACCACTAGGAATTTTTCCTAAAGCCAGCTCTCCAAAGTCTCATCATCACATAAAAATTTCAGCTTTCAGCTCTTTGCTTGGTTTTTTTTTGTTTTTGTTTTTAAGGGATGTATTTATCTCTAGGCTTCCAAAGTTCAAAACCAAAGCTGTAAAAATAAACCCTAAAGATTTAAAAAATAGCAAAAGCAATAGAAGAATCCTCCAAATCTGTTGTCTGTACATCATGGGCAAAGAATTTCAACTTGGGGAATTTCATGTAATATAATTTTATTTATTGACAATTAACACACTGTTAATTACTGTTTCAGAAATTGAGGAGGAATAAAAAGGAGACTAAGCAGTTCAGCAACACTGAGGGGAATTCTCATCCTTCAGGTTCCCAAGGGTCAACTTGATTTGAACACCTTTCCTCTCCACAGCTTTGCTAGCCTAACTCCCCTGGTTTGTGCCATGCCTCATCCTCAGCCCAGCCCATGCCTTCGGTGAGGCGACAGGCAGCACAGAGAGCCGTGGGATGCGTCTGCAATGCCTTCCCTGCCTGCTCCTCCTCGCTCCACATTCGTCCTTGGGCTACTCCTTGCTCCTTCACTCCCATTCCCCTGTCCCAGGCTGGACTCCTCAGGTCCCAGTCTCCCGCAGGGATGCCCTCGCTTCGTCCTCGTCCCTGGGTGGCCGCAGCCCTCAAGGGTGACCCTCAGGGCACTCCAGGGCAGACACCATCCCTCAGGGCACTCCTGAAGGGCAGCCCAGGCAATGCCCCCCACCCCTGCAGCCCCTGCTCCTAAACCCACCAATTTTGGCCCAATATACTACATAGTTTCAACATTTTTTCTTTTAACATGGTGCTCTGTTTCTTAGTGGTTTTGCCAAAACTAATGGAAACAGTATATATATATATATATATATAAGGGAAACACCCAGAACAAACTGTACATTACAAATCTTAAAATTAAAGAACATAAAAATACTGTAGGGGGAACTGGAGGAAATCCAATAGGGAAGTAACAAGGAGTTCATCTTTAAACCTCCTAATCTCAACTGCATCACTGCAATGGACTTAGGTCAAGCACAAAGAACTTTCCCCTGCTTTCTCATCATATCCTGGGTCCCACATGGTGGCTGCCAGATTTTAGAGACAAGTTTATAATAGATCTCTCTGGACTATCACAGATAGTCCCAGAATCCTGCTTCTCTTCCTCAGCTTTGCCCTCTGTGGAAAGCAAGAGCAACCCCAGGGTATCTCACTGTCTATACCTCAGCACTTAGCCTGTGCTGGACTTAAATAACTGCAAATAAATCAACCTCTAAAGGTAACCAAGAGTAAGCCCTTCAGTTTCCATATACAAAATATCACTTGGACTCCACGTACCCAAACAAAAATGAAGAGTGCAAATACAAAACACCCAAGCAGAAATTCTTGAAAAACAAAAATACTGCTAGGATAGACAGTTAAAGAATGTTGTATAACCTTCCTATGGATATGTATAAGGCAGGTGCATTTTAGAGTATTTTCCTACTTTCACAAATTATTTCAAAGTTTATTCTCCTAGAATTATTTCAAAGCATTATTCTCCTAGAACTGCAGAACATGTTCAAACTCAAAATTCCTGTAAAACCACAGCATGTCAGCAATCCCAACTTCTCATTTATCTACAGCTGTAACTGGGTCATAAGGGAAGAACACCAAGTGCTGCTCTTCCTAAATAAGTTTACTGGTCAGCAAGCATATTTCTGCTATGTGAAAACATTAACAAACTTCTACAGAGAGTTTAACTATTATATGCAGTTCTTATTAGGTATCACAGCCCTCTATCAGGACTTTTTAGAAACTTGGGCTTTCTTGAAATTCTAAAGCAACTCAAAATCAACAGTGAGTATATGTCTGACAAGTATCAGATGCCATCCACACTGACAAGGAAACAGCCTGCTAGTTTAATAAGAGAAAAGCAAAAAAATGTTGTTAAACTAAGTAATGCAAAATAGGTGATGGTTTTGGGGAGGAAAGAAGAGAGACAGAGACTAATGTCAATGCAAGTTGGTGTGTTCCTTCCTGGGCAGAGACAGAACAAGGAAGGAAAGTAAAGCTGGAAAGATCTGTGTGGAGGGAAGCAGGACTGCAGCTTCTGACAACTTTCAACTGCCTACACCTAGACTTGGTCCTCAGTAATCCTTATTAAAACAAGAACTAAAAAACACACAAACACATGACACCAAAATGCATCAGCCACATGGCTGTAAGATACAGACATTTATCTGAAGGAACAGACAGGATGCAGACTCCTTCCAAACACAAGTAGCAGAAAGCCACAGAAAGTGGCCAGGTTGCACTCGAGCCTGCCATGTGCCTCACCCAGCAGCACCTAACACACCCTCTTCCCTCTGCCCCTGGAGTCAGCCTCCTGCCTTCACCCCTGCAGGGCTCCTCATGCCCTGTAGAGTCCCCGGAGAAGCCTGGGCCAGCACTCCCATTTGCTCCTGACACCGTTTGTTCCCAAAACAGAAGCAGCAGGTTCTCACAGGGGGCTGCTGCATTGAACAGAGCAGCCACTCAGACACTCGGTCACACCGGTGGCTCCTGTATCACATCATTACTATAACCAGTCCTCCTAGGAGATTTCTCAAGCTCACCCTGTTAGGCAGAATGCTACAAGGGTACAGCAAAGTAAGAAAGAATCACAGTAATAAGTATGGAAATTTTGCTTGTGTTTTTTCCCATCTTATTTCTCACCAGTGTGTAGAAGCCAAAGTTTTGTTTATTTAGTCACCATCTTCTCAGTTGTCCAAATTTAAAAAACCAAACAACTACCTTTATTTTTTTCTCTGCATAAACAGAAATGAAAGCCTTCTCAAACTTCACATTATTTCAAAAAAACCCCAAAAAACGTAACTGAAGTACACATTTTCTCAGCTGTGGAAAGCCATGAATTTGCAATTTCCTTATTTTGAGATGGAAAGGTCCAGGTTGTTGCCATATCCTACACATCAGGGTTACCAGGATAGGCTGTTAGGCTTAACAGGAGCCGTTTGCAGTATCATGATCTCCAGTTTAGAACAACAACAAAATCCTTTTCTTCTCCCAAGCTGTTCCACAAAAACCTAATTACTGAAAGAATCACTTTTCTAATCCTGTTCTCTTTTTCAGGCTGCATCTAAGATGGGTCCAGTGCACCTAAAAATGTGGGCATGAGTAAGCCAAGATTGCTGTAGTCCATGTCTCTACTGTCTTGTCACAACCCTAGAAACCCTGAAGTCTCTGGGGCACTGCTGCACCCCACCTCCCTCCCAGCCTCACATCCAGATTTAAGGGGCTGCAGGTGAGTCAGTAGAACAGATCAGGGGTTTAAGCAGAGCAGGGCAATAAGACCAGGAGGACAGGCATTTCAGCATATCTTTGCAAAACTGCAATCTGATGGAGGTGGCTTGGGCCCAAGCTGAAATAAGAAAGATTTGGTGTGGCTGTCCCGTGCAAGGCAGTCCAGGCAGCTCCTCCTCCAGCTCCTCCTCCAGCCCAACAGCACCCAACCAGCGACAGTCAGAGTCAGCCTGGGGCTGATGGACCCAAAGCAAAGCTGAGGTTTGCAATTCCTTACCATTTCACAAGTGACCACGGCAGTCACAGCTCCTCCCCAGGCAGCAGCACATTAGACTGCTACTGTCTGTAGCAAAGGACTGAGGTGCCAACTCACAGACACACGACAACAAGCACTATTAATTCTGGCTTAAACTGAACCCCTGTTCTGGAGATTGGACATCTCTTGTAAAATCCCACTATTAAAGACCATTTGCCATCTATTCCCATAGAAACTTTTTTAGTGTGTTTTGTTCCATTTTAGAAAAAAAAATTCCCTTCCCTGTTCCTTAAGTTCTATCGTACTTACACAACTTTAAACAATAATCCACTCAAGCACAACCATGGAAGTGGCTTGAAGGAACAAAAGCTGCTTCTGGCACAGTCAGTGCATCTGACTCTCCCTGCATACAGCTGCCTTTAGAGCCTTTGCAGGTTTGCAGAGCACCAGCAGCTACTGATTTCCCTCTGCTTCTCTTGTGTGTTGGATACAAAATAAACAGTAAACATGAGGACTCTACTCAAATTATACTGGCACCACCAGCTAAGGGCGCAGGTGAGTCACAAGCAAGTTCTGCAGCCTGTCTTGCTAAAGGAATATGGAGAAGACTGACCTTAAAAGAAAGCAGTAGGCATGAGTAAGACAAATTTAAAAAAAATCTAACTCCAGGGAGACAAGGCAGTGGAAGCAGAATGTCTCAGGCTCTGCTAAAGAAGATTATTGCCACATCTAGCAGTTAGCACCCACCCAAGTAGAGTGCCATCAACCTAATTCTCAAATAAGACTAGCAGAACAGCGAGATAGGATTAGACATGCTTGTTTTTAACCATTCTTTGCTCTCTCTGGTGGAATACTATCAGCACAGCATTGGCATCAAAATTACTACCCTTCGAAATGTGCAGAGCACATTTTTTAATTTTAAATGTAGCAGTTATGTCATCTGGGGTTATTTATTTTTTAATATAAAGTGGTATAACATATTTAATCTGTTTTGAGAAAAGAAAAAATTGATTTAGTGAGCAGTTCAAGGCTCTCCCTGGAGACACTCAACCACACTCAGAAATCTGGATATAAGTTGAGGTTTCACTAAAGTCATTTTAATTGTAGGTCATAAGAAATGTCAAGATATAAACCACCAAGGAATACTAAAAATTAAGCCATCATCTCTGCGAGTAACAAATGTCTTATGTTTGGCAGTAATTTCTAAACCCTTACAGCATTACTACTTAAGGACAGTAGCAGAGCAGAGGGCTTAGAACTACATGCAACATGTGTGCATTATTTTTGCTGGGGGGGAAAACCCAAAACCTGCATAAAGTAAAAAAATACTGGAGTGAAGGAAACTTACACCACCAGCAATAAAAATGTAGAGTTTTATCTTTGTCACTTTGTTTCACTACACTGAACATCTTCTGTTAATAAGCAAGTTTTGATTTGTTTTGGTCTGAATATGTTCCTCCCTATGCAGTATGGAACAGAGTTGTGAATACAGCAACACGTATGCGCAAAAACAGAGCACCGACATGAGGAAAGCTGGTTCTTAAGAAAATTTTAAAAACAAACAAACAGAAACCCACAAAGCCTTAGACCATTTCTAGAGCTTTGTGCCAAGGTTTTACAAGGAAAAACTCTTTATTTTTTTGTAGCTAAAAAGTACTTCTTAAACAGGTATTTTCCTGTAGAAGGTACACCCCAACTTCTGCATTTCTGAGCTGGATCCGCCATTTACTAAAACCCTTTTACAGAACTTAGCTGAGATCCCCAAAATTTTCCTTAGCCCACTGACCTCAAACAACAGTGGTAAGAGGGCTCTGACCTTAGCAGTTCAAAGTGAAAACCCCCCAGTTTAACCTTCTTGAAACAGAGAAAGTTAAATTAAGTGTGTTTTCAACACCAAAGAGCAATATCTGAGAGCTCTTACTAAAGTATTTGAAGAAAAATATATATCAACCATTTAATTCTCCCACATTCTCCAATCTCAAAGTTAAAAACAATGTAAAATCAGGATCAGGGTTGTCTTTTTTTACCATCTCTGCCTAATAACCTCTTAAACTTGATCAACATACAATTTCCCTTTCCTGCCCCTTTCTTTCATGGGAGTGGAGATGAGAAGGCTATTTCCCTGCTTTTAGTGAAATCAGAATGGAACTCACCAGTGAACAGCAATTTGAACAGAAAGCAGTTCAAGTGACGTGAAGACCCATATTAAGGGAAACAAGCTCAGGTATGTGGAAGGAAAAAAAAAAGCAATTTAACATTCTATATTGCTGCCAGTCAACTCAATTACTAACATCTATTTTGTTGGGTTTAGCCACTGTCCTTAGCAGGTGTGCCAAGACTTATGGGTGAAATTCCATTTCTCTAAATGCAAAGGTAGGCATTTCACAGAAGTTTAAATCTATCCTCTGCCAAGTCCATTTTCTCGAGTGCCTTCACATCAGCTCACTGAATACCCTAACCACCCTCTTCTGTAATACTAAGCACCATGTCTACCCAACCCCATGTCTGCACAGGGTGTAGCAGGGGAGCTATTGTCTGCTTTGCTTGCCTGAGTGGTGCTGTCATGGCAGGGAAGTGAAGGGCAGGAAAACTGCAACACTACGGCCCAAATAAGATGCAGGCAAACACAATTTTAGACATCCAAGCCTTTAATGCAAATTAATGTCATAGCAATAAAAGCTCCAAAAGGAATAATTGCACAGATGTCTCAGAGGAAGAGTCATATCTTGGGATTTAATAGCTAGAAGCAGTTTCCCCCATCTTCTCTTCAGGTCATTTGATAGTGCTCCTTGCTGTCTATCACACAAGCACTCTCAAACTGGTAGCCCTAGATCCTGGTTTTCTGGTTCCCTGGAGGGCTGCAGGGGCTTACCCCAAAGCCAAGCCCTGCCAGGCTGCCCATGCTAAAACTCAAGGTCATCTGCAACATCAGAGAGGCAGCATTACACAATTCATGCTCTGCATGGACATCTGAGCTGGAAAGACAGTCATTTCAAAGCAAGATGCAGTTTGCCTCGAGATCTTCCAAGTTTTACTGCAGGCTGTTCTTAAAATCTTCCACTGATAGCATTTGTAAACCTAGAATTAATTTTCTGTGACATTGGAAGAGGGAGGGAGAGACCCTAAACAAAACCCCAATCCTGCCTCACTGACTTCACTCCTTATATCTGCACAAATATCCACTCATTTCTCTGCTGTCCTTAAAAGCCCTTTCTCTGAAACGCACCAAAAGCTTTTAACCCATATTGAAGCCACTGTCATCCAGCCCCAGCTCCAAACAGGCACTGCTGTGCCAAAGCCACTACTCTGTAAAAGGGGAGCCCTGGAAAATGTTGCCCAGGCACTTGGGGACATGGCTGCCACAGCCAGCCTGCTGTGTCCCTCCACCAGAGATGAGGGTGCTTAGGTCAAGGAAAGTGCACTTTTTACAAGAAAGGGGACTGAGTTCTAACAACTGAGGCAGAGGCAAACAGTGCCCTCTGGCAGCTCCCCTCCCAGGGTGGGAAGGACATCCGAGCAAGGGTGAATTAGAGGGAGAACAGCTGTTTGTTCAGTGAATGAGTCACAGGACTCAGCTATTAATTCTTCCTCTCAAGAGAATATGCCCCCATGCCAGCCCACCCACCATCCTATAAAACAAACAAATATATAATGGAGGTCAGGGAGGGGGAGCTCAGTAAGAGGAAAGGGAAAAAAAAAAGGAGGAAAAAATAGCCAAGCATTTAATATTTACATAAGAATGAAATGTTTCCTTAATTACATACAGAATCAATTTGCAGCTATTTTCCTTAAATTTCTCAGTCAAACCCACAGATTTGAAGCACTTTGAACTGTGCTGCACCAGTAATTGTGGATGAATATTTTAGATCAGTCTTGAATCACTGTAGAGCACACATCAAATGAACTAATAAGCTACTCATGTGTAGACTACTAATGTATTTTCTTTCTTTGCTAGACAGATGGAATACAGTCCAAAATCAGTTGAATTGGCGACTTGTAATCTTCAGAAAAGCTTAGAAAAATCTTTAGTTCTACTGTTTTATTAAAAATACCACTCAATAGCCTGTGTGCATTAGAATGGAGGTGGCAATATGCAGCAAAACCCAAGCAAGTTTTAAAGATACGAAGGAAGTCAGGCACTTCATGTGACTGTAGCCAGCTTCAGACAGTGACAACAAACAGCATTGCCAAATTTTTTAAAGGACTACTGCAAAGCTGGACACCCCTGCCACCTATTTGATATTTATCCCAATACAACCATTTATGGGCAGTCATTTTAAATCACATATAGCAGCATATCAGTTCTATAATCTGACAGATGTGTTCCAGTTTACAGAAGCATCTGTTGAGTCATCAGGACATCAGAATAGTTAATTGCACTTTGGGGATGCTTTCCGAGATTAAAAGTTGCCTTACTTCAAGCAAATTTTAAGTGTCCTTATAGATTAAACTCCTTTTTCATATACAAAATTAACATATGTACCCACACTCCAGAGAAACTAATGTATGAAATGTAAAGAATAACTTCCCTCAGGGATCATCTGTTTTCTTCCGCCTCTTGTGCATTGCCTCACACTGTGCTCAGCAATATGGAACAGAAAACAAAAATACAACTTGAATCATGCACGATTCTGAAATATAAACTAAGACATGGCCCACACTGTCTGGGCAAGACTACAGAAGAAGCTGCTTTGGGTCAAGACTGGGAGATGATGTCTGTTTCTTTTTTTGGCAAAACGCTTGTAATTATATTTCAGAAGTCTTTGTTACTTTTATCCTAAAAGGAACGTTGTACAGGCTGTACCTTTCACCACCACAAAAGTATGTGAGAAGGCAGGAGAACCACCCACAAGATTAAACATGGACTGATACACATTGAGCCATCCTTAGATGAAGTTTTACCAATTGCTTCCTATACACAGCTGAGGACAAGAAGCAAGCAAACTCCATTCATACACATAACTGAATATTTGAATTAAAAAGACTAATACTTGTGGAAGACTTCTACGAGTTTTCAATATATGTGAGCAGATGAGATCTTCCCCATCCCTCCAATCTGAGTTTCCTTGAAACCTTCTGGCCTCTACAGGAGTAAGTGGATTAAGAAAATGTACTGCTTAGAAAGAAAGATCTATCTTATAAACTTGGATTTAAAACAATTTAGCAGTGGATTTTTCGTTTGTTTGGTGTTTCACAAAAAAAACCCAACAAACCAACAAAAGCAAACGAATCAGTCAAAAAAGGTCTATTTGTCTGCTTCTCAGAGGCAATTGAATCCATCTGGTCAGTAGCTCTCGAACCACAGGGATCCCCTGATTAATTCAATGAACTATTTGGTTTCACTCAAGAAGTGATCATAAAGATGAAGTGCAAGTGCATAACCAAGAGCACCATACAAGAACACAGACACCAGCACTGCATCTGGGCTTTGCTTCCTATAAATCCTGAGGTGACAGCACACCTCAGCCTAAGTGGACTGTTATTCTTTAGTGTGGAGCAAATCAAACTTGAAGTGAGAGTGTAAAAGTTGAGACAAGCACTGCAGTCATGACCATGCTTTAACAAGGTGCCATACTTCTGAAGTTACAGCATATTCCCTTGCTGCTAAACCAAACTGAGATTGCTGTCTCAGTTGCATTAAATTATTAGCTAATTAGCCCTGACTAAGGACAACAGTATGTTGATGCTGGCAAGCTGTGAAAAGAACACTTCAGCAAAGAAGATCAATAGCATTTTTTGTCTGGCTTACAATAAGAAAACTGCTGGCCCAGGTTATGAGTTTAAGCCATTTTTCATTTGGCAGACAAGACAGTACTAGTGACAGATCAATACAGTAACTTTATGATAGGCTGCTGCTCCTGCAGATGGCAGGACCATAAACAGGCATCATTTTTAAAGCCTGAAGCAATCCATTACTTGGACAGAAACCACCTGACCTTTTATAATATTTACACTTTTCTATCGAAAAAGGAAAATCAGAGAACAAAACAAGGGAAAATCAGCTCAATTAGCTGTCCTGCAAGACAGAAGAGAATATTGCTTGTTTGAAAGTCAGTATTTAAAGTAACAAGCTTTGTGCTATTTGGGAGATCACATTAAAGCCACAAGGTTGACACCAGGGAACTACTCATCCCTTCAAAGAGAAAATGTTATTGGGGTTTGCATCTCATATGATGCAATTTTCTTATCTCCTGGTAATGTGGGATAACAAAAGAGCCTATTTATTAATCTTTAAGGAAAAAAAAATCCAAACCAATCAACCCCTTTAATGTGTCATTAAAACATTAAACCAGTCCCTTTTAACACCTACAATTACTAAGCAGTTAAAAGAATTCAGTTACAAATGGGCAGTTATTTTTCCTGTATTGCAGTATACACACTGTAACATTTGCACGTACAATTTCTTGTTCTGCACCAGGATTGGCATTGTTGGGACTGCCTAAAGTGTTCTGCTATTTTAACCAAGGCAAAGCAAAACAAGAGAAAGGTTTAAAAATTCTGGAGTTTTTTATGGCAAGACTTCTAGCTGAAGAGAATGTAAAGGACAACACCTTAATAAATTATTCAGGCCACATCTTCAGATAAGGACCCAGGTGGAGCATCTGGCCCTATACTTATAGTCTTCTCTTTACTATAAACATGAAATAACCACAGAATATGGTGAATCAATCATACAACCAGCTTGCCCCTGCCTCTCTGTCTGAGGCTGGTTTGTGTCAATTACTACAGAAATATCTGCTTAAGCAGGAAACTAATTTTACAAAAGCACACTGGGTTCATGGGCTTTCATCAATACTTTTTGGTTGCTGCAAGTAAGTAATTAACATTAATGTCAACATAAAGGATAGAAGGAGGAGGAAAGTATTAACGAGCCCAATATAAAAACTGAGCTGGCTGCCTCTTCCCCACAGAGTAGTGCCATGCAACCGGCTCCTAGTCCATGCTTGAAAAATGAGTTATTATCAATTTGGTTGCTAATTTTACTTTGCATGATGTAAGCAAACAGCAATACATTTTCCCCTTAACGAATGCCAATTATACACAACATTAGTTTAAAATACAACAGAATAGCACACAAACCAGAAGTCTTTTGACTGGGCTCCACTCATGCTAAGAATAACTTGGCACACACGTACATGATGCTAAATCTGCCAATGATTTGCTTTGCTCCAAAACTCCCCCCTCCGCATCTTCTACAAGATCCTAAATACATGAAGCTGTGTTAAAGCAGGAAACCTACGTATTGAACCTATTTTTAAAACAGATTGAATTTCTTTGAA
This sequence comes from Trochalopteron elliotii, assembly GCA_024734555.1. Taxonomy (NCBI): domain Eukaryota; kingdom Metazoa; phylum Chordata; class Aves; order Passeriformes; family Leiothrichidae; genus Trochalopteron; species Trochalopteron elliotii. Next base: position 6,531,087 of record JANPWX010000054.1, read on the forward strand.
CTCCAATGCAAGGGACGTTTTCAGCAGTTTCACATTTATAATCTCGTGCGTTTTCAGCAGGCACAAGGGCTCTTTATTCCCAGCCGTGCACAGACGCTGCCTGCCACATCTGCCAGCCCACAGCACTTGGGCTCAGCCCAGGGACTCTGTCAGCCTTCTGCAAAATCACTGGTGCAAACACACAAAGCAGCAGCCCACAGCTCTGATTCGCAGGACACAAAATATCCTTAGAGATAATGTCCCCATGACCACACTAAAAAGACACTAAAATTCAATGGCTTGGGTTTCATCATTTTGTTTTGTGGTTTTGCTTATGAGTGGTGAGTTATTTTTATTTTTTTAATGGGTACTAGGTTTTTGTTTGCAAGCCTCCCACTCCCCAACGTTCATAAGTAAAACAAAAATTGCAGCACTCAGAAATAATTACCGATGCCTCTTTTACAGTGCCTCAATGGCATTGTGGCAATTTTAAAATAATCCAAAGCATTTAATTCATGCCATAGTATGTGGATGCAGGCAGTGACCTCAGACTGGCTGTTCAGAACTCTGGTTCAGCCTCAGCACACCTGGGATGCACATCCCCTTTCAGCTGATTGCCACCTCTGGGAAGGAGGGAGGGAGGGTAACTGGGTTTGGCAGAGCTCAGCTCCACGGCCACTTGCTGAAGGCAGTGTAAGCAGGGATTATGTAACCTGGCATCGGGCTGCTTGAGGAGAGAGCTCAAAACGAGGCAAGGGCTGTGCCTGAAGAGACGGGGAAGAGAGCCCCCACCATCAAGTGGGGGACAAGGCCATGCCCCTCCTGCACCCTAAGTGGTTGTAACTTGCTTTTTGATCCAATAACTTCTCTGAGCATACGCCCATATTTCCACTTATGCTCTCCTTTTTTTCCCTACATCCTATTGCATCCACGATCCTTTATTCTAATTCCTGGTCACTAAGGTCCTCACAACAATGTTGCCCTTCTGTTATCTTCCCTCTGTAACTATTAAGATGCAAACTAAACCCTCACACCCAGATCACTTCCTGCAAATTCCTGTTCTGTCCGTTCTTCCATCAAATCCCCTGGACTTTCTGTACTGAGTTTTAGTTAGTAAGGACATTAACTCCCCTTATTCCTACTTTACTATTAAAATGATACGGTTCTTGTCTGAAGATAAGAGCATGTAAACAGCTTTATATAGTCTTTAACATTAGCATCAATGAAACCTCACTGAAAATCTCAACAATTTCTTGTTGAAGAAAGTGTATATTAGTGACAAATCCACAAATACAAATGACCATACAGCAACTCTGCTACTCTTCATGAGGTTAATTAAATTGTCGGGAAAGAAAACCAGGCTTCCAACATCATACCAAACTTCCTTGTCATTATAGCTCCAGACTCCACATTAACTACAAAAACCATAAACGACACCTCTTGTCTATTTTTCTTTCCTAGAAAAACCTTGCTTGAAAAGTTATGTCTTAACACTTCCTTCATATCCATTCAAAAAAAAACCCCAAAAACCCAAAAGCACCCCAAGAAAACATCTTTGTGTTCTGGAGATTGCATTCACGTGAGAGATATTCAATATTTGCTACTGTAATAAAAGCATAAACTATTAATTGGATAGTAAAGCATTTGTAAAAGACATCACCTCTTTGTTATGTCATGTCACAATCATATTTACCTTCATGATGGTGACCACAAGGCAAGCTCACAATGCATATAACACAAACAAGAAAACTCCAACTAGTGCATTCACATTGCACATTGTCTGTACCACCATCCACCAGAGCCAACCCTTTCGAGCAAAATAAAGTGAAGGTATTATAATTAGAGAGTTCATCATGCCATTTAATCAAGTGTGGAGCTGGAGCACAGTGGGTTATATACCAAAGACAAAAACCACATGAAGCAGTACAATGCTGAGTGCAAGAAAGGGCACACACATTCTTCAGGGAAAATAACGAGTTACTACAAAGCCATGTTTGTTTTCAAGTACTCAATCAAGAGTTTGCATACTAGGTAACTTTGCATCATGAAAATAAGTTATTTCATAAACTGAAAATGAAGTAAGACCACAAAAATGTCTTTTGATTATTACAGACAGAAAACCTCAGTTTCAAGTTCTTAATTTGTGAATTTATTCTTTGTAGTTTTACTGGAAGAATTAATTGTGTTTCAACAATATAATAATTGTTTTTCTACTACAGCTTATTATTTACAAAGTGCTCTATAATACCTAACCAGTTTCTATGACACCTGTAGCAGTCTCCATGTAGTGAGGCTGAGACAGTAGTATCCTGAGCTTTCAACAGAAGAACAGCAAGGTGAAATCAGGAGTAAACTGAAGACGGTTCCATAATCAGCCCATTTTTCCAGGGGTCACATGCTTATCACAATCAAGATAATGATGCAAATGCTCTTTCCTGTGTCTCAAAACTGGACTGGGAATTACCCGATTCTCTCCCGTGAAACAAAGCCTGCTTAAATAAATAAGAAAATTAGTCAGAACTCAGGAACACCCCCTTGCAAATGGGAAGGATCAGACACTGACTTGCATGTTTTAGATTAGGCTCCTGACAGATCTGAAAGATTTTGCAGATCTGCCAGCCCAGGACTCACATTGCTTGAAGGCAGCAGTGAACACAGCACACAAGGAAGGACCCTAATGACAACGGCTGCAGCTACTGCCCATTCCCTCTCTGATACACCAGAGATATCTGGCACTATTCCTTACAGAAACACAGACCTCTCCTGTCCAAAGCAACCCACATTTTAATCATACCATAACGTTTTTAGGAAAACATCAAAAACATTTTCCATTTTATGTATGGAGAAACTTGCTTGACAAACACATGAGCACCGCCACCGAATGTTTCAAAAAACCCACATGGGAATTGGAGCACAAAGTGTTATAGACCTTGTCTTGATTTGGGACTGTCAGAGGCCAAATATAATTTTTCATTACAATACACAAAGAACAATAAACATACCTAATGTATGTATCCAATATATCAGGTAAATCTAAAACCACACAAGCAACTTGAAAAATTCTAGCAGAAAAATGATGTGACATCACAGAGCTTCCAAAATTACTTGTGGGCAATGCTTCAGACTGAAGCATTATTTAAAGATTTATTACATATATAACAGCACATTCTCAAATGGCTGCAGATCATGAAATGAAAAGGTCTGAGGTAAAACAGAGTCTGATCTAACAGCCATTAAGGTTGCAAAAAAGATTCCCATTGGCTTTGGCCAGCATTGGGTCATACCCTGGTGACACCACCACACAACTTCCCCGGGCCTTTCAGCTTATTCGTATGACAGTTCCACACTCTGCTGATCCCAAAATAGCAAGGTACGACCTTTCCTCTGCCTGCATATTCACAGACAACAGCACAACATTCCTGATGGCCAAGGAAGGACTTTGCAAACTGAGAGCCAATTCTACCATACACTGTAGAGTCCCACACAACCTTTGCCATCTCTAGAGAAGCACTGAATCAAGAACCATTTATCTCACCATATTTTCAAAGTTTTACAGATTACTTTCTTCCTCCCTTGCCCATCATGCTCAAATCCTTTTTCATAATTGTATGTTTAAAGCAAGAAAGCCACAGAGATCATGTTTTTATCACTTATTCCCAAACAGTTCATTAATTTAAGAACTTGCATTGATTTTATTGGGTCATTTACACATTTAAAATACTTAGGTGCTTAAGTTCTGTAGGAATAAGTATTCCAGAGCATCTCCCATTGTCATGAAAGGGAAATGAGATGTTTGCACATCTGCACTCTAAAAAGTATTACTTGAAATATGGGAGAATGTTTAAAAAAGAAAAATACAATTTAAAGTACACACACACACACAGGAAAAAAAAAAAAAAAAAAAAAAAAAAAAAAAAAAAAAAAAAAAGGCAGGACAAATAGTTTAACCCTCCCTTAACAGACATACACCATAATTCACAGCTTTGAAATGGATGAAATAAAAGTCTACTCTTTATTAGTGAATATAAACGTTTGTCACCTTAATTTCCAATGTGCTATTTTTCCATAACTATAGGGTATATTCCCAGTTCAGTCTAAGGGATATTTAGGCACATGATGTTAAACATGTTGAGGAACATGAATCAAGTCGAAATGCTGCAGAATACTTCAGCCACAAGCTGCAGCTCCCATGAAACAAAACACAGTTGAGATAAAAATCATGCTGTTCTAATATCCTTAGGGATTCATTCTGCCAGCACTGATAGTTTTGCTTATGAGACATACTGGCAAAACAGAGCAACAATAAGGACAAAACGTACCTGAGATCCCTCATTGAAGCAGGTAACTTTAATGAATGCTTAATTCCACTGCTTTTGACTGTGCCATGATACTAACCTGTTTAGATCCCCATCTGTTTCATTCTGCTTGCATGTGCAGTGTTGATGCCACAAACATCCCACAGGGCCATTTACACCAAAGAGTATGTTGGCTGTACTGATTACATACCTCAAATGCCATTCATGTCTGTCTTTCAGAAAGTCTGCAGCACTTTTTTTGAAAGTCAAGTTTTTTAAGAGCTGCAAACTAGCAAACTCAAAAATTAGCACCCAAATCCAGAACTGAAGGTTCCTATTTTTCTGTATGTTCAATAGAAAAATTTAATTTTATTATTTTCTCTCACTCCATTAATTGCTATCTAAAATACGAGCCTTTTATTTCCACCATAGTTTCTTGTTGACGCATCAAAGTGAAAACCAAATGCACTTGTTAGACATGGATTAAAACTATTCGGCATCCACTTCAAATAAATGAGTGCTCCACACCTAAATGCATTGCATCACACCTCCTAATTTTTTTATTTCAGTCATTTTAATTTTCCCTTAGGCAAGACACTAGAATAATCACTTTATTATTACAATCACTTACAATGACCCTCAGAAGGTGACAGCATTTTATCCCATTTGATTACATTAGTCTTAATAGATCCTAATGAAAACACAAGTAAATCCTTTTTCTTATCACCCATTCTCATTACTTTCAGCAGTCACTATAACTTAACTGCTCAAAGGGTTTTAAAGCACACACAGAGCACAAATAAAAGAACTTGCCTTTCAGATACACCTTTTATTTAATTCACTGAATGAATTTAGGGAAACTCTAAAAATGAATTCCCAAGTGTCCCAAGATAGAGCTGTCCCAGTGCCAACTGAGGTTAACCCTGTACAACACTGACAACACAGCAGCAGCCCACAGGAGAAAAGATCCAGGAAGGTGTCCACCCCAGAGCTCACATTTTAAGCAAAATAAAATAAACAGGGTGTACCTGGAAGGGCATAAAAGAAAATAAATTCAACTATTATTACTGACTGACTTCTTGCTGACACTGCAGAAGTATTGAGTAGTTAGGTGGAACCTGAGCTGAGCAAACGGAAAGAAAAATCTTGTAAGGAAGCATGTCCCATGTGCAGGAGGTGATGCCAGCAAAGGAGTGAAGAGTGTCATGGGGGAAACAGGTGGCCAGAGCATCAAGACTCACTCTGCTGAAAGAACAGCCTTCTGGCAAAGACAGTCACCTACAGGTGCTCACATCCTCAGTGCCTGGAACTGCTCTGGCAAGCCAAACACAAATGCCCAGCTCCAGAGGGTGGCTGTCATCTGTATTTCCCTATCTGATGGCACCTCGAGAAAACAGAAGTCCTGACGTGAGGAATCAGAGTAGCCCACAAATGAGCCAACTGTGCTGAAATCTGGTTTGACTGCGGAGGTCAGGACAGCTCATCAGCCAGCTGCTCTGCTATGTAAGTGTAACGAGACACTCGCAGCTTGCTGCCCCTCCCGTGTAATTGCACATCTTGTTCTTTGTAATCATCCTCACCACTTAGACACTGCTGTAGAGACGTAACTAATCCTCCCAGACCCCACCGAGAGGCAGGCACAAAGTATTACCATCTCTATTTTGCAAATGGAGAGAAATACACCTACAGGAGTCAGTTAATAAGTGGAATAACCTGGTGCACTTCCACAGGCCTGGGAGGATGCAGCCTCATGCTCACCTGTGGCCAACTTGGCCAGCAGAGGTCAAGTCATTTGTCCAAAGTCACAGGGTGTTATTGAGAGATACAGGATGAAAACTTAGAGCGCTGAAGCATTGTTTGTTCTCAGACCGCTGTAAAAACCACATCCAGGAAATACCTTTGACAGGTTGGTTTGGGATTTTTTTCCTGGAGTTTGGGGGCCTAAAGGTTTTTTGTCATAATTTTGGGGGTTTTTTGTTAGTAAACCAATCCATAAGTTATTCTAATTAAAAATAAACCACAAGTTTTGCTACAGTTTCTCAAGTAGAAGAGAAACTACCCATAGGTTTATTGATCCTGAAAACAAGTACAATTATTACTTGTTTTCTGCAGCATTCAGGAAATAAAATGGTAGCTACAGCCAGAAGAAAGTGACTTATAAATGAAATGTGTGGAAAAAAAGAGGGCAGCAATATATAAATGACATGATGGATATACAGGAAATAATAAAATGAGAAAGTAGCACAATACCTTTTTTGTTGTTACATGGCCACAAATGCCCCAGTAGATGGAGAAAGTTTCAATAGCCACTTTTAATTATTTTTAAGGTCTCAAAGTTAAAATTGGGTAAATATAAATAGCTATTTCTGTGTTTAAAGCCAAACATGATCAATAATACCCAACCAACCATCCAAATTTCCATGATAATCATGAAATAACATTATTTGTTCCTTAAACTCTTCTGCAATACTTGATTTACGTTTTCCATCTCTTATGGATTTAGCACTGCTAGGAATTTTGGGAATGGAAAATGACCCTATCAGCTTGGTTTAAACAATCACCTGATTCCAAAAAGCAAGGTTTTAAATACAATTATCAACACAAGGCCAAGAACGAGGTTGGGGAATTGACGCCGCATTATTTTCAGATCCACTGCTATTGCTCAGTCCCTTTTCAATGTGCATCACCCATCAAAGCAGGAGTTATCCAGCTTACAACACTACACTGGAGTTGCTTCTCATTAGCAGGTAACATTCACAAAGCCAATTTAAGACATAGATGGATAGTTTTAGCCAGGTCCCCAGACAGAATCATCAACACAGTGGCTAACCAGATAAAACTTTCCCCCCACATTGTCTTTATGCTGTTGAGAATTTTTCCATCCTTTGCTAATGTTCTTTTTTAAAATTCTCTGCTTGAACAAAAAGCAGAAAGGTTATTTTTCATCACCCTAAAAGGAATCTTCTCCAAACATCTTAGACTTGGGTGGGAGGTGAAAGGAGAGGATTTACCACAAGAACTAAGCTGAGCAGCCAGTTGTCCCAACCAGGCTGTTGTTCCAACAACACCAATACCACCACGATGTTTGTTTGCTGGTTGCTTATTTTCAGGACCTCTGATGATGGAAACTTAGGTTTCATGGAAGGCACTGAGGCTTATTTTCTGTTTGTGCATGCCAACAGGATCCATTACTGTAAAGTAAGATTGCTTTCTCTATATTTAAAAAGAAAAAAATTATTTGGCTTTGGAAGGGGATACAGGATTGAATATACCTTACACAACTGAACTCAGAAGACATGAAGGTGAATTATGTGACACTATGTATCTGAAATCCAACATTAACATAAAAAATAACTTTCAGATAATCAATCCAGCTTGTTCACTGAGCTGCCTGGCTAACTGCCAAAAGACAATGATTTCAAGGGGTTTTTATAGATTCACTCACAAAAACAAAAATCCATTTCCTAGAATAGGACTCACAATTCACCAACTCCTTAAGACAAACAAAATGGACTAGAATTGTACCTTTTTTCAAACTTTGGTTACACAGCTTTACAGTCAAAACACACATCTCAGGATAAAGCAACTCGCCTGTTTACAATACCTTTCATGTTTCCACATGCACAATTTGCCTACCAGTTTTTAGGGATTATGTAAATAGTTATTAACGTCATGTGGTTTTAACTACTAGGAGAAAATCCCAGATAAAATTGCTCACCAAATGACCTTTATAGCTTTCCTTTAGCACGCAAAATTAAGCAAGAAAGTAATGTAATAATCATATGTGCTTTTTAAGTAACATTATTTCAGAGGGAATGTCTTCTTTTTAAAGAAATAAAGCTGAGTTTGCACAAACCACTAAGGTTTGCACGACCCACTAAGACACTCAACAGACAGATCAGAAGACACGCTCCAAAAAATCTAGTATCAAAGTGCATAAACATAAAATATTTCCACACATTTTAGGGCCCCAAGAAATTATAACAGCAATCTCCTAAACTGATCTCTCCACTCCCACTAATAATCATTCAGTACTGCAGGGATTTCTGAGCCACAGTACATTTGTATCATTCTTGGATTATATAGCACATAAACACATTTTAAAAGCTTGTTACAGATACAAATATATGTATACTACAGGCAGTTAGAAGCCTACTGAGACGAAGTCAGAAAATACAGTATTTTTGTTCTTTTTTACAACATAAAAGTTTTTGCATTTTCTAGCAAAAAAAAAAAAAAAATCTGACTTCTCATTGTAGAACTGTAAATGAAATTAATCAGTTGTTTCTTTGGGTTTGTTTATTTGCTTGTTCTCTCCAGCAAGTGAAACTATTTTGGGCCAAAAACTGAGAAGGGAAGAGAAGGGAAAGGAAGAAGAGCAAAAAAGCCAAACCAACCACCCCAGAGTACCTTGAGACGGCAGATACACATTTTCCAGCTCCAGTTACTTTGTAACAACACTGGAGATTTCATTCTGTTAGGATGTCAGACCCGGCAGTATGGCAGGAAAGGGCAGGGCTGTGATGTGAGCCCAAGCACAGCTCACAGTCAGCACCCAGGCCCAGCTATTCAGGAGAACGGCACACACACAAACCTCCTGCCTCAATTTCTCCACCTGAAGCAACAACATTTACCCACCTCACACTAGAGCCCTGAAAAGGTTGAATCATGTGTGCAAAGTGCTTTTAGAATGAAAGCACACTTTATTTCTCTCCTTTCAGCAACAGCAGTCAACCTGGCAGAAATCTGAGTAGCCAGGAGCCTCCTATTCAGGCAGTTATAAAAGTCACAGCTCTCCTGAGAGCTCTGCGTGACCCACTTCTGCACCTCGAGCCTGCCGCAGCACTATGGAAATGTCGAGGAGTTTATCAGTGTATAACTGGAATGCAAACGGGGGGAGAGTATTAGTGGGGACAGGAGAAGGCAAAATTTATGACACATAAAAGGCACTGCTTATTCAGATGAAATTTATTATATCCCATTTGGGTTAAAATATCACACATGTATGAGACCTTAATGAAACCATAATCCAGGCGAGAGTGGGGAGAGGGCTGAGCGAGCTGCGCGCTTGTGCAGAAGGAATTTGCTCCTGAAGCCTGGCAGGCAGAGGCGTAACCAGCTGCCTGTCTGCCTGTGTGTTCATGGCCAGCATCAGCAATGGAAAAACAAAGATCCCTAAGGCCCTGGAAATTAATGGGAGTGAATTGTGGAAACAAACCAACAAAGGAAGATGTATCAAAGGTCTCAAATCTATTCAGTATTAGATGTTGTGGGGTAAAGGCACAATGAATCACAGCTGATTAGTGCTAAGCCTAGCTCTTGCTGCCTGCGTGCACAGCAAGTACCAAGACACAAACCCAAACCCTGTGGGATGCTTCAGCAGTTTCCAAGACAAGAATGTGAAAACAACCATTTCCATAGAAAGGGCTCTTCTGCAGATTATTTAAACCAAGTGGGTTTAGTCTATTCCATCCCTTGCACAGGAGGGTTTCCCTTACCCTTCCTGTGGATGAGGTATGGATATTGTTGCTGGTTATTTGCAGATGAAGGAGTAGGAGGACAGCAACTGGATTCTTGTTTAGTCCCATTAAACATGCAGTGATATAAGCAGAGCTCAATGAGTCTGGCCACTGCCCTTTCTACTGAAGCTGCCAGTGACTCACTAGCCAGGACACATGTACACACACAGAGCCCTGTATAAGATGCACTACAACTGGAGTGCTGTGCCTCCTTTCCAGAGGCTTCTTCCCACACTGCTGCTCCACCACCTCTCATCCACCTCTGACCAGCACAGGACTGTACAAGGGCAGTTTGCATTTACAGCGTGCTGCTGGCATTACTGTTAAGGAACAAAAGGCAGCTACATCAAAAGACATCAGCCTAGCTCATTTCAAAAATTTTGGATTTCTTCAATACCATCTTTCCCCTGTAGCTCCCTTTGCAAATACAACACATGCTGTACACATCTTTGGTCAGTTTGTACTGCTACTGCAGGAAAAATTTCAAATACCGAATTAAGGAAGTCATGGTTCAAGGTGCCTGTTATCAATTGACTGTGTCATCAAGAAATATTATTAGTGAATATTTATTTGCTAGATTAAATCATGATTAAATATTTCTAGAAAGCAAGATAGCTGTCTTCAGCACCATTTAACTAGGAAGCCTGAAAGCATGGCAGCACTTATAGGAGCTACTCTTATGTCAACTGCTCACACACAGTGTTACAGACAGCTGAAGCTCAGAGACTTGCAATAACACATCAACTGCTGTCCTGGGAAGGCCTCTTCTAGCACTCACTGGCATGCTCTATCTTGTCTCATCCAAAAATAAAAAAAATCTTCCACCATTTCTCATCCTTATTGCTAAAAAAATTAAAACCACAAAAAGCCAGGACATATGTCCCTGCAGAACATAAAACAGACAGTTACGGCCAGACAAACTTAACTCTAATTTCCCTCATTTTGAACGAGGTGAAAGAATTTGAGAAAATCCATTTGAGGAGAAGTATTAAATCAATATACTATGTTTGGCTTATGCCTGTTTATGAGCCTCATATTTTGTTAAACTTGTAAGTTGATATTAAGTGTTATTATTGAAGCAAGTAAATATGTGCTTTATTCTTCAAACAGTAAACATGTAGCAAACTCATAAACCAAGAAATATCCTGCATTTGTAAATAGCATAAAGAAATCCTGTGGGTATATTTCTGAGCATCTAACATGAACTTTCACTTAAAAAAGACTAATTTCTCCATATGGACACTCATACATGACTGCAGGTGTAGTTAAGGCTCGGTCTAACACACAGGAGAAGCTTAGAAAGAATGGTCAGAATTTAGGAATTCTTGAAGTGAATGTGTCATACAAAGAATGGAACACTGACAGCTAAGCAGATCATAACCCTTCTTAAAATGCAAGTTAACTACAGCTAAATTATATTAATGCTTTTACATCATTATTTTCTGAAATACAACACATGCTACTGTACTGAAAACAGGAACTTTTCAGAAAACAACAAAAAATCTGGTCCAGTGAGAATAGAAGTACAAGAAACAAGATGTCATAGCATGCGCAAATATTAAAAAAATCCTCACCAAAACATAACAAAAAGAAATACCGCATCAACCAGAATACCTTAATTCATAATACTGGTTTATAGTTCATTAATACTAGTTTATAGTTGCTTTGAGTTAGCATACCAAATATATGACTTCACCATAAGCTTCACTGTAAGCAACGCTTACATCTCCTGGAGTTGGGTGGTTATCTGAGAAGACTGTCTAGAACACATGGCCATTGAAGCAGTAACAAGCAGCAGAAAGAGGATTTTCCTCTATTTTTTGAATTAGCTTGACTTGCTCTGTACAAACATCTTACGTGGTGATACTGTCAGAAATGCTGCCTCTCAAGTCTAGACAAGCACTAAGATTCCCAAATGCCTACCAGAGGGGCCAGGTGTCCCATTCCTGGCCAGACACGGGCTTGGTGGCACTGCCTTGTGCCCTGCACTGAAGTGAGCAGCTCATTACCAGGCTGTGAATTTCCACCATCGCTTTTCAACTCGCTCAAATTAGGAAGTGGCCCTCGATGAGCCAAGGTGCAACAGGGACTCGCAGAAGTAGATGCTGTGATTTGTGCTAACGAGACAGAAATAGCAGCATGACTGGGGCCAGAGTACATGATATGACACGTGCAGCTGTCTAAATAGCTCTGCTGCCACTGTCACTGCCTGCTAATGGCATTCCCTTCTGCTTGGCCTCGTCTCTCCACACAAGAGCTTAAAAATTCAGGCCCTTCCAGCTCCACCTAGACCAAACTACTTATGTTAAAATATCACTCCTTTGGAAAGCAGTATGAAAGCAAGCTTGGGTCACATGGCAAAAACTTTTGTATCTCTTATTTCACCATAAAGAAATGGTGGCAAATTTTGGTTTTTGTTCATCTTTATGGAGATCCTTTTCAAAGGAAAAGTAGTAGGAAATAAAAGCATGTACGTCTTCTGTACATTAGCAATCAATGCAATATTGTAAAAATATCAAAAAGATTTTGTTTACCTGTCATCTTCCTAAGAACATATTTTACTGGATAAACTGCTTTGTGGTGAAGTACTGTGTGCATTTTGTGTGCTTTTATATCTGAAATGTCTTAGAACAATTTCAATCACAAGAACAGGAGTTAGAAATACCCCCAGTAATTTACCAGTCCAAGTGATGTATGCCCATGGTGCCGTCGTGTCTCTTAATTTTACAACCTTGCATTAATTTCAAGGGAAGAAACACACAGTTTCTTGTTTTGAGATTTATATTCTAATTGCATTGTAATCCCGGCATAATGTTGGATGCAGCACTCCTGCAACTTCAGTTTCTTGTTTATAGCACCCATGCAACCTCTAAGATATCAAGAGCTAAAAATGTCAGTCAAAAGACCTTTCTTCTCTAAGTGATTATGTGTCCCTACAAAAGACATTACTCTATGCCAGAAAAATCCAGACCAAATCATTTTAGGAGGTTTTGGGAGCATACAAAATTGGTAAATTCACAGGAACTTGGACCTAGACTTCTATTTCAGATTCTAAACTGGAGAGAAATTTTAGATAGACGAAGACAAGCAAAAGTAGAAGCTTATTTGTGACTGGATTGTGGCACCAGAGTATTAGAAACCAGCTAAATACAGTAAAATACACACCACTTTTTTACTAGCCAACAAGAAGGATACTAAACCAGAAATCAATCTACCTCGCTAGCATAAAACATCTCTAGTGAAATACAGGGCTTTTCTGGGTCTGTTACCTGCCAGATGGACTCTGGTGTGCACAATGAACATAAGAGCTCCCAGCACTGGCACCAGTGATCAGAAACTCAGGGCAATCAGTCACTGAAGGGCCAACCAGGCACTGCTGTGCCTTGTCCTAAAATGTCCACACGGCCAACAGAAAGCATCTGCTCCCAACCAGTATCATTTTGGGTGTAGAGAGGAATGAATCCAAGTCAGCTTTTGAAGACATGAAAGAAAATAGTGATGGTCAGCCCTTGTGTATGAGGGCTTTTTACCAGCTCTAAATTCTCTTGAGAAAATACCACCGGCTTCAAAGGAAATTAAACCTAGATGTCAAAAGCAATGGAGAAAATCACTTCCCAAAAGCAAGCACACATCTTTGCCAGCATATTGACAAAGCACCAAATGCATTCAGAGTCCATAGAAATGTAGAAGGTTGAGGATTTACAGATTCTTGTTAAAAAAAAACAAACAAACCAAACTACCTTGTGTGTGGCTTAAAAAGGAACTGCATATATAGACACACCATTAAAGACTGAGCAATTCTCAGCCAGTTAGAGGAAAAAGAAAAACAATCTTTGTGCCTGCCAGCCTAATGCAAAAGTCAGAGCCCAAGATTCCTACTTGGCCTCAGCTGCATGAAAAGTTGATATCCCATGCAGGGAGACCACAGTGACCTGTGCATTGCCCCCTTCAGAGCCATGGGGCATTGCCCACTGGGACAGTGCCATGCACCTGGGCAGGAAGGACAGGTGAGGGTGGAGAAAGCCATGGTTGATGGAAACATTCAACATCTGTGCAAATTAATGAGTTCAACTTAATTATCTCCCAACAGAAAGATTAAATAGGGTGCAACTGGTGATATGAAATCATCCTAATGGGTTCCACTGCTTGAATCCACCACTCATCAAACTGAATTGATTTTTAAACAGTGGAAATTCAAACAACTCCCATGAGAAAGTAACACAATTCCCATCTCAATCAAATACATTGTACTAGTTACATATGAAATGTGATTTTTCAAGAGGGAGAGTTGATTATTTCTCCATCTTTCATTTCTGTAGGAGACCTGTGAATTGATGGTATTATCGGTCAGTGCTGGAATACCAGCACACACTGGCGATGTAAAGTGTACAAGCACACTATGAAGAGTATTTTGCAAATAACTCAAAAGTGCGCTTTTAAATAAAGGCTGTAGCTAGGTATTATGTGCACTCGTTTTTCAAGCAGGACAGTTAGCATATTGTTAAGGTCTTTATAATCCTAATCTTCTAGAAATCAATTTGCAAGTATGCAAATTCCCTTAAAGTAATTTAAGACAGCAATTAATTTATATTTAATAGTATGTTCCCAAAGCAAATATTTCATATTCTGCTGCTAATTTTGAATATCCAACTGAGCTACTTCAAGTGCACCTGAATGCAGAATATGTCATAAATCCTTTATACAGTTTTTACTTCAGCATGAGCAATTTTTGAGCAAAAATCACTCCTGAGTTCAGGGAAGCCCTGATTTCAGAAAAAAAAAAAGATTTTTTTGTGTATTTTAATTAAAAGACTCCTCACTGTTGTACAAAACTAATCCCTGTCTTTTCACACGTGCATGAGAAAATTTCTACATAAATACACAAAATATCATAACATCTTTTTGAAGAAGTTTTTCTGCCATGACCTCTGAAGACAGACTTTACTTCAACTATTTCCACTTAATTTCATCAGAAAAAGATATAAAAAAATACATATCTACAACTGAAAATAACTATCTAGACCTGAGATGCTGCCTGACAAGTCCTATCTCAGACGTGATTAATGTGCTGACAATTTGCCAAAAGAGGGTCCATTTATTTGCTCAGTGGGCAAGCAAACATTTGTGAGAACAACTGGCATCTATGCAAGGCAGCCACAGAGCGAGTGGTCATCAGATGTTAAGTAGCAATTGGCATTATAAATGGAATCCAAGGGTTGTCAGCATCAAAGGTTCACTGAACTGGAGCAACTGAAAGAAAGGTAAAGGAAAGAAAGGTAAAGGGAAGGGAGCAAATGGAACAACTGGATGTCTTCTCAGTGGTAGCTCTGTCTAATCTTATTTTTGCTAATCAATACCAAAACAATAAAGCATTTCCAATATTGGTTTTCTGTAGTAATTCTTCATTAAATTATACTTGCATGAAAGGAAATCAAACTTACACAGCTTTAGAGTGAGGCTCTATTCCAGGTGACATCAAAGACTAAAACAGGAGTGGGGAAAAAAGGGAAAATAAGAAAAAAACACCCCGTGCAATGTTAAATACCTAACAGGAGATGACAAATCAAATGGGAATTACTGTGGTAAAAACATAATTAAAAACTTGATTGAAGTTAACAGAATTTACATAACACTACAAATTAACTTTATGCTGAAAGTATTCACTGGGAAAGCAATAAAAAGGCATTTCATTAGTAATCTATATTTAAACAATATGTACAATAGAGTTGTTCTAATGAGAAACGTAGGGTTTTTAATAACAGCAGTTTCCAATGGCTGCCAAGAGACGCTGCTATCATGGAGATCTCTGCACGTAAACAAACAATCTATGGCAACACTGTGTGTGGATTGTAGCCCTGAGACTCAGTACAGGTTGGTGCTTTACAGCTTCTTGTTATAAATTAAATGCCTTAAAAACACTGGCACACAGCCCTGGGCTACCCATTCATACCGGCCCTCCTGACTTGGTGTGAAGGCACAGCCCAACTTTAGCAGGACCAGGATTTCTGCTTTTCTTTAAGTTTTCCTTCTTAAAAATGTATTGCATTTTCAGAACTACACATCTGTTGCTATGACATTTCATTGCCATTCCTTTAGAGACACAAACTATTTGTGATAGCGATGAAGAACCACACTGCAATCATTAACTAAGTCACATAACACTAAATTACCGGTAAAATAGGAATACTGAAAATAGTACTAAAAGCACATTAAATAGAAACTACCCAGAGGTGTAGCATTCACTCCAAATGATAATGACAAAACACAGACAGAGGAAATGAACTACTAAAATCCCAAGATGGAAACTTCCTACAACCAATGATGGAAAACACAAATACAGTTCATCCCAGACCTCAGAAGGAATCCAGAAAGATCCCATTCCCTTAATGATTTGTCACCTCTTCCTTGTATCAGTCAAACATGTGTTGGTCTTTTTCAAGCCACAGATTCTTCACAAATTCTGATGGAAGTTTAACAGGCTCGTGGCAACAATCCTGCTTTGTTACCCTCTATAAATAATCCAATTGTCTCCTCAGGTCACCCAACCACAATCTTAGCCATGTCATAAAACCAGTGGGGTAGTTCACATCAATACTGTTTCCATATTTTTACTTTGTAAATCTAGTGGCAAAGTCTACAGTTTCAAAATGGGATTAAGCTGCCTTCAGGTGCAGATAGATACTCCCGACAGCTTCTGACTAGAATCAGGATTTTGACACTTAGAGTCAGCTTGCTGCCTTTCTCTACTGAAAACACTTCAGGGAAGTCCAACCCGGGCAAGAGTAACTCTGAAAGAAAAATAATCAACCAAGAGAAGAAATTAATCAAAATCTCTGTTAACAGAATACAACATAAAAGCTTCTTCTGGCACTTTTTGATCTGACCCAACTATTTTTGTATGTTTCCTGTAAATAACTGTTGTGTGCTCCAGTATTATAAAGTAGTATCTAGTAGACAAAATAAAGTAAAACATACAAAAGCAAGATTTGCTCTGGGTCTTGGCATGACAAACATCAGAGAGCTGCAGGTGAAAGGGGGTACTGGATACCATGAAACTATAATGTTGAAATGGATGCTACCTTCAAATGCACTCCAGAATATTCAGAATAAGACTCTATTCCTTTGTTGGCCATGTTTCCCACCTAAATGAAAGGACTTAAGTGAAATGGCTGTAAGCCAAGTGGTTTATTTCCCAAAGTGCCCCAAATACAAGCCCTAAGAGCAGGAGTCAAGGGAGAAGCTCTCCAGACTAACCTGGAGCCTGTAGAATAAGGAGCTCTTCTGAGACATGGAAATGGATTGCAGGTTTTCTGATTACTGCTGGACTACTGTACTCACTGAGAGACTGTCTACATGCACACCCCCCCCAGGTTTGTGGGTCTCTGTTTTACCAACCAGTATTTTAAATTTTTATGCCATTAGACACAGGAATCATAAACAATGTGTCTGAGACATGTTTTCTTACCAAATTGAGTTTGGTTTGGGTTTTTTGTCACTAAAAAATAAAACAAGCAAATGGTGCTTCATCCTGTTTTGGCTGCTGAACTGCATTAAAAATATATATACATATAGATTCATTTCCTCATATTTGTTGAAAGTTTCATTGGTAACATTTGTTAAACACTTGTGCATCACGCCAGTTTCACTGTTCCTGTTCAACTCCCCCCCCAAAAAAGTTTTAGAACTATTTATTTCTCTAAAACATCCATATATATTTTCAAAAAACCCAAAAAAACAAAAGGCAAAACAAACCAGACCATTCTGTCCTGCCTAAGCATATCAATACCAATGCCATCTCCACAAACGGGTTTTCTTGGAGTAGAGACAGCCAGCTTACAAATCTCTCTAAATAGATGGCAAGTCAGGAAAGATGCACAGTGAGTAACATGACAAACCTCACCAGAATCTCTTTCCTGGCGGAGCAGATCCTTCCCAACTTGTTGTGCCAAGGCTGGATTTCTCCAAGTGGCAGAGAAGGGCAGGAGGAGGCACATTGTCCTCGGGCTCACCCAGGAGCAGTGAGCTCAGGAGAAAGGAATTGCCCCATCAGTTCCGAGAAGAGCATCGACACACTAGAAAGCAGGCTGCACTCAGGGCTTTTCCTTTTTTAACACGGGGTATTTATACACAAGAGAATGCAGCTCACATGCAATATCGACCCAGGTTGGAAAGGCTGCACTTTCACCACCAAGGACACAGAGAAGGCACATGTTTCTAAAAGCTTTTTCTATGCTAGCCTTGTTCTGCACCCTGAGGATAATATGCAGTCTAAAGGGGATGCTGGATTTCGGGGCAGAATTACTTAACTAGAGCTTGCAGTGGGAATGAAAAATACTGAAAACTACAGGTCCAGCCAAGACTGCAAGTCCATTGTGTTACGCATTGTGCAAACCCACAAACATGAAAAGGTGTTTTAAAAGGCTTGTAATTCAAGGAACAAAGAGAGACGATCCACAGTATTTTTAAGGCCACATATAAAAATACAAATGCCCATACTTATACTAAGAAATGGGTTTTTGTAAAGTTGTTGCAAGCTTTATATTTTTCTTTAGATAAGAACTATCAAATTAATTATTCTTATCTGCTTTTTGAAACTGCAAAAAGCTGTGACTTTATTTACATATGCTAGGAAAAGGGATGTTGGGAAAAAGAGAGACAATGATGAGTGGGAAACTGGATATTCCAATACACTCTTAGGATTACTGGTTATAAGTAAGTGACAAGGCAGGCAAACTTCCCAAGGGCTCTAAGAGCTGTACCACCCTCCTGTCCATAATGAAATTCCATTCCCTGCCCCCTCTTCCAAGGGTGCTGGCCAGCAGGTAACTGCAGTAAAGTCATTGCTCAGATCTGAAAACAGGATACTGTGGAGTACAGCAACACTGCCTGCTGGCTCAAGCTCGGAGAGCATCAAGACAGCTGTGTCTGTACCATGGTACATTTTATTTCTAAAGCTCAAATTGTTCACACCAAACCAAGTCAGCTGTATCCACAAAGACATCATAAAAATCAGAAGCAAGCACTGTCTTCCCACACATCAAATGTTCAAGGTAGTCCTATTGTAACATCTTTGTTTCCAGATTTGAGCAACCAACACTAAGCACTTGGTACCTAAATCCACACCAAGTGGAATTGATTAAGAAGTGGTAATAATTATAAAATTCCTTGCTGAAGCAAAGATGGGCTAGGCCCTACAACTGCCACCTCCCTTCTGTCATTAACATCTCCTTGCACATTTTACAATCTGAAATATCTGCAATCCACATTATCCATGAGGAGGCCATGTGGCAAAAGAGACCTGGGCACTGAGACTGGGAAATTTATGACTTCTGAGGAGACTCCCAGCATATGCTTTTTTTGTTTTCTCTTAAATCTGCCCTGGGGACAGGGGCAGCAGCACAACTTCTGTAGGAGGCCCCAGTGCAGCTACACCCGTACAACTTCATACAACAATAGCCACTACAGCAAATCCCTGGAGAAAATAGCAGAATAGACAGGAAGCAATATGAACAAACAGCTCATCCAGCGAACTGGGAAGGACTCAGAACCCAAGTAATCTGCTCTTCCTGAATTTGAACACTGCTGCTCTTCTCTTACTCAGTTCAGCTCAAAACAGTGAGCAGCTCCAGCCATGAGCAAAGTCCTCTCAGCACCGATTTCCAGAGGACCTCAGAAGAACTCATCAGGCCTCTGCAGAGCCCAGCCTAAGCAGTGTCTGCGCCCATCTGCTCCTGCTTTACCTTGCCCATGGCTCACACAACTGCTTCTCATCCCTGCAGGCAGCTCTTTATGCAGTCCAAGCTCTCTGCAAACAGCAACTTGCAACTAACTCCACATGTGTAAGGTGGCAAGGCAAAAGTAAGCTTTCCAAAAGTGTACCAGAATGGATGTTTAGATTAAAGAAACTCCTGAACTGCACTGGGAGACAGAAGAACTGCCCTGAAACATGGTGCAGCTCAGCATGGCACCCTGGAACAGAGCAAATGCTTCCTTCTTCCTTGTAATCCAAGAGCTCAGCACTGCTGCTTCAACCCAGCAGCCATGGCAGCCACAGAGACTATTTAGGTGAAAAACCAGAATATACATGAAGTGAAAACCAAGGGATTTTGCAATTTTTTCATAAGAGGAGGAAGAAGGCTTTAGCTTTCAGAGACACAACATTTAGAAATACACTAGGTGTTGGTTTAGTCACTTGTTGGACGCGGTTGTCAAAACAAGCAAGCTGAGGACAAACTGATCTAGCATAGCAAATTTGTATAAAACATTATTATTAAAAAACTCTCAATTATGAGTTAGAAGAAGTGACAAAACCTAAAAACTGCTCCTACAGAAGACACAATATTTCTCAAAAGCCAATCTATATCCTCATTTGATGTGTTGCACAGGTAAGAATTTTTTACAAACTGAGGGAAAACTCACTTGCTAGATATTACACAAGAAAACCAAAAAGTAATCTGCTATCTTTGAAGCTGCTAAACATTGTAGGAAAGAGAAAGAACAGTATTTTCAGCTGCCTGTACACAATGCTTTCACTGTCCTGCTCCATAGCCCAGCCTTGCAATCATCTCATGCCCATAGCCACCTCCAAAAGTATACTCTGACTCCCATTAAGTTCTGAATTTTTTTTCAACCAATATTCTTTGTGCATCTATGCACATGAGTGCAGGCATACTGTGTGGATTTATTTTACACAACACTGTAAAATAAAATAAAATAAAATAAAAATATGTGTTAATGGCAAGACAGAAACCTCTGGTAAATCTTCCCACTTCCAGCAAGCTTACTGGAAATAACATCAATTCAGCAGTCCATGGCAAGTGAAAGTATGAGTTAGTACATGTTAGCTAATGCAAAAGGACTTCAACAAATCTAATAATTATACTTAATTTCATATACAAAGGTCAGCATTAAATTCTCTATAGTTTTGTATTTCAACAGATTAAAACTTCAGCAATAATTTACTGAACATAAGAAATAATACCACAACATTAATTACCTGCAAACAGCAACACTGCAGAGATTTTAACAGGGTGTATTGGAAGCGATACAGTATTTTAGCTAGTGCACCCACACTTCAGCCATTTTTAGACCGTATCATTAAAGAAAGAAAAAAAACAACCCCCGAATTCTAAGCCTAACAATTTCTTTTAGTACTCTAAGTCAAAATAAATGCAATTTAGTTGAAAAGCTGAATAATTTCCAGTTGTGAGAGAAGAGGAAGTAATAATTGTAACTGAGGTTGAAAAGCAGTGATGCTGCCAGCTTAGAGCAACACCACAACAGGCAGTTTGCATAAAAACCAAGGCTGGGCCAAAGACGTCTTAAGAGGCATTACTAAACAATTTTATCTCAACAGTGCACTGCCATGATCTAGTAAGATGTCCTCAAGTTTCACTGTGGGTGTGACAGAAGAAGGGGATAGTTATGCCATGATGATCCTGGCTTCCCCACCTCTAATCTGCAGGCCAGGCTGACAAACCAGAACTGACAGAAATGCCACACGAGATGAAGCAGATTGGGTGACTACTACCGAACCGACCCAAAGGCTGGCCAGCCTATGAAAAGGGGAAGAATATGTTGGCATCATTGCTCATACTGAAAAAAAGGCCTGTACTATTAAAAGGTAGGGGAATACTGCAAGATGCAAGGATGTAAGATAACTTTAAATCAAAAACGGTAAAAACCTATTGCTTCTGATTTTCCTGTGCAAACGTTTCAAGTTTTGACCCCCTGAGCTCACAAAGTCACACCCAGATCCATCATTTCAGTGTTTTCATTGACAGGCCGAAAAAAAACCCCACCGCTTCCCTCCCAACTGGGCATAGCACTTAAATATTTAAAATAGTCGAAAAATGCATCCAAAATCCACAAAATCAGGCAAATTGATCCTAACATTCTGGAAGTGGAAGAGAAAGTCACCTAGCTGGTATACAAACAGCATCCCACTGGCACAATGCTGCCATATCTCTGCCTCACGAAGCCATCACGGAACTGAATTTTACGAAAATCACAATACAACAAACATCTGCTACCAATGGTTTAATTTTCATGTAGGACAATAATAACTAAAACCAGTAGTCCTGATTTCATGTTTCTCAGGTGCACAACAGCTAGACAGAAGGAAGCAACAGCCCCAGCAGAGGATGCATTTGTGCAATGGAGGGCACAGAACATTGCATGGGGCTGGGGACGAGCAGACATGGAAGGGTGGGATGACAGGGGGCATTCAGGAATGGCAAGAACTTGGCTTCCCCCAGCCAGATGGGTTTACCACACTGAGCCAGGTCTGGACAGTGTAGCTGCAATTTATAAATGCTGAGGCAGGCCAAGGTATCCCCTCCAGCTGCCAAATTCCAAGCAATTAGAGCCACTGGCACCCTTGGCTGCCTGGTGGGTGCCCGGACAGAGGTGCAGCAGCAGGAAGGAGTCTGTTACTGGGGTAGAGAGGAGGAGTGCTGCTTTATGGCAGCATGGTAAATCAATTCCATTCTTTATTTCCACTGCTGAATATTATTATGCTCTCTGCATGGCTTTTATGAATGTTTGCCTTACCATAATCTATTTGCCAGAAATCAATAGTCTCTTATCCTTGCAAACTAGTAACCAATGTCACCATCTTTCCAGCTTGCAGATCAACTAGCATGGCCCACTGCATCCAGAGCAGGAAACCTGGTTTCTTAATTGTCACATTTCATACAAATCTTCAGCTAGGAAAGCAGAGAAATACACCTATTGCAAGGCAGCTGCCAAGAGCTTTTAAATCAAAGCCTGTGTCTTAAAATACACTTTTCCACTGAGCAAGTACTGAGGTATCATTACAGGTCCTCAATAAAGAAACAGTTCCTACTAGGAATATGAGCATTTTGAATTGCCACATCAGGATGTGCTGGAGATGGTTTGCTCTCAAGAGAATTAAAAGGAAGGGAAAGATGCTCTTACACAATTCATAGGACAGTAGCAAAAATTGCTATTCTAAATGTAAGTAACATAGAAAGGACCAAATGTCAAAGGTGTTGCACATTTATCTAACAGTTTTAAATACAACAATTTTTTATCTCTCATGAGAAAAAAGAAAAGCAGAAGAGACCCCATACATGTAATTAAAACATCAAAAAAAAGACTCATGATACTCCACATATCTCGTTGCTATCTCCACGAATTCCTTTCTTCCTCTATCAGGCCTCTGCTGAATAACCAGATTCCAGTCTCCAGCCTTTGCTCCAAAGTTCAGGGCAAGTTCCCTAGAAATTCTTGTTCTGGATTGCTGTTTGTTTTTCCTTGTAATTCTTTTCTTCTTTGCTACAGAACCTCCCAAAGCAGAAACAATATTTTAAAGTAACATCTGTATATGCCCCTAGCCTCCATATTCTTCCTAATTTTGCTTTTGCTTGGTTTAAAAATCTTCTCTACTGTAAAGGGGATAATAGCTGTCTTTTCACCTTCTTTTACTTATCTCCATTTACTGTTTATCCTCCTATTATGTATCTCCCAGCAGGCAGCATCTGTGAAACAGCTCTTCTGACCCCCTCCTGATTCATCTGCAGCTGTGGGGGTTGTATGGAGGAGCTCCACTGTGGCTGGCTTTCAGAGCTTCAGACTGCTCCCTCTGACCCTCACTGAAATAAAAACTTATTGCCCAAGTGATGGTGCCTCAGGGTCTTCCAGAAAAATCTTTAGGAAGAAGGGCTTACTCAACACCCAGAATAGAGGGTATCTCCTTTGAAAAATGGCAGCCTTTACTGGGACCTGAGACTGCAGGAGGTCCTCTGCTCTATGCAAGCAAGTAAATCCCTTTTTCTTCCCATTGACATGGACTGTATTTTAGCAGAAGTTCCTATGACTGCATGCTAAATAACCCTATAACTTAAAATAGCCACTACATCCACATGTAGTGCAAGTAGGAGCTTCTTTCCTGTCTGCAGCACTGAAAAAACAAACTGAGAGTGGGTTTTATATACAACTTCACACAGGTAGTGCAGCTACTGAATCTTTATCAGAGATGAGCTCCAGTTCCTGCATGCACAGCTGTGTGTGCCCTCAGCTGCCTCGCTGAAGAACATCAGCCACAAATCCAGCACAGAGGTGCTTGTACCCACCAAGTACTGCCACGCTCATGCCCATCTTCCATCCCCTGCTGAGGCCATCACTGAGCTGGAGCAGAAAGCATCACCTCATGCTCTTGCCCAGCTCTGCAGCAGGTTGGAAGTCCATTTATTTACAGGAATGCCTTTTCCTGTGACCATCTCTGACCACAAAGTGCAAAATGCAATCCTGCTACTGCCCCAGGCAAACGTGGGAGAGGAAGCACCCGCTTGCTGCTCCTGTGAGCAGCCCCCATGCTTTGTCCTCAAGGGATTCTCTGTTGCTGTCTGATACTCTTCTGCAAATGGGCAAGTGCCAATTTCCACTCTGTCAGGACTAGTAAATTTTATGTTTGTAATTCCTGGTTGGTGAAAAGAAAATAACAGTCTTGTTTGTGAAAAGCCCAGGGTTGGTAGTACAAAACAGAGAACTGGGAAGCTGCTTTGAGCGGCTCTGGATCCATCAGGCTGGGCTCAGATTATACCTCTGCAAAGCCATAAAACTGCTTCTGTGTGGGAGAGCCATCATTCAAACGACAGCCTGAGATAAACCACAATCTGATGACTGTCACAGTCCCTCTGACACCAACACTTACCATCTCCTAGTGTTTACAGACTAATCAGTTTAGCCTTCCCAACTGGCTACAGCTGCTCATCATGACTTGCATTTTCTTAAAGCCTCACAGAGCAGACACCCAGGGCTCTGTCATTTCCTCCACTCCTCAGTCTCAGACTACCCAAAAGGAGAAAGAAAAATAGATTCATCTGTACAAGTCCTGTGTGGTTCTCATTTCCAGGGAATGCTTGGGATCTCACTAGCTATTAAAGAACACCCTTACATATAAACTCAAAAGTTAAGAGCAACTACAGTAACGGTTAATTTAAAATAAATAATTACAGAGAGAATTTTAGAAATACTTGTATTACCAAATTTTAGAAAGGTTTTCTCAGATGCTGAAGTTCATATACTTGTAATATACACAGACATCTTGCTTAATGTCTAACTTTTTTTTAATAAATAAATTATATAAATAGGCTTCTTTGATTGCTCAGAGCATCCATCATTAAGTACTGGGGCATAGCTTTAGGCGTAATTGTACTATGGAATTCATCAGCTGCCTAATCATCATTCATTTTGCATCTATTTCTGCTAATTAAAAAAACTCCTAACAACTTTTACATAAATACTGTATTTGTTCTCCGCAAAGACACAAGCCTAATTTACCAGTGATTAACTGATTATCTAATTTTATAGCTGTCACTCTGTAAAGACCAGCACCCAGAGCCACCAGGAAAGACCAAGCAAAGCCTGTCAGCCCTTACCTGCTGTCCCTCACGTTTGTCTGAGACGGGCAGCAAGGGTGGCAGTCGTGGCACAGGCTGGGCACACAGGCTCTGCTGATCCTGCTGGCTGGAAAGGACAGGTCTCCAGTGGAAAACCCCCCTAAGCTTCTGGGAGTGCTAAGACAGGGACTAAATGACCCAGTGGGAGACCAGAAACCTGCTGGCCATAAAAAATCTGTCAGGGGCACTACACAGCACAAGAGTTCAGGGTGGTTATGCAGCCTTGCAAGACCCTCGGCAGCAAGCTGGAAATTAACTTCATTGTGTTCCCTCTGCTCTCACCCTTTTGCCTGAAGCCCAATATAATGCAGACTGCAGCAGCATCCCCTCTGCTTAGACCCCTGCTAACACCAGAATCTTTCACTTTCAAAGAACAGCTGTCAGCATTTAAAGATCTGTCTGGCCAGCACTCCTAAGCAGAGGAAGAACTGCCTCAGGTACCAACTGATCCCTCCAGGTGCACATGCCCTGCTGAGAGCAGAATCCAACCAAAACCGCATCCCCACCGGCTCCCCAGACCTCCAGGGTGAACTGCAGTGCTCAAGAGGTGATGCATAACAGCCCTACATGGAGCAGCTTTTTTTCCTCCTCATAACCCAATTATGTTTAATTGGAAAATCAAATAACTTGAGAAATGTACCTTTAGACTGTGCAATTTTCATGAATTTTCACCAATTTCCGTGCATAGCTGTTGCCAACCTTGTCCTGGTTTCAAGTCCATACAGGACATACAGCACAAGCAGCTGTTAAAGCAAGAATGAGCAAGGGTAACAGCACCAACATTAATCTGCGAGGCAAGTGCCGTTCAGCTCTCCATAAATTTTCTGTTAGAGTATTAATTAGAGACATTACCACTCCCAAACCCTCCACTCCCTGCAGGTGACAGCAGGATAGGCAAATTATTTCCACAGGCAGGGATAGGCATTTAAGATTAGTATGGCACCTTGGATTTTCGTAGCGACGTATTTCAAAAGCAAAAGAGGTTTTGAAAAACCAGCACAGTCATATTCACTTTTGATAACAGGTGAGGAATGATTTTTAAATATTCCTTTTTTAACCAAACTTAGTAACACCCTCAAATAGCAGAGGAGGTGGGAAGGAGAATCTATTTCAGCTATGGAGCTACACGGTCATCTGCTTTCCTCATAAACTCGACAAAAAAGAGAATTGGGTATTTCCTGAGGTGCTTCTCTTGCTATTACTGAAAGCAATTCCCATCCCAGGGAAGGCATGTACAGCCTGTTCCCAGCAACTGACCAGGACAGTGCATCCTGGGACCCAGCACATAAACACCATTCCTGAAGCATGGTTACATGGCTATCAGCATATGCATTTATTGCATGACAGAGGAGCAAATCTTTGGTCAAACAACAACCCTGCTGTTTTTCCTGACCAGTAATGACTCACAACATGCAATCCTATACTAATTTGGAAGGCATTACAGAGTCTGTCCCAAGCAAAATTTTCATTATGATGCACTAAATTATGCGCTTAGACATATAACAGAGATAAAACAAATCAGTTACCTTGGTAGACTTCTTCCTAAGCGAATAACCAAGCTGAAGGGATGGTGTTATTTCAGGAATGGAAACATTATTTATTATAAAGAGAGAATCTCATGAAGAACTGCATGCATTACACAACTCTAACTTGATGCACCAGAAAAGGTGCAACTCAGCGTAACTCTCTGAGGAGGATCTGCCAAACAGTGCGTAAAGCTGAGTGTAAGCACGAATGCATCTTAGTGGACTACAGAGAGAACACTATTTACAGCAGCAATTAACTGTTTCATAGTTAATACAGTTGCTGAAAACAGTTTCACACTGATAGGGACTAAAATCAACTGACACCCCTCCTATACACGAATACTGAGAGTACTGAAAAGCACTAATTCTGAACTTGATTAAAACGTGGAAAAAAGCAGCATGCTATTCATAAACATCAACTTCTTTGCCTCCACTTGACACAGAAAGCACTTAGATGCAAATTTAAATATGCAATATTAACTGAAAATAAAAGATTGGCAGCTACCATTTATTTAACACCACACTGAAATGTGATCAGAAAGACGAAACGCTGATGTAGTAAGTACAGGTTTTCATCAACGTTTACAGGAAAAACATGCCACAAACACTTCAGAAAATATCTATTTACAAAACACAATACATGGAGCTGACTGTCTAGCCCAACTAAAGATAGATTATAATCTTACTTTAAAACTTTAGTAATAGATAATATCTTAGGTATCAACTAGAGGATATAGAAACAGTCTTGGTAAGTTTATGACTGAAGAAATAATGATTCAATTCTCATCAAGTAAGAGCAGATTGCTTATAGATTTCAAATTAGATTTTTTCCACACAATTTCTTCTACAAAAAACCAGCACATTTCTGAAACTGTAATCTAGGGACATAAAACAACAACGACACATAACTTTACACGCTACAGCCGTGCACTGCATTTTAAAGGTACTGATTTATCTGATGAGTAAGATATTATACAGTTTTGCTCAAGTGGCTCATGCTGATTTGTGGATTTCAGAGCCGTGTAGAAGTGCTGGGCTGAAGCAGAGGAAGAACAGTTTTGGTACATGGATCAATGCAACTAAAATGCTCAGGGTTCAATGATGTTTTTCTAAATTTTAAAGCTAAGTCAATGAATGGTCTGGTGCAGGAAATGGGGACGTCACGCTCTAGCTCTGCCACGTATTATTACATAAATTACAGTTCACTTCTGTACCTGCAGCATTTATCCACAAAAAAGGATATTCTTAGATATTCTACCCAACTTATTTTGATAGTAAACACTCCAGGCAAAGGCAGCCTGTTCCTGGGTACTACTATAGCTCATGAAATGACAAAGAAATATTGAAACTGCTGGAATATAAACCACAGTGATAAACCTAGGATTGTTTACATCAAAAATGCCTGAAAGACTGGCTAAAATGTGCATTTCTAACCGGAAGCAATTTGAAAAGGTATAAAGTAAATATATTTTACTTAACGTAAAATAATTAATATATAAATGAAACATAAATTCAGACCTGAATTTCAAATCACAGTATTAAGCATGGTGTCAATGACCTGAATCAGAATAATACAAGTTTTAATACAAATTATTACATTTTTGCTGTTCCTCTTTATCACAAATGTTCTATTAATGGCTACTTAAAAAACCCCAAATCTGTCAGTAAAAAGATACATGCTTATTTATGACATCAGAATTACATTTTAGAATTAAGTGTGATATCTGAATATACACATAGGTGATCAAAAGAAATAATATTCATGAACATTTTATTATGATATTCCTCAATGGAAATAATTTCTATTTAATGCCACTGTACAATTACAAATTGTACAACATTGTTGCTGGATATTATAATAGACTGAAAAGAACAATTTAAACTTCAAGAATTTTTGCAACATTTCATGTCACAGCATATTTCTTAAAATCCTCATTTTATTACCGTTACAATGTTAAAACTATAGGGCTCCCCAAAAGGCAGGTAAAATCTAAAACTGTGAAAGAAATAAATTACAGACTGAATTTAGATAAGGTTTTCTTCTCTTTGCTACAGAAAAGTGAAATATTCACACAACTGGAATATCTACTTCTTCTCATTTACTAAGCAATCTTTTACACCTCTACTGTCAACCCCTCAGAGGCACTGGCTGGATCTTCTTTTGGATGTTACATTTGCCAGTGAAATCACTGAGGGACTAAAGCCAGTGGCAAAATTCCTACAGCAACTTAATGGGATCAGAAATTTGATTCTGAACACTCATAATCTCCTCTCTTAACTTTTCAAGTGGCAAAGTCATTCCCAAGTATGAATTTCTTTTCAGAAGTGGTTGACATCCTCCCACCCCAGCAGCAATAGAGCTCACCACATACAATCACATATGGTGCTCAAACATCCCTGCCATCTGAAATCTAACAATTAATAGTTACCAAGGAACTGGAAGGGTTTTTGACAAGGCAACATTGCTGAAATGCATTATCAACTTAGATTTTTATAATCCTTAGAAATGCATGTTTGAATTGTGAAAGAGAGCCATCACAAACGCATACATCTTTTAGGTCTCCCAAAGCTGTAACTCATGGTATATTTCAAATCCTTTACATTTAGCAGGAGAAAGAAATCAAAGAGATGCAAGAATAACAAGGTATAACATGTTTGCTCTTTCTTTAAATGGACTGAATTCCTCGGAGGTTTTTTTACAGCATTTAGTCCAGCCTACAAAAGACATCGATACCACATTTTCACATTCTCCTTGCCAAACCAGACACTGTATTCTGAGCCCTTCATTTCTAAATCGAGTTCACTTCTAAATATATCCTGTCATGCATGCACACAGAGGGCTCACACCTGTAGTCTTTTACCACTGGCTAGCTCTACTCTTGTGCCAGAGCAAAGGAAGAGTAGCTGCTGGTAGGACCTGCCTGCACATAAACTCTTCCAGTGATGGGGGCTTGTTCCCAAAGAGAGCCAGTGAAGAGCACAGACTTGTAGCAGATGGACAGAAAAGGTCCCTGCATGGGGCAGCTTTTCATTCTGCCTGCTGGCCTCAGCATGAAGCCTCTCAGTACTCCTTCCAAGCCGCCAACACAAAGCTGCACAAGGCTGGAATGACACCCCCTCCCCCATAGATCCCTGCATCCATCTTTTCTTACAGACCACCAGCACATTGCTGGGGAGTCCTGTGGCAGCTGTGAACATGCAGGGAGGTTTCCTTCAGAGGGTGAGGAGGTGTTATATTGGACTGCACGTGACTTGGCTTCTCCCTTGAATTGTGCCGGGGGGAACTGAGAGAGCCTTCCAAAATGTTTGGACTGGGTAATCCTCCTCCTGGAGGCCTCTCCATGCCTCAGGCAGATGGCAAAACCAGTTTCCAGTCTGCAGGTGCAAAGGAATCCAGTCAGAACTCTTGAGACACTTAGCAGACATCTAACATCCCTGAGTGGACTCTGCCCTGACTGTGTGCCAATAACCCTGAGCAAGCCTCCCCGAGGGCTGATGCTGCCATCCTCAGCAGTGCTCAGCTCAGCTCTGCTGCCCCCAGTTAATACACAACATCTTATGGAGATCAGCACTCACCCCCTGCTCTTCTGTGGGAACAGAAAATGCAAGTACTGAGCCAGACATGCAAAATCAGACAAATTACCTGAACTCCACTAGAAGCTTAAAATAACTTGCCTGCCTCTGGAAGAAATTTGGGAGCTTTCAGAGGACTCCTGCCACATGCAGATTGTAGGGAAGGTGATCTGCAAAGAGAGTGCTGTGCAAAGTAAGTTCCTCCATGTCCTCATCTGTGTTTCACTCTCATGCAGTTTTCACTTTGTGCTATGGCCAACCATTCCTCTGAAGACCATAACGCACATATGGGGAAATATGGAGAATACATACTGTGAAGCTCCTGTTCTTAACACTGCATGTAAAATGAAGCTGAAAGAGTGAGGATTTTGCTAATGAGACAATCCAATGGCTCACTGCTGTCCTAAAAGCTGGTTCCACTCCTGGCCATGCTCTTCTGCTGCCAACCCTGTGTTGGCTCTGACATCCGACAGAAACCTATTTGCTTTAGCTCAGCAAAGACTCAGAAGGGTGGATGTATTTGGGCAGTTTAGTGACCTGATTCAGCTAAATACCTTCTCGGGAAGGCTTAAGGGTGGGCAGCTACAGACATGCCCAACGAGGAGAGCTGACCTACTCAAGGGGATGCAGTGCAAACATCAAAAAAAGGTCAATCTCCCTCTTAGCTGATGGCTTCAGTTATCTTAAAGAACTTCACTGATAAGTGCTAGATCACAACCATCCCACAACTCTTCCCTTTAACCTGACCTGAGATCAAAAATATAAATAAGAATTAAAATTCCATAGGTTTGCTCCTTTATCCAGTTCATTCTACACCTCTCCTTGAAGTGCAGACCTTTATTAGAACATCAGCTAACATATTTATAGAGTTCCTTGTGCAATAGTACCTATCTTTTATCACAAAAAAAGACTGACAGTAAAGCAGACAACATTTTTCCCACCATTAATATGTTATTTTGCAGATATGTTAACCCCTCAACCCTCTCTTGTAGACCAATACACTTAGAATAGCCAAAGCCTTTTTGATATTTCTCGACCTAGAGTTCTTAAACTCTGTCAAATTCTGCCCATTTCCTCTGCTGAAATGGCTGACATCCCACCATTTATCTTCTTTGATGCTTTCTTTTTCCCAAACAACAGCCTAACCAAACTGCCCAGAAACTTGATTTTTACATGTCTTAGAGATTACCACAGTCTTAAGTACACAGACTGAGAGAGGGACTGAAAAAAAGTATCCTACACCATCGTTACGTTAATTATTACAAAATTCTGATTTCTCTGGGTACACTCAAGCTTCTACTCATGGGAACACCAAGTAGACAGCAAGGGCAGGATAAAAAAATTAACAAAAAACAGACAAAAAAAAAAAATCTCAGTTTCTGTAAACTTCCCTACGTTTCATTGTTCTTGCATTTGAACTTTCTGATGAACAAAATCAGAAAAACATTCTCCTTCTTGTTCTTCTAATTTTTCATATTTCATCTCAGTAGAAAAACAATTCTTTCAAAATCCAATATTTGAAATAATAAAAAGTGGCATTCTACAGGCAATCCAGTGATTTTTAAAATTCTGTGGTATTTCAATAACTATTTAGTTGAGAACAATTTCAACAGTCCACTGTTAATCTTCCTATGCTACCACAATTACAGCTTCTCCTTGTACAACATAAAATATTACATGTGTTGCCAGTGACAGATTGCTTGTACCTTTCCAGTAAGGGTACACCAGGCTTCAAAAATATAGTCAGGCTCAGAAAATCTAGCACATAAAAAACCCAGGAGCAGATAAAAGTTTGACATACACGGATAATTGATAGAAGACAGAAAGCAATGGCCAAAAGCAGCCCAGGCTGCTGCCAGAAGGCACACAGCTGCCCCACTACTGCTGCAGCAACCCTCCACATTGGCTAAACGAGAATAGTAGTAGCAAGGGGAATGGCAGGCGAGGTGGGAAGTATTCCAGAACGAGATTTACAATCCAGCTATTTAAATATACCTTGCATAATAGCAGATGAAAAGGGGTCAGTACTGGGACAATGCTCTGCCAGCCTCAGAATATAAAAATAAAGCAGACAGCTTGAATGTGAAGTACAACTTACACACCGCTATGGAGAGAATTCTTACTTTTCCAGCACCATGTGGATTTTTTTGTCTTTTCTAAAAATCTTTAGTTTATTTCCGCCTTTCTGCCCTTGTAAAGAGTTATAAAAAATCTGCAGCTGGGGAGGAAGACTAAAAATTTTTTTAAAAAGCAGGAAAAATTAAAAAAGAGAAGGCAATGTGATGCACCAATTATTCTGAGCATGTTTACAGAAGGTGAATGGTGGGGTGAGATGTGAGCAGGAGAGCAGACAGCCCCCTGCTTTCTCAGCCAGCAGGGCTCTCTGGCAAGGATCAAGCCCTGGCTGATGGGGCACCACTGACCCTAGCAAGATTATTCCCTCCATCACTCATGGATGTGAGTGCTGCTCTCTCCCTGTCCTCTCAAGGCTACCTCACCAAATTCCCAGGCTTCTCCTGGGCCAGGCTAAATGAAAAAGGTCCATTTCAGAACCCAGAAAGGAAGATGGGAACAGACACAGCTACTCCTACCAATCACAAAATTAGTGTCTCCTGAGTCTCTCCCAGCTGTATTCATCAACTCTGGGGTTTGGGTTTTTTCCACAGGGCTGTGAAAAATCAATGAGATTTGTGCTGCAAACTGATCATTATGACAGGGAAAGCTCTGCAATGAAATTGATTTGTGTAACTCTAACACCACTACTTACACTCCCCTACAACTTTAGGGGACAGACGCTCAAGAACTAAGACAAAAAGGTGTGAGGGCTAAACCTCCTTTCTAACCTGAGCCTCATTAAACAAAATTAGCTTTGAAACAGTTCAAATGAAAGTAAAACAGCAGAGATGTGGAGTGCAAAATAATTCAGTAAATGAATGAAACCAGATAAATACATTTTATAAATTACATGCAGCAGCAAAGATTAAAGATTCTGTTCTGTCCCCTGTGTTTTGTCCTCATTTCACCTCCTCACAAGTGTAGCACTTGACTATCTGTATTTCCATAAAATCTCAAACACTAAATATGGAAAGTCTAACATGAATATGAAAAAGAGAAAGCCATAACGAGAAACAAAAAAACTGGCTGTCATTCTAACCCACAACTAATAGTGAAGTAGCTTGCACCAAAATAAGTCCACACTGAATTAAGTGCCTTGGTCAGTTCAGCAGATGCACCACACAATAGACAAAGCACTGAAGCAGGAACTGAGAGCTGTTTTCTGTCCTTGACACTTCCCTTTTCAACATGATTTGTGACAAATTATGTCTCTTGTAGAAGGAAAAACAGGCACTCACAACTGCTGACTCAAACGCTGAAGTTTTGGGGCACAGACTGCCTGTTGCTTTGAATGAGCAAGATGGGGGCCCACCCGCTGGTGAAGATTAATCACTGTTGTAATACCACTGGTGAAGAAAGAACTACAAGAGGGTCTTGTCATTTAAAACACTTGGAGCTGCAGCCTGTCCTTCCTACAGAAAGTGCTCAGCTCTTTGTGGAAACGGCACACACGTACCAGAACTACGTGTTTAGTATCTGTAGTGACATCGAACAGCAGACAAGTAAGACCACAAACACATCCCAGCATTTGGAAGCAGGACAGTACACACTCACATCACACTGCTGCACCTGACTAACAGGTACACTGTGCACCTGAATGGCATCTACCTGACTCACAGGAACAACCAAGTACAAGTCCAGACATGTGTGTGATTATAGGTACAAAAACCCTCACAACATCACACAAGAATCACACATCCATTTTACTCTTCCACTCACTGTATTACTAAATCTCTGCAAATCCTAACCTGAACCAGTAGAAACTTTACTGCATAATAAGATACTGTATAACAGCAAAATAATGACAGTTATCAGTTATACAATAAAGTCTTTTTAAAAGACCAAAATATACAAAACCCATCCAGTTTCATTAGATTAAACTACCTTCTCAGACAAGCTTGGTCTCCACTACCATTAATTAAGGAGATTCAGAACACATTTCAGGAACAAAGTGACCAAGCCCACCATAATGGTCTGCTTTGCTTTCAAATCTGCTTAGCTGCCCTACATTCTGGGTCAATTTGTACTTATTCCTAGAGAAAAAGCACAAAATACAACTAGAAGGGTAGATATTATCACAAGGCACAAATGTCTTTACTGTAAGTCTTTTCCTTCTCTTACCATGCTAGTAGGCTCAAAGATCGTGCCCATCACTCCTCAAACATCAGGAACGTGTTGTGCAAATGTCATCAAGTGAAGGAGAGAGTTCAATTTCCCCAAGAGACACTTCCATGAGAGAAAATGATAGACTTCATAACAAGTTTGCAATGCAAATAAGCAAGTTAAAAGCCTTAATGGTATGACTCAACACCATTTTAAGTGGGCAGAAGTGTTCTGTTACGTCCCATTGCTAATTTCTTCTTAAACATTAATTATACTCCAGTGAGAGGATTTATGTATTTGCAAGCAGGTACCAGTGGCCTGTTGAAACAATCATGCTGTGGTACATTTCTTCATAACGACAGAGGAATTCCTGTTCTCTGAAGACCATATTCATTGGTAAAAGCACATCATATATAAACATACCTATAAATACACAAAATGTATCATACAGAATTTTTGGTCACAAAATTCAGGAGAAAAAGAAGTTAGACATGCAATATAGTATTTAATTTCTGTGTTACACATTACATTTCTTTCAGAAGTGCCTGGATTAGTGGACACCTATGGAAGAAGACAATTCATTTCCATGGAGAACTTTTAAGCATACTCATGAAGATTGAAATACTGTGTTTGCAGCAGGTAGAAGTTATAGCAAGCAGCTTGGTGCCTACAGCTCAAGAACAGAGTGTAATAAGGAACAAAATGCAAACACAACTGAGCCCCAGAGAAAATGGAAGGAATTTCTCAGGGACAGAGAGGACTGCAAAGAGTTTTAGGCAGCTCAGAAATTCACTGTGTTCGATAAAAATCTGCTCTCAGGTTAAGACCCACCTGCAGAAACAAAGCAGAAAAGAGCTCATAAACTCTTATTTTCACTTTTTTTTATTTAGCGTGCTTTGTACTCTTTTTTTCTATTTAAAAGTCAATTATTCCAGCACTTATTAAAATAAAACCTTGCTTTCAGAAATAAAAAGCTTTAATGTGTTTTTGGAGTTGTTCACCATTGGAAAGACCTAGGCACATCCAATTCCAAGCTCTGGGTAATTCAGTGTCCTCTTGGTTCCCCATCAAAATGGTAATATATGGCAATCTAGCTTGGTCCTAGAACCAAGCTGCCAAATGCACAGTGGCTGGAATTCTTTTGGGTGAGGTAATAGCCACACATGTATTGTAGCAAGACCAAAATATTAACTCAAATGCTTGAAATCATGACCTTGCCTTTATTTCAGAAGTCAAACTATTGTCAGAATCGATTTTGCAGCATAAAGGAAACTGAAAACCCTGAGTAGGACCTCTAGACCAGGAGAGAGGTAGGTGGCAAACTCTATGTGATTTCACAGTCGAAACCAACAGTTCAGTAGGACCAGATTGTAAAGGCTGAGGACAAAGGCACCACATCTTACTTGTTGTTCAATATACCATTCTTAAAACATATGAACACAGAGTAAGGCTCATACATGGTACCCCTTTAGGAAGTGTGTTTATCCATGCTGTGAGAGCTGAAGTAGTAACACCAAATGCTGGCAAGAGCCAAGTTCTCCTCCTGCAGACCTCCAGTGTGTGGTTATACTGCTCTGACATGCCCACGC
This sequence comes from Trochalopteron elliotii, assembly GCA_024734555.1. NCBI lineage: Eukaryota > Metazoa > Chordata > Aves > Passeriformes > Leiothrichidae > Trochalopteron > Trochalopteron elliotii. The sequence continues at coordinate 6,567,211 of JANPWX010000054.1, forward strand.
TATTCCCAGGACAATACAAATATTTCTGCAAAAGGTTGTGCTATATGAACGTACCAGAGGAGGGTAGTATTTGCTTGGGCATCTCTCTATGGCACGCCATTGTGTTGCTTAGGAATGCCCTAAAATAGCAGATCAACTGCTGAACAGTTTTGTTAATCTGCATGTCAGTGATTTATTTACTCAGTCTGAGAAGTGTCTTGGTCCCATATAAGTCTACTATCAGTTTTTTACCCTTTTTTAAAATCTCCAGGTGACATTCAGTTTGGAAGAGTATAATGGTCAGTGAACCTTCAGCTCCCTCAACACCAACATTTCTGATGGAAAGTTGACTTCTAATGTACAGTGGAGCGTCTGGTTCCCCAGTGTAAACCCAAGATAGTAGAAGGTATATTTTCACATTGGATAGGGGAACAAATGGGCAAATTTACTTTCTTGAAAGTGTGTCATTTCTCACTAAAAGATTAGCAACAAATCTTGTACTACTGTGGGACTCACTTTTTCCTTTCTATGAAAGGACATTACCACTTCTTATTTTTCTGTTTCCTCATTAACAAGAAATTTGGAGGTTTGAAATCTCAACTACTATGAAAGTAATCACAATTTACAATCAAATTAAGATTAAAAACTGGTTAAACTAATTTACCATGCTATTTTTCTCAAACAGCAAAAGCTAGAGGGCTGCTGAAATACAGCATTCTCATCACAGCAGTGAGTGTTCTTTGCTTTATGCTGCTCTAGCAGCTGCAGCCCATCTATTTGTTTTATTTGGCCTTTTGAACATCTGCATAACTTGCATTCTTCAGATACTAGGTTACTTCTTTCTCTGGATGTGGGGGTGGAGAAAAGGGAAGGGTGACAGAGCCCTGCACTGTACCTGATTTTGAAATCCACCTTTAGTCAGACACTCGGATTTATGTACTTTAGATATTTTGTACTCATAGAAAAAAATGAAGAAAAAAAATTTTTTTTCAGGTACAACTTTGAACAATTCACTTCTAGGTATGTATAGCAAAATTATTAATAAGAAAACCAGCACAACAACAATGCATTCACAGCTCCAAAAACATTAATTCAGCCAACTCCTATGGCTTAGTGGAAGTTATAGTCTGTGAAGAGCTAGAAGAATAATTAACAGATTGCCTCTGACCTAAAGTCTGCTAATTATTACAACTAAGTCCCTTAGCACAGTGATAGCCCAGCAAATGGGCATAAAACATGCAGGTCTTGCCACAGATACTGTTTAGACTATTGCAACCACTTTGTTAGAAGTGTGGGTCAAAGCCCACCACCTAGAATTATTTGTCTGTTTTTTCCTCCCCAGCCAGTACCCTCCTCATAGGCTTCACTGCTTGCTGAAATGGTTTGTGACAAGCACAGGAAGTGAGAGAATGAGAAGCACTGACACCGGTGACAGAGGAAGCCAGGCAGTGAGAACTTCGTAAGATTGTTTGCTACTGCAATTTGCCTTGGTGCATGAATTAATACTGCAGCAAATTGTACTAAGTCCTACCTACAGTCATTATGAAAACCAACAAAAGCTGCTCTAGACTCAGTCAGCATAATCTACTGAAAGAAAGGACAAATCAATAAACTACAGATCAGATTCACAGCCACTGTAAACTACTAGAGTTCCAGCAGATTCACATCAATTTATATAATTTGTCTTACGAGTCCAAATAATGGTAGTTCACCAAGCCTTTAACACAGACTAGTAAAGAGACGAGGAAAAAACCCTGAAAGTAGGGTAGGCAGTGCCAACTCTCCAGGAAAGGACAGGCATACTACAGAAAGGAAGAACCAGAGCTGCAGCAACAGTCATCAGCTTCAGAAGCAGCCATGATTAAATAATAAATCAAATTAAAACACATGTAAAAACATGTCATATTTCCCACTGCAGTCCAACTGCATTTGTTTAATAAAAAATAGGTTTTTTCAATAGGCTTCAACTTCTTTCCAAGTTACACCTCGTTTCTTGTTAGTCGTGAAGATCAGATTACGAACTAGCTGGTCTTTTCACACATTGCAACACTCATTAAGAATCAATGACTCCTGACCTTGGATTAAGAAATTTGAGGCATCTTAGACTGTCAGCCTGAAATGAATGACACTTAATTGCTCCATCAAGACATTAAATGTAACTGAAGAAATGTTCACATCCACAAAAAATTATTTTTCCAACTGCAGTGTCTGACCTAATTAAAACTCCTCTCCCTACAAATCTTGTCCTGACAATTAAAGAGAAATGCCTCTGCCTCTTCACTTTTACACTAAGTACTAGTTTTAAATTTCTAAAGCGGAGAAACATCAAACCAAAATTGTTTCTTAAGGTGATTTATTTCTCATTTTTGCTAAGATTACTTTAATGAACAACTATAGTCCCTGAAAGAAGACAGCAACTGGATGGAGGTATTACAACAGCTCCCATCTCTTTTCATCTGGCAAGTAGGTAATGCTTCAAACATGTTTAATTTCCTATAGCCACAGGGGAATTTAAAGGAATCCAAGAGAAACTTGTAGACACTACTGAAAATCATCAACAATTGCAGCACCCTTCTGGTTTCACCCATATTTACCATTCACATCTTCTGTCACCTAGGGAAGAGTGGTTGTGGATAACATCAGACATTTCAAGAACATTTCGCATATTTACCTCTTCCCTGCAAACAGCTCATCTCCATGCAAGGGAGTTGGATAAAGCTGGAGGAACTCTTAAGCAAGAATGTTTTACTACTGAACTAGGCAAGTAAAACCTAATATAACAATTTACAAATGACTGAGAAAAGACAAGTCTCAGTTAAATTGCTTGAAATTTTCTGCATAAAGAATTCTCTGTCTGGGACAGGTTGTTATGAGGAGGAAAAAGAAATGCAAGAGAAAACAGATGAATATCTGACCACAGAAGCAATCGATTTGAACTGTTCAGAGAACAAATCCAGAACCTGCAAATGGGTTTCTGACTTCATAATGAAAGTGCCAGTCAAGTATAGCTGTTCTCATCCACAAAAAACCCAGCCTCAATACACAGCCAACGTGTGTCTATCAGTATTAGTAATAACACTTTTGCACTAAGTACAATAAACTATACTTTCTTCTTTCTGAGGAAGCTGTTTTTTTAATCAACTATAATCTGATCTTATTGTGATGTCTTGCTACACGAAATGTATGAAGGATTTTGATTCCATCAGTTTTATTTTCCACCCTTTTAGCCTGTTTGATTCTATGTAAAATACTGATGAACTCCTTCAAGCAGTGCCTTGACTTCACTGAGGAACACATTACCTGCACTTCTATTAGTGCAGGCACATGTTGATGAGCACAAGAACGGCTGCAGCCATTGAGGTTATAAATGTTGTTTTATTATCATAGCAGCGAGTCACACTACAAATTGCAATAAAATCCCTTAACATTTTATTCATATTCACGGTCATATTAGGTCAAGTGCTTGTGAATAAACTCTAGAGGATGGAGGTCTGGCTTTGAGACCGTTGTTACCAATTGGTTGCATTTTAATAGATTTATTATCCAGCTCAAATTGCAGAGCTGTGACTTAATTTCATCAGGGACAAAATGTTTGTAAGATAAGTTTGAAAAGAGCAAGAGGAAGAAAAACAAATATGCATCTACATAAGAATTCTTTGAGCCTCCCAGACACATTAGATGATGATGTTGTTCTGGTAACTGTGACACCACACTAGTACACATGCTTCAAGTTACTCTGTTAGTAATCATGTTTTGCCACAAAAAATGCAGACCAGTGTTAGTGATACAGGCATTTACAGTCTTCAAATATAATAACCAAAAGCAGATACATTTGCTCTAGATAAAACCCTTGTAAATACTGCTGCTCTTCAACAATGTGGTACAAATACAGCATCTGTATTTCTTGGATACCAAACTTTAAAGGACCCTCAGCTCCTCACAGGATAGCCAATATCCTGTTTTTTCTGATCTTAATGCTAGCCAGTTTGCTGAATGCGTTATTTAATCTAATTATGGAATATCTCTCATAGCATAAATATTCCAAGCTCTACAGCAGGCTTCCATTTGTAACTCAAGAGTAGTATAAAAACAAGAGTTAATTGCCTGTACAAATATTTCAGGGTAGCGTTTACGTAATCTACAGTACATTAAGTACCAGAGTTGTGCTCTACTGATAGGTGAAAGAACAACTCTGAAAGGCAACTGCGTTGCCAATTAGCTTTCAACAAATATGTACACAAGCTGTGCTTGCAGGCTTGTGCTCAGCTTCCTCATTCTCCCCAGACTGCCTGCTTGAATAATGGTGAACTCCTTTCTACACAAATGCCCAGCTAACTTCACACTGCTGGAACAAGGAAAGATGGCATATTTTATTTAGTTGGAATTGTAACCCATCCAAATTTAAGATCATGACCTGTGACCAAAGCCACACTCCAGTCACAAGGTCTGAACACAAATTCTTTAGTCATGTATGAGCAGGGAGGGAAAATAAAAAGAAAATGTAATTGAAAAATCTTCTGTTGTAGTTAGTCCAAAGAGGATGAGGGTTTGTTTGAGAAAAACACCCTGCAAGTCCCAGCTCCTGTGTGTCAGTCCTCCTCAAGGAGGCTGAGCCAAGAACATGTACACCCACGTGCATTAGCTCTCTGCAGCAACACCATGTTTTTACCCAACAGAGTTGTACACAAATTAAGAAATAAACCTAAGTTCACAAAACCACATGAAGAGACTAATGTTTGCAGTCTTTGGGCAAATCTGCATGGTGCTCCACCCAGAAAACAGACAGACTTCTTTTAACTCAGGAAAGCTGATTACCTTGGGCAGAGCCCTGTGCCTAGGACACGGCTGCTTTGCTCTGGGTACCCAGATTTTATCACTGGACAGTAGTTTGGATGTCACTGGACAACAGTGTGCAAATACTTTGTTTTCTCTTCATAATTTGCTTTGAAGACTACTGCTACCCCTATTGTACTAGAGTGGGTCTAAAAGAAATATTTTATAGTTAGCCTTCCAATAGATGTTAAAACACAGCTTTCTGCAATCTTTCAAAGTTTCAGCTCTTTTCATAAATTATTTTTATCGCAACTCTCCCCTCCCCCTTCCACTCCCCCAAATTAAAAAAAAAGTTACTGCAGTTACTAAGATGGAAACATTCTGTTGAATCAAGAGAGTTAAACCAATTCCAGAATTCTGCTTCATAAATTCCTTTGGCTCACATAATTTATGTTATATAAATTGTAATTTTGATAACAATGCAGCTGAAAATAAGTCCAGTCTTGTAAGTTGTGTGGGTGTTTGGTTATGCTTATATAAAAGTTTAGTTATCCACATTACTTCATAAACGTATGTTTAAGTATGTTTTCATGGATATCTATGCTCTCTGTGGGCATGTTTTCTTTCAGTATTTAAGAAAAGTATCACTATGCCATATAGTGTAAAGCTTGTGAAACCTTTTTGTTAGGTAAAAGTCAGCAAAGCCAGTTCTTCAGCTAGTAACCTCATGATATTAAACTGCTGGAGAGAAAGAGAGGAAGGAGGCATGGTGAGACATGAAAGTAGAGCAGGGAGCTGTGTGGCCTTCCTACTGCTGAGCTAGAAAAGCAACTTCTGCATTTTCTGTAAAGCAGTCCATATCTGGACTCTGTTAAAACAGAAAGGCTTGCCTGATGATGACTCTCAGACAGCCTAAAGATACCAGAGAATAACCAGCTGTTCCTTGGATTCATTTATGTGTGATGGTCAGTTTAACACACTGACAATCTGTGGGTCCCTCATTTGCTGATGCAGTGAATGGCACAAACAAGCCTCCACACTTTTTTCTCTTTCCAATGACTCTTTTGGAAATGCACTGGTTTCAAATGCAATGCGTTACCACACTGGGATGTCTGTTTCATAGAGTGGTTTATCTGCCCACAACTTTAGCCTTTTTCCAAACAGTATTTGAACTTCTGTTGAGGAACCGAAGACCTGACGTGTTTCAACAAAACAATGGGGTCAGCTTAAATTTACCTTCATTTCATTCACTACTGAAAAACAATTCAGACCAGCTTGTACAGCTCAGGTTGTGTAGCTCAGCCTGAGCAAAGGAACACCTCCTTGCTCCTGGGTGTGATGGGCCACTGCCTCCCATTAGGAAGGATGAGCAACAGCAGTCCCGTGCCACTGTGCTGGGGCCGGAGCTTTCAGCACTTCTTCACTTACAGTGACATTTCCTCCAACAAAACCTCAGCTGCTCCTCAACGGCTCTTTAACACAGGGCTTTAAAGCCCAAGTTCAACGTTTCAAATAAGGAAGGGGATTCAAAAACTCATTTCTGATGCACCTCTTCCAATTCACAGAAGCCTTGGGATGAGGAACATACTCATGCACATGGTGGGTTAAAGAAGAAAAACTACATATTGCTAAGTACACAAATTACTTGGAATGCATTACAAGAGAATAAAAATAAAAGACTGAAAACACATATGGTGACTGGACTAAAATAATCATTAAAGAAGGGCCATAGGAGAAAAATAATCTACAGGAATAATACAAGCCTTGTAAGAAGCTATGTTATCTTTACACTACTTTTTAAGTTTCAAATTGTGTGTGTGTATATACATATAAACATACAGCTTCACATATCATACTGCAGTATCTAAGTAGTCAGATTTTTTTATCTCCAGTTACTCACACAGTAACATGTTGCTCTGTTTTAGCTTACATTTAGATGTACATAATCATTATTTTCCATACACTTCAAAACTTCCTCATTCTTCCCCACACACTACATACATTAGACCTTTCCAATTATACCAATGGCAGTTTTATTCCAATGTAATGATGGCACAACTTGTAAGTGATATATATAGAACTAGCTATGCACCAAACTGTATTTCCTCCTCCCAGAAAAAGGTTTGAAGATGAACAAAAGACTTATGCTGCTGCTTTTAAATAAAATACAGTTGCATCCTTTAGTTTGTATTTAGAATTAAAAGTACTCATTTGCTTTAAGAAACATATGCTTTAAAACTATTTTTTTAACTTCTCTTTTAAACTTTATGTTTGTGTGACTGTCAAGTTTGTAATTTTTAACATTATTATAGTGGTAACAACATGAAGAGGAAAAAAATACACTTAAGAAATATGAACATCTCCAGTCCTCTGCCATTCCCTCTAATCCTTTACAGCAACATAACTCGTGGTTAATGCTGAATATCCAGTGGTATCATTGAAGGCAGAACTTAGCCCTATCCATGTACCTTGATATTAAGTGTTGTCAAATTGCTCTTCTTGCTATCACAATTGATTAAAATGAAACCAACGGCAACAGGAACATTCTGGAAAAGTAAGGATGTTCACACATGAGGATCTCTAAACTCTACAGAGTTATGTGAACACAGCATCCACCCAAATCTCTAACAGCCAGAAATTCTGCCAGTCACAGGAACTGAAGTTTTCTCCTGGCAGTTCACTCGCTGCCCAACAGGTCACCTACAGAAAAAGCCTCTTGCAACTGCCCACCTCTCTCCCCCCTCAGAACCACAGCCAACTTTTCAGGCAGCATCCTGGGTATTCTACTGCTTCCACACAGATGACAAGGTGAATGTGGCAGCATGCCCTCAGAATATCACTTGAAAAATTAAAAGCACCCAAAACAACCCAACTATGAGACTCATCATTTTGATAGCCTGCCACAGATCAGAAATCAGCCTACATCTGTTTAAATCCATGTAAGGTGGCTGCTTGGCAGATTAAAGCCAGGGTTGCTTTGATTTGTCTTCCTTCTTCACCACCCCTCCACTGTGAAAGATGGAATTGCTTCACTGAAAATTCTGGCAGGGGAAAGCTTGCACCAAAACAGGGAAATCTGTAGCAAACCAGAGTCAGCCCAGGCACACACTGCTCCCTCCCTGATGCTGATGTGCACATAGAATATTTGGCATGTTATCTTCTTCCAGAGCTCCCCCTAGACCCTGCACCAGGAGCATCTAAAGAAGACCTTCAGTGGTGACACAAAGCCAGGCCCTGAGATGGGTCCCGGGCTCCATCCCCACAGCTGCATTCTGCTGCTGTGGTGTGCACACACAGCTGTGGGTTCAAGGCAGGAGTCAAAGCTGAACAGGGAATTTCAGGGGATTTCTCTGCCTCTGCTGGGGTGACTCCAGCAGCTTCTTCGTCAGAGTGCAAAGGGCAAAAACCAAGGGAAGGAGAGTGAGCGGCAAGAACAGCAAATGTTGCTCAAAAGGATTTTGTGCTCCCTCTATGCACAATAAATGTGGAGAGGGAACAAGTTGATTTTAGCACCCTCACTCTCATGTTTAGTTGCATTCCTTTTTTGCTATTTAACTCCTCCCATCTCAGAAACAAACAAACCAACCCCCCAGTAAAAGAACCCCAAATATGTACCCTAATTTTTAAGTCAGGAATACTTCTTTGCCTCAGCTGCAGGACCCAAAGCAGCACTAAGTTTGCGGAATTTTACCTGAATTTCTGATTCATCACATCAGTTTTAGACTGTTAACATTTGTCTCCCAGTAACACTGATCTCTGGTTGTGCTAATTTTAGAACAATCTGAATCAATTCTGAAAACTGAACAAAACTATTGAAGCACCACAGATAAAGCTCAGTTAAAATCCTGTACTAGCTTTTCTCAACTGATATTTGAAACCATACAATTCATCAATATTATGGATTAATATTGACTTTTACTCTTCAGCTCACAGTATTTCTTCAGCTGTATTTAATGGCTATTACTAAAATTATCTGCATTTTATTTTTTCAGCATTCACATTTTTCTACTACTTTCCCAACAGATTCCTTTTATTATCATTTTTTTGGCCCACTGCCCTTCCTCACAGTGTCCACAATCCGTGGAGAAGAGATTGCTGATGGCGTTATCACAGGCAAACAGAATGAAGCTAATGGTAACAGGCACTCCTTGCTAGGTAATTATTATAGGAGAAGGAATGCAAATGAGCCCTAATCTGTCTCACACAATGGCAGAGGTCTCAGATTTGCATTAAACCTTTTGGAGCTCTCCCAGATTGGGGACTGCAGATAACAATGCATCTGCAGCCCAGGCTGCCCCAGTGGTTATTACATTGTGCGCCAGCAGGTAGTGTCCCTGAATGACTCTCCCCTCCCCCTTTACATCTCCAGTCCCCTCCTCCTTCTCTCCTTCCCCCCAGCTTTGCAGGAAAAAAAGCTAATTGTGCATGCCATTTGGCTCGATTCATGTTTACGATGAAGAAGAAAGCAGTGCTGTTTGGTAATTATAAGAGGGAAATGGACATCAGGAAATCTCCATTCTATTCTCAGCTATGCCATTCACTTGCCAGGGAACTGAAGGAAAATAACTTCGCTTTTCTGTGCATCCATGTGTTCAGTTAGAAATACAGGGCTGGCATTTGTAGTGGCCCAACAGACTCTCATTTTACAGAGGCACCTGCTGAACACTTTCAGGAAGCTAATGCCACACTTCACTCGAATCTAGGCTGAGTTGATGATAAGCCGCGGTCCTTCAGAAGAACCACTGCCTAGATCTCAATTCCCCATCTGATAATAGGTTGTAAAGAATGATATTCTTTTCCAGCACTGTATTGTGCTACAAAAACACCTAAACTAACACCTGCCAGCTGGGGCCATGCTCAGGGTTCACACAGGTGTCTGCCCACGAGCAGATCTTAAAAGAAGGTGGCGTAGGAACTATGTTTGAGGTGCTCTGATCACAAGCCACATAGCAAAAGGTTGTCCCAAACCTTATCTTTTCTAGCTTCTTCCGTATGGCTTGTTTGGATTAGGAGCACTGGAGTCAAACGTATTGAACCTTTTCCAAGTGAGTCCCTGGTCTGAGGTCAAAACTCCTTACCAGCATGACTTTTTCCAACACTACTGCCTTCTTTCTTGGATGCTCATTTTCTCCTGAGACATTTTTGTTAAATGGGGTATTTCCAAAATTGATCTTCAGGAATCAAAGTCTCTGTCACAGAAACGCAGACTAGAAAATGGAGACTATCAAACTAAGTGGGCATATAAACTAATTTCTCAGCATATTAAAACCCAAACAGCACCACCTACAAAAAACCCAAACCAAACAAACAAAAAAACCCAACCAAAACCAAACCACACCAAACACAACGCCCCAAAATCAAACCAATTAACTATTGCCCGAAATTAATAAAGTTTTTTACAACAAAAATAGTTAAAACCCCACAGCTGTAGAAAGTGCTACAGTTTTTTAAATACCATGTAACAAGTCAGTTTTTCAATAATGAAAGTTTTGCTCATTTCCATCTCATGGTGCAGCAGTGGGGTGGGGCAGCACTACTTCTTCATCCAGTTACTGGAATACACTACACATGTCTCCGGGATGGTCTCTGATAGCTGGCATCCTCAAGCAACATTCATCACACCTAAACAATCAGTTTAAAAACGTATTTATTTTTAAATTATGCTAAGGCTCTATTATGATATTGAAGTTATCTGAAAGAATCTTCTCCCATTTGCACTGACATTTAAAGTTCTTGCCACTTTGAAGCACTGTTATGGTACAACATTATGAATGATCAATCTTTACATTAGAAAGGCAAAAGCTATCTTTCACTGGTTAGTTCCCATAAAACAAGGAGGGGATTTTCATTCATCTGGTTCATAAAGCTGAAAACATTTTCCCATGTAGTCTTTGTGCTAGCTTTCCAACACTAGAAAGCATTTCATTGAGAACACAAGGGGGTATTTTTACATTATCAAGGCATGGCAGGTATAAGAACCTACAATTGAATTCTAACATGCTCAGGTTCAGATTTGTCACTGGTCTCTAGGCTGCTTCTCCTCAGCGACCAGTTACTACCAACTGCCTACTGTTGCCATTTATATGCACATAAAAACCTTCTTCCCAGCCCACATATAGGTGTGGAGAGCCTGACAGACTCACCCTCACCTGGAAGTCTGGGATTACCACACTGCTGCTAGACCAGCAAAAGCACCAGGGCAGAGAAAGTCAGCAGGACAGCCCAAACCAATTTTACTGCCACCTGAACACACCCAGCTGGTTCTGCCTGGAGTGGACTTCGGCTATCTCACCTCCTCCTGCCCGCAGATCTGGGGTGGTGGAAGGGGGAAAGGGAGGAATCCTGGAAGGTAAGGAACAGGGAGCACAGCTGCCTTCATGGGGAGCTACTGCTCACCCTGTGACCCCTGGCCCATCACCAAAGCCATGCACTTCAGGACCACTCTCACATTAAGCATTAACTCAGGCAGTTCAGCTGCGTTGCCGAGTAGCCGGTCAAATATTTACAAGGGTTTCAGAAGGTGCAAAATTAACCTCACCCTTTCAGTGTAAAACCCAATGTCCACGATTTCATACTCTGTTTTGCAAAGCAAGAAGTCACAATTCTGAAGCTTTGAGACTTGCAGCACAAAGTCGTTAGAAGGAATAATCCAAACAGGAAAACTAAGAGGGACTCAATGCACGCTGTAGACAAAATATTGGCACCACATACAGCGCTGGCAAATAGAGCAGCATGCCGTGTTCCTAAGGGGGAGAACAAGTAAAATCCAGCTCCTAGAGTGGTGACTGCAACCTCACCTGAACAGCAGCTTTCCCTTTGTCCAGCTGCCTCCAGGTCATTTGACAGTAAAGACAAAAATTGTCACTGCTCTTTCAAGGATCTCAACAGCTTTCCAACCTCGGGCACCCCCCGACTCCACCATTCTCACCAGCCTTTTGAGAGTTTCCCTCTATAGCAGCATTCTGCGTTTCAGGGATTCAACCTTTCAACTGAAGCATGAGAGATCGCTTATACTGTTGAACCGGTGGAGCTGCCAGCCTCCCCTTTGTTGCACAAGGATTTACACTTGAATGGCGCTGGGAAGCAGAGTCTTTTAAGGAAAGGCTGGTGGGGGGAAGACAATTTCCTTGCCAGCATCCTATTGGCAAATCACGTTCATCTACCAGCTCAACTTCTCCAGTTCACGTAACTACAGGAACCTCATCGAACAGCTAAGTTTGTAAGTTTACTGGGAGGTGACTTTTATCAATAAATTGCTAATTTTAGCTTACTTCAACAAGGATATACAGAGTCATAAGTGAAGTTCATTTCGAACGAAATGTGGGCACTTAATGTAATTCAGTCCAATGCAAATTACATCATTATCTTAATCTGTGACTCATTTATGTATTTCCTATTACAGCCTTGCATTGCCATGCACATCATAGTCCATCCAATGGCTTCTACTGCTTTTCAAGAGAGACACTGGGGAATACCACAACGGCACAGATGCACTGCAGAAAATCACGTGAAACAAGAAGAGTATGCAAGCCTGCTCCAGTTTAACAGTGGCACGCTGGCTTTGGCCCTTTACTTAATCATATACACACTTAGCACCAGCCTGATGCATTTCTTCTGTTCTTAAGTTGCGAATGGGTAGATAATTACTTGTTGGTTTCAGGCTATGTTAGCAGTTACCAAGCAGTATCGTATTGCTGCCTTTCAAACAGCAGCACGCTGGTAAATCCACATAGTTTTTTGTTTGTCTGCTTGCCTGCTTGGAAGCATAAAGCCTTCTATCTCCAAAGAAAAATAATAGCATCCGAAGTTTGAAAATTGGCAAATGCTAATCTGGCATAGAAAAAGATCTGTAAGGAACATTCCTTCTGGTTTTAAAATGTTACACCTGCTTCTGATTAGATTCCATTTCCTGAATTCTGAATTGGCCACATGCTGAAACAGACAGCAGCACAGCCTGCAGTGTGCAGCAAGGAAAAGGCTAGCACAACCCAGAGCTGGTGGCAAACCACAGTCCCCATGAAAACCACATGTGCCAGAGACCAAATATTGTGCATTTTGCTTACTGCTAATAAAGCTGCTTCACTTCATTAAAAGCAGCTTATCATTTTATCTACTCACTCTGATTAATTAGCCTTTAGTTAAAATGAATGAGCACTTGATTCGAGGATTCCATTAATGTGACACTGGTGAACCACCACTTGCATACTTCTTCCAACCTTTTCCTTTTACTGTCCAACCTTTCTACACCCAGGGTCTTATTAAGCCGTTCAGACTGACATTCCCAGAGCCCTTTGAGGATATCAAAACACTTTTAAGACAGAGGTGAGTAAGGAAATATCCCCCAGTCCAAAATTCTTCCAAGGCTCAGTTTTCCTGCTGGAATATACAGATGTATGTAATCTACTTCTCACTGTAATTATGATCACAAGCTTGGAAAGAAGAAAGAGCCAGGTAAACAGACTGTGTTACTGGGAACAGGGGCAAAACAACAGTACCTTTAATACATGCAACTTATTTGTCCTTCCAGAACAAAATAATCTTAACTATGGAGCACAAACAGCAGTCAGTTCCATCAAAAACCTGACTTTCTTAGAGAGCGAATAACTTTCTCCCAAGCCAAATACCATGTGCTGTATATGCATAAAGACAGCTTCTGCTACAGTACATGCCTACAGATTTCACAGTTGCATACGACCGCCAAAATCTCAATTTCTAGCAGCAAAAAACGTATGTTACCATTATTTAGCCAAGCATCTGAAGACTGAAATATATCCTAGCTGCTCATTTTGCTGGAAAACAGTGCTTTGCTTCATAAACCTATTCTTCTTGTCTAATCCATTTATTATGACCACCAGAAATACCCAAATGTATTTGGGAAACTTTAAAAAATAAACAAAGAAAACCCAAAGCTACACATCTTCCCTTTTCCTTCTTTAAAATTTTAAGCTTCCACTCTTTCACAACAATGCCCACCAGAAGACTGAAAAATCATTAGGCCTAAAACTGCAACAAATCCATATTTTGAGGGAGAAATGGAAGGAAAGAAGGTGAAGAGAAGGGGAAATAAAACTTCCTGGGTCATTCTAACATTTAGATCTAATTTCCTGTTTAATCAAGAATAGTAAGTAGAATAGTAAGGAAGTGACTGGAAGCTTTCTATTTATGCAACAAGCAATTTAAGAGATCTCTTTCAATTGAATAGCTTGGTTAGGGTATGAACTGCAGACTACAAGCACAAGCTTGAAATTCACCATCCAGCCAGACAAGGCTGTATTCGAGAAGGCACCAAAGCATGATCTGGTTTACATCACACAGCAGGGCAGTAACTGACCATGAGTCACTGATGCACTTCATCTGGCTTTTAAGGCCATCAGCACCAGATAAAAATGTTTTAGGACACATTTTACAAAGCACTTCCCATTATAAGTTTACCTGGCCAGTTCAAATCTGCATAGAATTTTCTAGACAAAATTTCTTCATGGCAAGGCTTCTAAGATGAAGTATCTTCTGTCCTGCAGCTGGCAAGACATTAGAGCAGCTCTCTACTGTAATGACTGAGCTAACTGAACAGGAGTCTTTCCGTGGGCTAAGCCCAAGAAGGATGAAACAGGATGAATGATTTCTGCTACCACAGCCTGGGCTGCAAGTAGCACCCAGTCCTCACAATACCCTAGGCAGCATCACATAAAACAATGTGTGTGCCAAACACAGTAGAAGAGACAAAAAAACCCTAGAAAACATGATTTTGAAATATCAACTCATGATTTTGGATTCATACCTTAAAAATCTTAGTTTAGGAATGAAAAATTCTGCTGGTTTGGGTTCGTTATTATTTTTTTATGAATGGCCAAATTTTTGAAACTTATAAAGAATTCATATGCATCTTTGTGTACCTGAAAGACTGAGCAGTATGCAACCAGGTGGGTCATTCCCTAGCAGCAGAGGACAGGTATCACTTTTAAGGAAATACGGCAACAAACCAGGTCTTTTTCATTGCTAATTTCAACGAGGACTTTATAACTGATTTGGGCCTTGCAGCTTTCTTTTGGAAGGACTAACAGAGAATAGAAACAAAAGTAAAATACCAAAACCTGCCACCTACCACCACTAATAGCTATGCATTACACTTCGTTCCTCTCAGCCATTCATTATGGATTAGCACAACAGGCTCTCTCAGAAACTCCTTCCTCTTCACTTCGGTACACTTAAAACCACCAAAGATGTTTAAAACACTTTCTAGAGGTACAAAACAAGCATTTAGCTTTCTGAATCTACATGGTAAACAGATTCTAAACATAAAAATTACCTGAAAAATGCACTGCTGGGATGGAAGTTATTTTTCCTTCTCCAATAAAGTTTATGAGATTTAAGTCTTCTCCGTACCAGAATAAAGAATTAATACCTGTAACATTCAGGAAATGAAACTCTGGAAAAAATCAAAGGTTTTACTAAAAAGCAAGAGAGGGCAGGCTTATTGTTAAGTTAATGAAGTACTTAAAGACCTTAAGCAGTGGCAAAGTCCTGCTTTAAAGTGGGAGATGGTTAAGGCTTTGCAAATTGAGAACTCTGGAAGAACCTGTCATCCTTTCCTACGGTGCAATACAGCTTTGACAGGCATATCATTTTACTAAATACAGTTATTGAATGAGAAATCCTAACCCCAAAGATCTCAAAGGATTTGAGGGAGAAAAAAAAATCCAAGACCTGAAACAAATACCGTGTTGAAATGCTCTATAAATGCTCAAGAGCTGTGAACTTGATTTATATATGGAAAAAAAAGTACAAACAATTAGGGCAAACTTCCAACTGACAGCTAAGTTATTACAGACATGGTGTTTAACATACCGTGTCACCCACCTGAAATCTTAGCTAGCAGCAGTATCACCTTTCCTTTGGAGATAGCTCAGGTTGATACAAATAAAAAAGGAAAATGGGGAAATGACGCGGGAAATAAAAGTTCTTAAAAAAATCAGTGCGAAATAGTCATTTCAGATGCACTGATACAAAACATAACTTTTGAAAAAATCGGAATGGAGGTAGGATTGCTCTTTTAACAAACCAGAAAATTAAAAATTATCTTTGCCCAAATTTAGTTAAGAGGAACGGGCAGAGAAAAGTATAACATTAAAGGCAAAAAGCAAAACACAGCTAACTGGCCCACAGGACAGCCTGATCTTTTGTTGCCTTGTCCCTGCCCTGCCTCTCCCTCTCCTTTCTGACCCCCCTTCAACACTTCCAATCTGAGGAGGAGTCTATGTTCCCCATCCTCCACCTCTATTGAACCTGCTCTAGTCCAACACATGGGCAAGAATTTCCTCTTGCTTTGGTTCTCAAATTTCACTGTCACATCCAGCCTCTCCCCCCAGAGCTTTTCACCCCGAGGACTACAGTCTGCATGACTGCATTTGATAATACAGACTCTGCTGCTTAAATACCGTACATTTGCAGACAGTTAAAGCATGTTTTACAAAGGTACCATAAAGGGCTTTAGCAACATACACTTCCTGGGCGTGCAAGCCTGCAGCAGCTGGAGCTGGAAAGGGACCCTGTCCAACATGGGACAGTTTCCCTCTCCTCAGCAGGATGGAACGGAGCACACAGAGACAAGGCCTTTGTGCTGGAGCCGTTCCCAAGCCGTGGCTTCAGAGGAACGATCTGTCTGACATGTTGCAACTCAGGAAGCATGTGCAGGAAAAGGAGGAGGGGAGCAGCAGGCAGGGATTCCCCTCCAAATTTCCAGTGCTGTGCAAGAGGGACAAACAGTTGTATCCAGCCAGAGCGAAACAGCAGTGGGCTGTGCACAGCCTCTCAGCCGATCCTATTGAACTGAGCAGTGGCACTTGGCTCCACTGCACACCACTGCACATGACATATGCTGGGACAGAGACAATAACAAGAAGCAATGCTCACAATCCTGCAAAACAGCTCTAAAGCTTGTGCTTCCCTCAGCCTCCAACCCAGGGAGTTTGAAGGCATTCAGAAACAGTACAAAAACTCAGCTGGAGCTACGAATCCTTATAGAATCTTTCCTCCACACGTGCAGCGCAGCCAAGCCTCCCACATCTCAGTGTGCCCCAAAATTTTGTGTTTCAAAGGCATTTTAGAGCCTTTGCTTGTTTGGGAGAAAACAGCTTCAGAAGCCATAAGGCAGCTCCTGCAGGCTCCTCAGCATGCCACAGCATCAGTGGCGGAGGCAACGCCTGCCTGCAACAGCACAGGCAGCTGCATTCTTTAGTCTGGCACCAAGGAGGAAAGCTATCATCCATTTTTAAGTTAGATTCAGGGAACCAGCTGGGGACCAGCGATTGCCATTTCTGAAGTGCATGAAGAGGAGTGTAACCAGCCTTTCCATAGTAACGAAGATTAGCGGCCTTGAGTCTGACACTCCTCCTGCATTAAAAGATAGGAAACAAAGAGAGAGACAGGTAATTACATAGAAGGAGCCCTGGGGAAATTGCAAACTCCTTGAGAACCCTTTAGCTGGTCTGTATGTTTCTCCTTGTCTCCGCTTCAGCTGAAGGTCCCCAAGAAACATTTGCCCATTAGATCATTAGCTTTATTGCAGAAAGTAGCCAGACAGCTGGTAGTGGCTGTTCAATAAAGACTTAGCTTGCCTCTGCACCGGCAAGAATGAGATGGAGAATGAGAAAAAGAACATCCCAAGGCACATTACCTGTCTGGAGCTTATCCTTGATACGTTAGTGTACTTAGTCAGTGTGAGGGGTCTGACAAATGAACTCTGACAAATCCTGCTGGGGCAATTTAAGACATTATTGCATCGCACTGTCTTTCAAAACCCTTCACAAACGTTAGCACCACTGAGCAATCCAGCAGGAAAACTTGTATCCTGCACTGGCCTCTCCAAATCAGAACCTAGCAAGTTAGCATAAACCCCTTCTCAGTGCTGGATTAAGTTAAGACATCAATTCTGAACCAGAATGGCTGAGGTCTAGACAGAAGATATTGCCTCCACTACAAAGAGCATTAACATCTATCATGAAGATGGAAGAGGAAATGACATCTCAAAGCGCTTCAGCTCCTAAGCAAATACAAATCTTTAATATTAAAATACATGTGCAATTTGTCTAGCAACAAACTTGAGTCTACTCATGCAGCTCACGACACTCTATGAATCAGCACTAATTTTTTGGACTTTATATATCCCTGACCCATAAACTGAATGTTTTGTAGTGAAAAGATGGACATGTATTTTCCCATCACCAGATAACTACAAAATTAAATTCCTCTCACACATCACATTTTGCACTTTCATCCAAAACTGGAAAAGGTCTGGAGAGTTAAAGACTTGTCATGTGTTTCACCATTCAGAACTAGAGTTGGGCTTCCAGATAGTTCCTGTCTTATCTGTCAGTGACACAACCAGCCACAAAACCATGACAGATCCCAGAGAAGACATCAGGTTTAAAAAACTAACCAAAACAACTTAACAACCAAACCAATCTATATTTGCCTGATCAGATGTACATGTGTGATAATAATAAAAGAAGCACTTTCAGATATGATTCTTCAACTTGTCTTCTCCAGACCTAACTCTCTGTCTTTCTACCTAAGCTGATAAAGATTTAGTTAATCAGTCTGCAATACAACAGTTTTACTTTTTGTTCTCTGCAAGCATTTAAAATACATCTCATCTTCTAGATTTTCTCAAGGGACAGGCTCCTACACTTAGTAGTAGAGCAAGAAGTGCACAAAGCTTCTGTTTGCATTCCAGTATTAGAAGGGCAACCCACATGAACCAGAAGCTTGCCTAAACTTCACATAGACAAACTTCTTCCTCCATCACCTGCCCTTCCAGAAGGAGCAGAGCAGGCAAGACACCTTGAAAAGCAGATAACAATTACCCCTTACCTTTCTGAAGAGGCCGCCGCCAATTAGCACATTCCTGGAGCTTCTGAATCAGGCAGGAAGAAAGGGGGGGGGGGGGGGGAGGGGAGGAGGGAGCTGTTTTCTTCCTCAGCACAACAGTATTTCCTGAGGGGAGGAGAAAAAAAAAAGTAGAAAAAAGGAAATAAGCATTAGCTTTCATGATTTTCCAAGAGGCTACTGATTACAACTCCTGCTTGGCAGAGCTACTGTGCCACTACTTCTGCAGTTCTAAAATGCCAATCTAGGGTGTCCTGTATTTTCTCCATTGTCACTTTATCAAAATAGGGAATACAAATGTCAAGCCAACCACCACTAAGAAAAGCAAAGAGATTCCTGTCAATCAGGAATGGAAAAAGTGCCATACTAGAATAGGTTAAAGTCTGATTCAAAAATATTCTCGAGCACTTTCTCTATTATGTAAACATGCTTCAGCCAAGCTCACACCCACTTCTGTAAAAATTCAAATGAGCCACATTTACTATCAAAACAGTTGGCAAAAGGCAAATTCCAACATGCATACTGAACATACAGGTACATACTGACATTCAAGTGCTTATGTACTCTGAGAGGATCATACCTACAATTATGAGGTATTTGCAACTAATCGTAAATTCTGCTTCTTTTTAAGAGAACTTCTCTTTTTCTTAAGACAATCTATTCCAGCTATACCAAACCTTTCAGTAACAGCAAGAACAAGTATTTGTGTGGGGTTTTTTAAAACAGAATGAAGGAAAAGGAGTCTAAAAAACCTTCTGACTAAAACTACCATTTAGAAATCGAGCTTCACTCCCATAAAACCACAATTCCTCACCTCAGACCATTTCTCTCTCTCTCTGCCCTACTCCTAACATGACTTTAAAGAAACTTAGACACAGAGATTTAATGGGCCCCTCCCTACCTCCAGTACCTGCCTCTGATGAAAGGCAGGAAAATCAAGTGGAAAATTATTTTAAAGTGTGCATGCAAGACATTAACATCTTTGAGGAAATGGCAATCAGCGTTTTCCATGGGGAATGAGCAAAGGGAAACACGTCCAGTCTGTTCTCCATCACACTTTGTTGGTTTATATTCATGCAGAAAACCTCTACCCTTTTCTGTCCCATGGAAAATCTGAACAGAAGTTCTCAAAAGAAGGAAAAAAGTCTGTCCTACCTTACATTTCCACACACACTTCTGCCATCCCTCAAAACAACAATTAATCCATCTGCTAACAGCATACAGATCCTAGTCTCCTGGAAGAGATTTTAAATAAGGGGCCTCAACAGATAGGAAACAACATAAAAGGCAGCACACTTCTATCACAGCATCTCCCCCAAAGCCACCACGTCTGTCCAATTCTAAATGGCCACAGTTCCTGCATTTCTCTAGGGGACAAAAGCTCTCTTTTTCTCTCCTCCTGTCAGCAAGACTTAAAGCTGCAAGAGTAATTCTGTCCAGATTCCCCTCTAGATAGGCAATGATTTAAAGAATTCATGAAGTAACAGTGGCAGTGTAAATAAACAATGAAAAACTAAATAAAGATCACAGAAGACAACACACAGAAAATGTGCACCAAGGAGAGAAAGAACAAGCTCAGTGATTCAGAACCTCTTCTGCCTTGTTATGTGCACCCATAAACAGGCGCAGCAATAATTTGACAATGCGAAAGAATGGATTCTGACACAAAAATGTAACTACTCAAAAACCTGCCTCCTCAACCTTCTGCCTAAAGGCAAACCTTCCCACAGTGTTTAATTTCACTTTCTCGATGTCTTACACCCCTCGTCAGTTGCATTTCTGCTTTCTGTCGGCTTTCACCATCTTGTACTAATTGATGCAAAGCAACTTAAACCTGGAGAACTCAAATCGTTTTGTTTTTTTTAAAGGGAAACAGTGCTACAGCCCCCACTGTAGGGACGGCAGAAGAAATGACCCTTAGTGAATTGCTCCTGACACGTGTACATCCCGAGGCTATGTGCAAATCAATACTTACTGAGCAGCTCAGCACAGATCAGGTTGCAAAATGCAAGAAAAAAAGAAATTGTATCACCCCCTCAAAGATATACTAGTTTTGTATCCCTAAATCAAATGAATCATTTGCTTTTCTTTTTCATTATCAAATCAAAAGAATGCTTTTGACAGCATTTTTCTCCCTGCTAAGAAACACTTTCCCCCCCAGATCTCTGGTAAAGTCTGTTAAAAATTGAAATACTGGGTTATATTTAAAGTGCTTAAAAATTTTGCACTTCCATCCTATTACTAGTAGGAGAAATCACTTAAAGCAGATATGGAAGATTTGAAGAAAGCATATTTTTAAATCAAACGTAAAATCAAGAGGTGGCAAAAAAGTCTGAGGGCAAAAAAGCAAAGTTTTTTAACAATATTCTCAGGGAGACAGAAATTTGTCTCAAGTACCATTTAGAGACATAAGTTTGACTCAACGTCACTTGCTCCAAAGGTGAGATTGTCTGTTCTCAAATCCTCAGGCAAGAAAAAAAAAATAAAGCAAAATAACACATTACCTGAAAGTCAAATTCTAAATGGAGAAACCTCGCAAAATGACTTACAATACCAAAAGACTTGACTAAATTTCTGGCAGGGCCAGAGACAATTTGTATGAAAAAAATGTCAAAATGTTTTGGGTTTACAGCCAGTACAGGAAGGAAACACACAGAAAACTGGGAAACACTGTATCAAAACCCAACAAATCATCGACATCAACATTAGATAAATGACTAGGCATATGTTGAGTCAAACACCCTCAAGATGGTGCGTGAGTCAACTCCTGCAATGAATTTAGTGGAGTTGCTTTCCTACATCAAGCTTAATAAAAATAATCCTCAATTATTCCAGCTAGGTCTGGGCTCTCATTAAATCTCACATGATGCGTGCCCATGTCCTGGGTACAGCCCAGGACAGTACCTGAGCTGGAGATCTAAACATGAAACAGGGATACTGGAATGTGATTTTGACCAATCTCTTCTGAATGATGATGCCAGATTCATTCTTCCTGCTGCATAACAAAGGTAGTGTTTTTTCCAAGCATTACCCAAATGTAGCCCACTTCCTATAGAGAAATGCAAAAATCCTGCAGGACATTTGCAGGTTCTAGGTCTTAAGTGATCCAGAGACTTCTTACATTCAGAAAAAAAACCCACCAAAACTGGGGAAAGTAATGCCCCTCAGTGTTGCAATGCATGATTAAAGGGAGAAACCACTGCACCTCAGTTCCAATCTGCACTGCATGACTGGAGAAGAGCTCGCTGACCTTACTGTGTCTGACCCCTACATGGAGCCCCTGTCAGCTCTTAGAGGAACTCCTGTGTCAACAGAAGCCCCCATTTTACACAACCAACTTGGGTGATTTTTTGGTTTATTGCATTTTGTAGCTCTATGATGGCTATTAATTTCATTACATTGAGGAATTGAATCAGAGCACTGTTGTATGCAACAGAACTTTCCCCAAACTTTGTCCATAACATGGGGGTTTAAGCTCAGGGTTTAAACCAAAATGGGCATCATCATCAACACCTCTTAAAATTTACAGAGAAAACCAAAAAGCATGCTCAAGGTTCTTCAATCTACATTTAACTAACAGCTACTTTTCTTCAGGTGAATTATATGTACATTCAGAGAGCACTAATAGATACAGGTCAAGTTTATATCACAGTAAAGAGTTCTTTTCTTTTTTTCCTGTTGATTTTCAAACTTTTGATCTAGGAGAGGAAATAAAACAACTATTTCCTTAACATCTATTGAGGGAAGTAGCAGTCTCCATTTCTTACTGCAAAAATCAAACAAGCAAGCTAAGAAAAAAGGAAGATTAAAATACCTACTCTTAAATAGCATGATGAAATGGAACAAAAACTCTCAGCCTTGGGTTTTGAAGCCAGGAACCTCTCCTGCTTCTGATTCAGGTTCTTTCTCCAAGCTATTTTCTAGTATCTACAGCTGGCACAGAATCAGTATGAAACAGGACTTGCATGTTTCATTTCATGTAATGCGTTCAGTTCATGAAAACACAATATAATGCAACATAAAGAGCACAAGCTAGAAATTAGCAGATTCTCATTTATCTTAGTATGAATTAAAAGCATATCCCTATTATCCATGCATATGTGTGCGTGCACATGTCTCATACATACAACAGGGTAAGCCTTCCACCACAAACACCTGAAATGGAGATATTTGTGAAGAAAGAAGCTTCCTCAAACATAAATACTATTTTCCCAGAACTGTCTGCACAAAGACAGGAAGCTCTTCTCAAATATCTATTACAAAAAGCCAAGAAAAAGCAACCAAAACATTGTTGCAGAAGCACAGACAAAGCTGTGGTAAGAGTCAATGAAAACACAGACCTCCTAAATAAATTTTCCTTTTATTTGCCTTAGTGAACTCATGAGATCCACCACCAACAGATGTCTAAATAAAAGACTAGATTTTGCTTACATGAAATGTATTTCCTAAACAAGCAGTGTAATTTTTATTAATTTGAACAACCTTTGATTTAAATGCCAAAAGTATTTTATTTCTATATCTTTATACAGAAGTGTTCACACAATTGTTTCCTATGGCTTTAATATTACAGCTATCTGTATTTTCCCACCTGCTTTCCTTGGATCCTGAAAAGAGTTCTTCTCAAAATGACATTTTTCCATGAGAAAAATCTGAGCTTTCAGAAGCACTATTCACATGGATGTTTTTAGGTAATGTGGCTATTAAAGCATACCAACCTCTGTATGACATTTACCTACTAGTCTAACTGCAATGACCCCACCAAGAATGAAAAAAAATATTTAATTTTCTCTTAATCACCTAAAAAGATACATAATGAGCACAAGTAAGATTTATACCCCATATTTTACATGCAAAGCCTTGAGGACCAAACTCAGTGCACCAAAGCACAACGAGAGAAGCTCATTACTTGAAAAATTTGGTCCCTTCCAAGAAACAGGGTGAGATTAATTTCGTCAAACATCTATTTTTCCCTTCTAGATCTAGAAGGAAGCAACATCTTTGTCTAAAAGCCTTTCCCCTCAACTTTCCCCAAGTAATAAGGTGACAGGATGCTGATAAACCAGCTAAAAAAACTAGTGGAGTGGGGCCCAGGACATCAGGGACACAAGGGAGAGTCAGGTGCATGGGAAAGCAGTATCCTGCTGGGGTAGTGGCCTGTGTGCTGCTGTCAGTGGGGACTTAACGACAGCCCCAAGGATAAGGGGGGTGGGAAGGGGGCATGCAGAAGCACTTTTTTTTTGCAGCAATTACCTCTATATTACAAGCCTGATTTCGTATTTCTCTATCTTGTTCTTAATTAAAAAGAAGATACACTTCATGTTGGAAATAGTTATTTTTTGAAGCTTGAATCATTTAGCCTATTAAACCCAAGCCTGTATTACGGGTGTTATTTCTTAAAAACATACAGTAAATGCATTAAATTATTGATAGTCATTAAACAGGAAAAAAATTTAAACAGCTCTCAGCTTTTATCAATCATTAATGCAGTTTCCACTTGCACATCTCACTGGGTTGCTATCATATAGCACAGAGCAAAGAGTACAAATCCTGAAGGCATGAATTCATTTTCTCTTGATGCAGAGTAAAAATATTCTTGGCAGCAGGAGAGAGGCTAAAACATGAAGCAGAATGGTTGAAAGAAGGCTTCTGTCTTTTGCAGTAAACAGGTAGCAATAGGAGGGAGCAGCAATTTGAGGCACCAAAGCCCATCCACATCTCCTGTAAGGGCCAGTAGCAACGTCATCAATCACCTCCCAGCACCTGGCAGCAGTCAGGGCCAGCCTGAGAGTGTTTGCAAATTTTTTCCCTGTATGAAATACTCGTTAATTCAATGGCATATGGGGAAAACAAGGAGCATTGAGGTGAATAGTAAAGCATCCAGCAACTTGAGCAAGATGAAGATTTCACCCCAAGCTACTCACCAGCTCATGAACCAGTAAAACCCATCGTGTACAGAAAACCCCAACCTGAGACACAGACAGCCTGAGCTCAGAAAAATGACAGAGACTGGGATAGTCTCTTCAAGCTATAATGAGCCTTTACTGGGGCAAGTTATAACTAGACCTAATGCTTTCAGCAGGTCTGAATGACTCAATATGGGGAATTTAGAGACAGATGCCAGTTGGTGGCACCTTGCCTGCCTGCAGTAGGCCAGCTACCAGAGAAGAGATTTTCACTAACATCCCATTCTTTGTCCATTTTATGCATGGACTGAAAACCTGTCTTACAAGAGCTGCTCTCTTACCTTTCATCCCTGGCAATTTATTGAAATTCACTACTTCAAAATGCAACAAGGAGAGAACACAATCCACGGTGACAAGTCAGTTATGATTGCAGCATGCAAGGACTGACCTGACATACCTCTACAGCAGCAACTGTAGGTGAGCCATAGCCATAAAAATATCAATGCAGAACACACAAACCCTGGCTCTGGCTAGATATTCAGACAGTAAAACCTTAGCCCTGCAGCAGGCCTGCTACTGGAACCCAAATTAATTTGTTTTAAACTACCTTGTGTCTGTTTAAATGAGCTGTAATAATAGCTCTGAAGCAAAGTGCAGACACATGCAAAAGCTAAACACAATGCTGAGGACTGCTTGAGAAATGTGTGCCCACACCCAGAGCCCACTTAGAAACTACTAGCAGGAAAAACTTGTCATAATCCAAGTGTTCCACTCCCAACGATGGTTTCAATCCCTTCAAAAAACCATTTCTGTCCACATAGGAAAAAAAATGGATGTTAGAGATTAGGAAAAAGTACAAAAAGAATCATTGTCTGCAACCAAAATCTAAGTCCTGCGGAGGTTAGTATTTTTTCCTGAAAACAATTCAAGAATGTACTGAGTCGAGCAACTAGATAATGCCAAATGTTGATACAAAAGCAGCCAGGAAAAGCTGCAGTCACTGGAAAACATTCTCTAGCCTGATTGTTTACAGGCAACTATGTTATAAAATACAAAAATATTTATTTCCAACTATCATTAGTGCAGATCTACATCATGTTAAAAAAAAATAGTCAATTAAGACACACGTTTCATTACACTGAGTCCCAGGGAAGGTAGCACAGTATTTAAAGTAATACCATGAAAGCTATTCCACCAGTGAATTGATTTCATCATATATCAACAAACTAAGTAATTCACAATAAATTTCAATATATTAATCCTTATCTATATACAGAAGTGTAAGAGTAATAGCCCATTAGTATTATTAATGCAGCACACAACCACTAGAAGCAGCTTTCACACTGGTCCAGGAACCAGTATCCAGCTCAGGGAGACACCCACTTATCCTCCAGGCCATAAGCAGTGTACCACCGTGCTACCTGCCAAGATAAGGGAAATGGAAATCATTGACAGGAGGTGCTTGGGCCAGCTCCACAGCTGCCTGCATGAAGCTGCTGCTGCAGCTGAAGGAAGCACAGGCTGAGCATCCAGCTTTGCCAGGGCTGATGCCTCCTCCCCACTGCCACAGCCTCTGAGGTGAGACAAGGAAAAGGGTCTGGTTTAGGTGGGTGTTCATGTGCGTGCAAAAGTATTCACTGCTTGTGATGCATCCTTCTTGCCAAGCCTTTTTATTTATTAAGTGTGCAATTTTTTTTTTAGACCACTCAAGTTCCTATCTCCTTGCTACACCCCACTGAGAATGTTCATTTCAGGCAGCTACTAGTGCTATTAAATTTTGTCTGTCCTGTAAAGCACATTAGCCCTCCAATGAAGTATCTGGAATTTCTATTTTGAAGCCACAGTCTGGATCTCTAGCTAAGAGATGTGTTAGAAGCACACAATTCCCTAGCATTTCTCCTTCCTAACCAATGCAAGGCTTGTATATGACAACATAAGCAAAGGCTACAAATCCCCGAACAGAAGTCTCATGACAACTGCAGCTAAGTCTAATGAAAAGCAACTCTGAACTAATAGTTAAAGCCTTTCAAAATCCTTTGCTATTTGTAAGGAATACCTTGTCAGAGAAGAGAGATGTATCTTTAGTATAGAATTGCATGTTTAACTGAACCACCACAGATCCACACTCAAGGCTTAACTATTTGAGTTCCAACAGTTTCAGAGACAGGATCTGTACTGGATAGTTGGGTTTGATACAGCAGTCTCTGTGCATACTCACCACCCGCCCCTCTTTGTTTTAATAAACTGATTCCATGATAAAAGTCATTTAAAATAACAAAGCCAAACAACTGTCAAACCACCACTAATATGAGCCTTCAAACAGCTTTCCATTGCATAAATCATTTTGGTGATCTAGTTTCACACCACCCCAGGGAAAGTTACACGAAAACCAGAGAAAATTCACTATCAATATGCAGAGATCATTTGGCAACCATATCACTACTAGTAAAGACCTGTGCAGTGGCACCATGGTTTCAATGCATTGCATATGTAGGACAGAAGAGCTCTTTAAACCAAATGCATTAGCTCTAGGCTTGCAAAATCATCAAAAGACAACCAGTTCTGCTTCAAGTGCTTGGTCACCTACTCCTCCCTGAACCAGCACAGAGTGGGCATGAGGAAGGTAACAGAGCATTAGTGGTGGGTACTAACTTGCCACTCCTGCTAGGAAAGTAACTTCAATAATTTTCAAAAGATTTGCAAATGGCCCCAAGGGTTCAAATAATGAAGCCAAAAGTTCAAATATGGAAGACATTCCTCTGTTAGTTGAAACTTTTTCATGTCTCCTGTTCAAAGACAGTGCTAAGAAGACCATTATTATTATGCACACTACACACATTTTCAGGTATTTGTTACATTAATACTTCCTATTATTTTGTAACAATAAGCTACACTTAAACTACTTCTTATATTTTCTTTGCCTCTTAATAAATAAAATGAATTCTCTTGCTCTGTTCTTAAGTTCTGACGTTTCTTTCCTTCACAGACTTCTGCTATCAGTGGTCAATGGATGAGACTGAGTATTAATCTCCCAGAGGAGCAAAAAAAAATAAAAATCAGTTTACCATGATCTGGGTGTGCACATATGGCAGGCTCTATTTTCTACCTCTAGCACATTTCCTTGTCCTGAAGCTCAGATGGTCACAAACAGCCCTTAGTCAATACTTTTCCTCTGGAAATTCGTCCAAGAGCTAATTTCTCATTACAAGAAATTCAGCCTCGAGAATTTAATCAGCAACCAAAGCAGAGGGGCAAAACAACTGTCTCCAAAGGACTCTTTACAAGGATAATCTCCTGAATGAAACTTATTACAAACAATACTGATGTTCCTAAAACAAAAGTATAGCTGCAGTACATGGATGCCTGATACAATATGATACGATTCATGGCTTAATGCTATATATTCCTCGTGTTCCAAGATCAGAGGCTTTTCCATAGCTCGTATTTCCCATGTGAATTATTTCCTGCTCCCATCAAATAATCTGAAATACTTTCAAATAGAATAGAAGTTGAGCAAGAAATTATCAACTTAAGAAAGTATTTTCATAATAATTGCAGTTATAGCTAATGTGAAACAAAGAACTGGAATTCCTGTAAGAAGGCTTCAGCTGATCAGCTTCTGTGAACTGCAACAAAAATGCAGCAGTCAAGAGAGGACATTCAGGACTGAGGAAAGAGGTAACTGACAGGGCAGCCAGACCCCAAAAAGACCAATAGGTAACCAACCATCTTTCAGCCAGAGGCTGCAAGTCTGAAAACAGCTCCATGGTGGGAATCACTCAACTTCCCTGGGCTTTGTACAAGCCAGTCAGCAAAAAACAAGGTGTACGTGGCTGACCCTGCATCTCCCCTTTGGTTGATCTGTACTTTCACATGTCAGGAGTGTAACAACTAGTAACACAGACCAGAACCACTGCATTTCCCTGAAACTTGCACACAAAATCCTGGCTATTTTCAATGGTACCACCTGCTCCCTGCTTCCCTAGCCAGCATCCCTGTGTACTTGTCATGCAGCATCCCACACTACCACAAAGGTCTTGAGCGGATGGGACAGGAACAGTTTGGGTTTGTTACCAACATCTTGGAGACCAGTTTAGAACACAAAATTTAACAGCTTCATTAGCTACAGGTCCTCTGTTTATACTGTCTGTCAAGAGCAGAGTCAGTAGAGAATGTTTGGATAGAAAGAGGTGGGGAAATTTTTCAACGCTACCTACGTGATTTATAAGGCCCAATACATCTATGTATCACTTAGATGTATCAAAAGCTGGCCTGTTCTTGTTATTCTATTAGATGTAACTACAAACTATTACTCACATTTATGCACAAATATCACTTGTCAATAGAATGTTAAGAAGTAGAGAAAAGGTGCAATTTTTACCAGTTGAACAGTGAGAGAATTTCCCATCACACTGCAACTTGTTCCATGACAATGGATTTGCAAAGCAAGAACTGAGGGGATTATTTGATTCAACATCTAGTCAAGTGGCCAATTCCTTCAGCAATCAATATTAATCAGCAAGCTAAAGCCTTGTAAGAAAAATCAGACAGAATCTGAATCCTTCCTGCTTCAGCAAGCAGGGCTCTGAGGCCTTATGGTCCGACATACACACCTCAGCCACTGCAATTTTGAAAAATGAATTTTACCTGGGGTTCAAAATATACCCCATGCTTCTTTCCAAATGCCAAAACACAAAGGCTCACCTTTTCAATGAAATTCTGAGAAGAAAAATACATGCATACATACAGCTTGGGTCTAATATGAACTGTTTATTACTTTGCACTTCAGCTGTGCAGGAAAAACTTTAAAATGAGCACAGGGGACCAGGGAATAAGAGCAATACATTTTAGAGCAAAACGCAGGCCATCTTCACACACACGATTTCTGCATTAATTACATCAGGAATTTTGCTTTCTCCTATTATTCATATATTTCAGAAGGATTTATTAATAGATATGAATTACATAGCTATGACAGTATGCATGGGGAAAGCTGAGTGTCAAGACTTTAATAAGAACTTATAAAACAGCCCAGCACCTTTGGGTCCTTAGGAAAACAAAACAAACAAACAATAGCCATCCAAACAAAAAAACCTACAAAAGGGATTTAGGCTAGGTTTTCAAATGCCCCTTCTGTTCAGTTAAAGCCCATGTTTCATACACTTCTGTTTCCTTTGATAGCATATTAAAACAGAAGCCTTCAGATCATCAAGCAAACCAGAGGGTCTTTGGCAGCTGTTAAGGCCAGCATTCGAGTTGTGTTTTAACAAACCTGTGAGCCCTTGCTCATCTGGCTTTAAGAAGCAGAAAGTACACAAATCTGTTTTCCCTTCCATTATACGGTCATTTCAAATCCCACTGCAATTACTCAGTAATCCTTGGCAAAGCCGTATGAAAATGACCGAACCTACATTCAAAGAGAATAAATTGGCAGGCAAGCCATGTGGACTAGGTGGAGGGGGAGAGTTGGGAACACATTGTTTGTTTCCAGGGGTGCCACACACTTGGAGGACAGGGCAGAAACTGGACAATGCAATGATCTGGTGGTAGAACAGAATGGCTTGTCTGTTTATCAGGGGACAGCTTGCTTGGATAACAGGAAGCATAATGACCTCAAGCTGTAAGAGTAGCCAGAATCAGAAGGAAAAGTACTAGGGTTTGGGATTCCTAGAAAACGGCTGAAGAAAAGGAGTGACTTGTAGCTGTGGACTGATCTGCAGCAATAAGCCTAGCAATGAGGAACAGCTGGGCAAATCTGAAACAAAAATACCAGCTTTCCCAGAAATTCACTTTCAGACTCAGCAGAGTTTGACACACTGGCAAAACCTGGATTTTTGTATTTTAAGTAAAGCTGTAAGAACAATTCAGACATGTATTTAAGTCACTGTGAAAAATATATGACCAGATGTCAAATGCTCTGCACTGAGCCACTACTAATCTGCCAGGACCCAATGCACAGTTCTGTGCCCTACTCTTCATTCACCAAAACATACACAAACTGTTTCTGGCAGAAAAATCATTTCCCCCACAGCTCTTTTAAGATTGCAGACAAGTAAATATAAATGTGTATACATTATAGATACATCCATGTTTTTAGAAGTTTAATATATAGCTATTCTTTGTACCTATTTACATGCATTTGCTATATAAATTCACACTTGTTTATGCAGAATAAAAGCGTAGCATTTTAGAAATGACCAAGTTATAGTCTTTGCACTAGGCAATGATGATTAAAACCTGAATATTTCATAGTAGTAAATCACACTGCCAAGTCTCCAGAGACCAGAGCAATTTGAATTGGCATAAACGAATGTCTCCCAGTCTTCTGCTGATTCTGTAATGAGTTATCTTCCAGCCCTGCCAATCATTTCTCGGAAGGCAGCCCCACTCTCCAGCTCTTCAGCTTTATTCACCGCTCTCAAGTGCTGGGAAGGCTGTTTGCTTCCACAAGTGCAACTGCTGCTGTCTCACAACAGCAGCTTGTCTACACTTTGGCCCTTTTGTCAAAGCCATCCATGCATGTCCTCAGCATTTTCATGACCCTTGTCTGCACAGAGCCCATTCTCCCATCAGCTTTATCTTCCCAAAACACCAAATAAATTAACTTCAAGATCAGCAATGATGGAAAAAATGCAAACAAAGCAGTTTCAATCCCTGCACCCACATTTAAACTGGCTGCCCTCTAGACACAGACCATGAGCCTTTTCATGCCAGCAGCTCTGCCAAAGAAGTCTCTGGAAGCCTTCTGATCTCAAATGCCAACACATTCCCCTGACGAGACAAGTTTAACCTCATGAGAAGATAGGGAAAGAGCTGCTACACACAGGTTAGAGCTGATGAGCAGCAGGTAATGACTGGAGCTGGGCCAAATTTGGGTTACACCAGCTTTTCTTTTTTTTTTTGAAGGTACAAATGGGTTCACACATCCAAGTTTCTTTGTGAGTTTACTGTGCAATTATCTGAACTACAACCAAAACTCTGCCAAAAAAGCAGAGTTGCAGGGACTTGTGCAGACTTGCCTGAATGGCACAAGAACATTGCGGCAAACGTGGATATAGTTTTGCTTGGGGGTTCAAACAAGTAGACTGCAGGTAACTAAAATGGATAAAAGGTTAAACTGGAGCCTACTAAACTCAGGCAGCTTTTTCTTCCAAAAACTGACGTGACATTGCCAATCTGCTTTATGGAGATACACTAATTCTATGGCTAATGAAGTCAAAAGTTTTGTTTCTATGTTTACACAAGACAAATTTTGCTGATACCTAGGACATAGGCTTTACATTTTTTTTTTAATCTCCCATAGGTCCTCAGTCTCCAGTTCCAGCAGAGCATGTTACTTTTACCTTAAAATGACCTTATTTAGGAGAGTATTCAAATTGCTGACGAGACACACTGCTTCAAGCTGGCATCCTCCCTCCTACTGCCATCAGTGCATTTTTATTATCACACAGCTGCTATTTTTTCGTGTTTTAGATTTGTATTTGGCCATTTCTTAAGGACTTCAACCACAAATTCCAAGGTTCAAAGACTATAGGCCAAAGAACCCAAACAGTGGTGAAAAGCACAGAAATGTATTGATTTAATAAGATGTAACAGGTGTCATCACATTATGAATACAGTGACCCTGAGTGTATGCATGTTCCAGGTATGTTGGCTCCAATGGTTGAAATAAAAAGAATAATAATAAAAAAAAGTCTTTTCACTCTTTCTAACAATACCAATGTCAGTCTGTAAAATCACCGTATTGAGTAAATGAGTTATCAGCAATTTAAGTTTTTGTTCTGGAATGGAGAAACAAGAAAAAGGGGAACTTGGAGAGAAAATTTCTTGAAGTAATAATTTAGTAATAGAAAGTCAACAGCATTTTTAATTTATGCCAGTTCCCAGCCCCCCAAATGCTAACAGCTGTTCATTAATCCATCAGTTTTGAGGCCCCATGCACTACCTCTCCTCCCTGCAACTCCAGCTGTGTGGAGAGGAAGCACAGGAGCTCTCTCAAGGATCACATCGCTAAAACTGTTTTCAATCCCCTAGGAGCAGTGGCCTTACTCCACCCTTTTTATTACTAATATTATTTTGAAGTCAGATACAAGATGGTCCTTGATCAAATTTTCAGAAGTTGAAACTTCAGTAACACCCTGGGAGAAAGCCCAAAACGCCTAAATAAATCAAAACCACACAGAACTCGTATCCAACAGAGCTGCGTTGTCCATTTCCTGACAGCTTCTATCTAGCCAACAAATTACAGCCAATTAAGCCCTTTGCAAGGAAAGTTTTCTGTAATGCTGAAGGGGGGAAAATAAAAGAGCTAGGAGGCATTACTCCAAATGTATTAAAATAATTAATCCATCCACAAACACCACTGCAAATTGCCTTGGGTTTCTCCAAAGGATTTTAGTTTTGTTATTGTACATAATTATAGCAATCAAGAGTTCCTAACCAGGTTCTGCAAACATTAGGTCAGCTAGAATAAAGGAAATGGATTCTTTCTTGCAACTCCTAGGTCCTTCCCTTCCACTAAAAGAAAACAGTAAAAAACAGACATGGAGATCAGTGGTTTACCCTTTTTAATCTAAGATCCTCACATATGACAAAGAAAAACCAAGCTCGTAACACTGTCGGCGTCTTACTGCAAGAATGCTAAAAAAACAAAGCTCAGCTTCTCCACAGCCACACAACCAGAAAAATGAGCAAAGTCAAAAGGTAACTGGACTAGCAACCTGAAACACTGATTTCAGAATTTATAATTTTGAAAATGTAAGCCTAATAAGTACTTGGAACCTTTATCATCCTTCCCCAATTCCAGTATGTCCTCACTGTTAGTCTAAAGCATTTTGCATTCAAATGATAAAAACTTTATGTTTCTGAGAAATGCTTTTATTAAAAACAGTTTAGTACCTGGTGATGCAAATGAGCTTTCTTTTCCACATAAGGAAACTCTGGTGACATAGTTGAGTACACAGACACTTAAATGTTAATCTAATGGTCAAATCTAAAAACACTTTCTGAAAAAAGTGAGTTACCATTGAATGAAAGCAGGTTACATATTCATTTTATGAAGGCCATAATTCACAGTACTCTATAACCTATCAAGCAACTATGATTGCCTTGAGGAGATTTCAGCCTTTTGAAAGGGAGGCACAGAAGAGAAGCAGAGAGTAAACCATGCCAGCTTGCCCCAGCAGTCAGTGACAGAGGGACGTGCAAACCTTATTGTCCAGCTTACGGCTTTCCTCACAGTGCGCGTGTGTGCGCTGTTAACGGCACAGGGCAACGTCAGAACCCAGGGCTGTGTTCTGTACTCTCCCAGACAGAATGCAATCATCTCCTGGATCCACATAATGCATTTTGATGCACATAACCCATGACTCAGATAACCTCCACTGCTTTTTACATTGTCCTGAAAGCAGATCCTTAAAATCACATTACTGAATCAGGGCTAAGGAGGGCAGAAAACAGCAGCAGCAGATCTTGCAGGACAAAGAAGGGTGCTTCAGAATAAACTTCCTTGTTTATCACCTGTGTGATTCCTGCACTCTGTTTAATGTGTGCCTTTTTCCCTAAATTCAAGTGAGCATTGTAACATATTAAAGATTACTTTTCAAAAGATTTTTAAGCTCTCACAGAAACTTTCTATGAATCTCATTGTACAGCCGATCAGCACTAGTGAGCAGGTTGTGAGTCCCAAAACAAAGCTAGCTTATTCAAACAGAATGACTATGTTTGATTTCAGATGACTCTGGATAAAGAATCCAGGAAAGTGTTTTGCTACAATGGTATACCCTGAAATTAAGGGACAGCTGAAAAAATTCATTCTGAAATGCTTTGCTGCGTGGAACAACAGCTTAATAATTTATATATATATATAAAAAATAAAAAACAGCGACAAAAAAACCCAACTCAAACAAATAACCCCCCACTCAACAGCGTCCATCTTTTTCAAGTACTGTTTGTAAGCAGATCACCAGATTTCAATTCTTGACTTTTTGCCAGAGAGCTTTTGCAGTATGTTTTTCTCAAAAAAACTTATCTCTGAAGGTTAAAACAAGCTTGACAATAATAGTCAGATGGCATTTATCTGCACAACAAACTCAGTTACAAACCATCAATATTTATTTGACATAAATCTCAAGCCCTCTTCCAAGTTACAAGTTATATAAATGAATCTTACTCAAGATATTCATCAACATACTTTCTAACTTTAATATCAAAACAACATACACCAAATTCCCCTTGTCATAGTCAGCAGCTGTCTGTACTTTCTGTACCTTAATCTTATATTAGGTAAGTTAATAAAATCAATATTCTAGCTTCCTTTCTTTTCTCTTAAGCTTCAAGGTAAAACTGTGTCAAGTTAAAAATAAGAATCATAAGTTATTACTAACATATAGAACTTGCACAGATCAGAGGAAAACAAAGCATTTGCAGTGTAAAATGCACTGCATGTTTTTAAAAATGCATCAAATTCAGAAAGAACTTCCAATTACAATGAAAACCTTTGTATCTTCCAAAAATACAGCTGGGAAAATATGTGAGAAAAAATATATCAAGTGAGAGCTATAGAAAGAAAGAACAGATTTTTATAGGGCTTCTTAAAACTTCAATATTAAATTGTACAGTGCTCTGATATTTTCACCAGCAGTTACGTCACTACATGAAGAATGTAGAGCCACAGACCAAGTTCACTGGTTTCCCTCAAGCCCAAAATGAGACAGCATGATATATTTACAAATTCCTGCTCTACTCCTAAAATTCTTACAGCACCAAAGATATTCCTATACCCACTTCCTGTTGGGAGGCACAGAGGCTGCAATAAAAGCAAGCCAGCAGAACACCTGAGGTTTTTCAGAGTTTAATTCAGCAGCTGACGATATTTAACCATATGGTCAATGTAAGCACTTTTCTGAGTAAGGACAAATTTAACATGTGCTTGACTGAACTTAAGCTCAAACAGACTCAAAACTTAACTCAAAACTGGCCGAATTAGCAGTCACACAAAACAGACCTGAATATCCTCTAGCTCTTTCTACATACGTAGTTTTCAGAGTACAAAACACTCTGCCCTCTCTTTTTAGAGGTTACCATCAACATTCACCAAGTGCCCCTATTGATTTAACACACAAATACTTTAGAAGGGAAGAACACACTTCCCTGAAGACGTGATATTGAAGATTTACCTCAAAGCAAATAGCTCTAAGACAATACTCACTTTGCTCTTCCCACCCAACACAAAGACTGCAATCTGTGAGAAGTTTCTTCCACAAGAAACAAATCCAATCAACCAACTAAATTATTCTAAGCAGTTTTAGGATAAGGTTTGCTCATTTCGTATCACAGTAAATCTTATTAAAGGTATAACTAATAAACTTTTGCCCAATTCTGAAGCCTGTAACTGAAACACCCTGAATGCTTGCCTCAAGACATCTAAAAATACAGTATGTACACGCTCTTTGTTTGTAAATATAGTGTACAGCAGCACACAGTGGCTCGAGGACAAGACCAGTATTGTGCAGTGTCAGTAAGCTCAATGAAACAATTTAGACAAATAAGTGTTATCTTCTGCTCATCAACAATTATAGTTTAACAGTATTTTTCATTCGTGTAACACATAGAGAAAACTAAAGCTAAGTTTCAAGAGTAATAATTACATGATGTATTTTCAAATAGAGACAAGACAAAGACAACTTCATCTTATTCCAGCCATTTTCCTTCTTGGAGAAATCTG
This sequence comes from Trochalopteron elliotii, assembly GCA_024734555.1. Taxonomy (NCBI): domain Eukaryota; kingdom Metazoa; phylum Chordata; class Aves; order Passeriformes; family Leiothrichidae; genus Trochalopteron; species Trochalopteron elliotii. The sequence goes on from JANPWX010000054.1 coordinate 6,603,475, forward strand.
AACTTTTAAAAGCCCCATCCCTTTGCTTGTTACTACTTTGTCTTTCCATCTCAAAGATAAGAAAATCAGTTGTAATTCAAGGCTAATTCAGCCTCTAATTAGTTTGGAATCTTAAAGGCTCTGATCCTATGTGTTAAAACTAATTTTTATCATGTCGGATACTCCACAGATGTGTCATGTTCTTGCTAATCTGGATCAGCACTTTTCACAAAATTTTATTATGAGTAGAGTACTATGGAGAAATTTCAAATAGGAGATCTTGTGACAATGCTCCAAAAAGCAAACGTGAAAATAATGCAGCTCAGTTGATTCAAGGGATAGGAGTTTTCTTCCCAAGAGAGAATTAGGGAAGAAAATCCCCTTCCAAAATTCTATATCAGGTTGTCCTTTGACCTTAAGAAAGGGAGAGAAATATATATCAATTCAAAATTGTTCACTCTAACTGCTTTTCTTAGATGCTGCACTTGACAACTACAAGTAAAATAGAACAGAGATCCTCTTTATTCTTATACCTAGGTTCAAATCAATTGCAGTCCACAGAATAGCACAGACAGATTAAAAGAGGATGAAATATATGTTCTACTGGAGCAAGTTTGGTTTTCTTGACATGATGGGTCTATTTTTGGGGCTGTCTCACTGATAGTGAATGCACTGAACCCAAGGAAACATGGAATTTCATACTCCCATTATATACTCTCATCTTCCATCAACAGCACCTGCTTTACTCTAGCCTGAGTCATTAGACTTGGGTACATTTTAAGATGTAAAGATGTTCTCAACTGATTGGTACTATCTCAGTGTAGCAGTGGACGGGTGCAGTCGCAAACCACTTTGCCTCTCAAGAGAAGTTTCTAAGATGTGACTGGTGCAAGCCAGCTGATCAAGCACATGTTCATCAGTCCAAAACCATCACAAGGCTTGGCATCACATTCACTATTTCCAGAAAGGAAGCCAGATGTATAAAAAAATGGATAGAAGAAAGCAGACAAATGAACACAGGCCAAGGCAGTAGAGATATATGTTCTACATCCCCTCTCATTAGACCTGCCTCAAAGGGATGATGGTCAGCTCAAAGAATCACAGAATCAGTTAGGCTGGAAAAGACCTCTGAGATCCTCAAGTCCAATCTATGAACACCACCTTGTCAACCAGACTGTGGCACTGAGTGCCACATCCAGTCTTTTCTTGAATATCACCAGGGATGGTGACTCCACCACTTCTCTGGGCAGCCCATTCTAATGTCTAATCACCCCTTCTGTGAAGAAATTCTTCCTGATGTCCACCTTAACCTCCCCTGGTGCAGCTTAAAACTGTGTCCTCTTGTCCTGCCACTGGTTGCCTGGGAGAAGAGACCAATTCCCAGCTGACTGCAACCTCCTTTCAGGTGGGTATAGAGACTGATAAGGTCTCCCCTGAATCTCCTTGTCTCCAGGCTAAACAACCCCAGCTCCCCAGCTGCTCCTCATAGTGCTGGTGTTCTAGACCCTTCACCAGCCTTGCTGCCCTTCTCTGGACACATTTCAGCAGCTCAACATCCTTCCTAAACTGAGGGGCTGCAAACTGGACACAGCACTCGAGGTGTGGCCTCACCAGTGCCAAGCACAGCGGGGATGATCCCTCGCCTGGTCCTGCTGGCCACACTATTATTGCTGATCCAGGCCAGGATGCCATTGGCCAGTGGTCAAGTGGGCACACTGCTGGCTCACATTCAGCCTGCCATTAATCAGTACCCCAGGTCCCTTTCTTCCTGACCACTGTCCAGCCATCCTGCCTCAGCCTGTAGCGCTGCACAGGGTTGTTGTGGCCAAAGTGCAGGACCCAGCACTTGGTCTTGTTAAACCTCATATCATTGTATTCAGCCCATCTTTCCAGTCTGTTCAGGTCCCTCTGCAGAGCCCACCTGCCCTCCAGCAGATCAACACTCTCTCACCAGCTTGGTGTCATCTGCAAATTTTCCTCAGTATCACGCACTGAGAAACTGAAACCTATAACCATTACAACAGGGGCTTGAAACCTGAGCTCCTGTTTGCTGCTCTGGCATGCCCATAACCCCATGAAAACATCCACTTGAAGTATTATTCAGGCCAGAAATCTGACTGACAGTTTTTAACTCCATGCCATGCAGCGCTATAACTTCACATACTCTGGCTGCACATCTCTGCAGCAGACTGCATGCAACGTCTTTCTGCTTGTCTGCTAACAAAATCACTAACTTTAAAAGAACGGTTTCACAAACTCCTACAAAAGGAAAGCAAGTGGACAAGCACACACACTCAGTCTAAGCTGAATTTGTTATTATGAACTGGACTCCATGCTTTCTTTCACATAACACTCAGCTAACTCTATGGTTTTATAAGGTGCCAGAGGAATGTATTTCCTGTTATCTGAAACACATCACTTCTAGAGCACATGAACGACAGTTTGTGTCGAGTGTCTACAATAAACTAAGAGGGCTGTCAAGTCTGATGGCATATTAGTTTGTCACTTGTAACAGGCAAAGCTGTGTGAGCAGATTAGACAATGCTACATAATTTAATAATTTTATCATGTATTCTGCTTGACATTACCAGCTATTCCTCATGATTTCATCTGCCTATGAGACTACAAGCCAGATGCAGACCCTTTTTGCTGAAATGAATACTGTCTATCCATACACAAACACTGTTTAACCCGTAAAAGGCAAGCTTGGCTTTCAACACCAAAAAAACCCCTTCAATTTTAATTCCTGGAAACTCACACATAAAAAAAAAATTAAAATCATACCATACCAAAAAGCCTCTGACAGCATCATTTTAAGAAAATCAATCACCTAATATATAGAACAATATCTAGTATATAGAACACAAATATATGGAAATCCTATACACACAGAGACCTCCATACATGCATACAGTTATCATGAATTAAGAAAATAGATAGTTATCAATGAGTAGAACAAGGGGAGGCACCTACATGTGAACCAGCAACACTGTTTAAAAGACCAGCAGCACATCAGCCACATGCATGTATCTGCAAACATTGCAGCCTGCCTTCTAAACACAGCTTCCCATTCTAAGGCTCCAAGTGGGAACACACAAGAGATGAACAGATAAGTTTAGGACATCGGGAGGAGTTATAGACACACTGAGTGAACTGCTTACAAATGGGAATCAAAATCTTCCCTGGAAATACTGTTTCAGAATTCTTTACTTGGTGTATTACCCATTTCAAAATACAGAAGACATAAAAATTAAAATATTTTGCTCCAGTTCTTTTACACTTGACACTTCTCTGCAGGTATTCAATATGAAAAACTGGTTTTGTACAGATACAAAAAAGCCCAAGGGGGCAAAATAGGCCGAACAGTTTTGCTCAAACTTTTGTTAGTTGACTGCAACTCACAGAAATATAGCTAAGATGGCAGCAAATATAGGAGTGTGGATAAGGCATTAGCCAAATCCAAACTACTGAAAAAGCACTAGGTTATTCTGAAAAAAATTCCTCTGAGTCTGGTATCTGCCCACAGAGAATCAGCCTATCAAATTTTTAAAGGGCATTTCTTTTAACTAAACTCCTGTAATATATTTTATGCAGAGTTACATTACTAATCATTTCCATGGGATTTCACACAGGAGAAGTACCAATTACATCCTCCTGTATGAATCTGTGGAGGTAGAACAAGGAAGAAATCATGATGTTTTCAAGGTTTATCTATAAAGCATCTGCACACTCACTTTGTTCGTGTCAAAAATCCAAACAAGAGCAGTTTCCCCTGAAGTTTACTGAGATCACAAATTAACAACAACTCTTTGTAAAGAGTTATGCCCTCACTTACAAGAGCAGCTCAAAGTATACACCCTGGTCCCACACTGCTTGCAAGCAGCTTCAATTCTCTCAGCCAACTTTGGCCCAGAGACTCCCAAAGCTATTGCTAATGTGATGTAGTCAGAAACTTATCTGTACAATGGCAAGAATCTGTTTTGTGTTTCTAGAAATCTGATTTTGTTTTAGGAGTGTGAAGAGAGAAAAACTCACATCCCAACTTTGTGAGCATATAAATCAGTGCAGCCCATAATGAAAACTTAGTTCCTCGCAACTCATAAGTGCAAAGTGTTCAGATTCAAATATCCTTATCAATATTTACTCTTAGCAAACTAGTTGGTTTATTTTTCCTTTATGTTGCAGATATTTGTGTCACTTTCCAGCTGTTTATGTAATTCTGATCTAAATCAGGGTTGATGACAATTTGCAACATCCCCATTTGATTTTTTCAAGTAACTGTTCTAGGAAGTCTTTCAAATGAATTATTCTGAGGATATAGAGAATTCCTAATTTACTAAGCAGTTTAAAACAAAAACACGACAAAAAAGAGTCAAAAGGACTGGAAAAGCCACTCATCCAGTTCCCCTGATACCTCCCTGGTACAGGTAGTTAATCAAGATACTGAACAACTGCCTTCCTATTGTGTTCAGGCAAGTTCCTTGATGATTAGTTCTGCTTCCAGTTTCCATCTGAAGTTATTATAATGACTAATAAATCACTAAGTGTATAACAGGCGATCACTGCATTACATGTCTGATGTGATGCCACCATATACAAAAAAATGTCTTTAAAAAGTGAACTTGCCTCTTCTTATAACCTCTATTACTAAACATTAAAAAGGTGCAGCTATCATTTCAGTCACCACCAGAAACTGCAAGGAAGACCACATATGTAGTGAACATAAGAGACAGAAGTGACAGAAATTGATAAAAACTTCATCACATGGCTGACACCCCATATATCAAAGCCCTAAATCTCATTCTCTGCTTGCCTCCAATTTCCATCAAAGCCTGCCAGCTGCACATTTATTGAGAAGTTTGTGATCTGACAGCTACTGTATTACCAACATTAATGATGCATCAGTCTCCAGAATTACTGGGGAAACAGTCCAATTGATTTTATTATTATACAGAGTTCCTCACATTTCATTTCAGGCAGCTTCCTACCACAAATTTTAGCAATAACTAAAAATGCTACACAGCTGATGCACAAAATGCTGGGGCGAAAGATGGTTACCACAGCTTCATGCCACTCCATTCTCCCTCCAGGAGAGCTCCAAATCACTCAGACACTACTGTGTAACCCATGAGTTATTGGTCCATAGCTAAAAGGGCTTACACATTACAGGGTGATAAACAGTGCAGCACTAATATTCACTGATTTGCCCAAGAAAGCTACAGACACATGATGTCATCAGCTCCCAAAAAAAGCAGTTTTCTCAAAGTCTTCTAAATCCCTGCTCTTGACATTCAAAAAAAAATTCCCCAGGGCAGTGGCAGGCAGGGGGGCAGGCAGAGATAACTTTCAAGATATTTCCACACAGAATGAAATTGTTTCCACAGGTACCATAAAGAGAACATATTTTCTTTGCAGCAAAGAGCCCACTTTAATCTGTCCTTTTCATCCTAGAAAGCTTTCTTCAGTTGAACGAATAACAATCACAGATATTAAAAGATGCAAGACAAGAAATCAAGCTTATAGGGGCTTTTCTGAATCATGAACAAATATTTTATTGTATATATTATATAATAAATAATATATATTATATATATGATACATAATAAATAATATATAGTTTTTAGATATATACAGAACTTCAAATTTCCAGTATCAGTTAGGAAAGGATCACTGTGAAATATCCAGCATTCATTTCCAGCAGTACCCAGATTTACTATTTTTTTTGTTGTTTTTGTTTTGGGGGGGTTTTAATTTTTTTTTTACAAGCCTGGCTACAACACCTAGCAGAGACTTTCCTGTCACTTTTTAAGTTTGAGAGAGAACATATAAATGCTGTCATAGTTTCAAGGTTCCATATATCTGGGGGAGGAGGGGGGTAAGAAAGAGAGAAACACAGTTTTCCTTCTCTATTTTTGATCTCCTAGGTTCAACTTTTCCAAAGGTCATGAACAAAATATTTTTAAGCACTTATATTAACAGTGGTTTACTCACTTCCTTGGATAGATGAGTTCTGCAGCATAGTGACAAGAGAAATACATCAGATGGAACAAACAAGAAATGCTGCCAAAGTAGAATGAGATCCTTTCACATTTACCTTTTTTAACTTGACAACAGCAATTCAGTGAAGGTGAGTTTTGTAAGAAATGAATTTGAGTTATTAGAGGAGATAGACCTTCAAACTGATCAATACAAGTGCTTTAAAAAACCTGCTGCAAAAGAAAGTACTGTATCTGCTTCTATAGAAACTCTTCCCTTACTCCATAGCAAGATCTCAAATTAGAAGCACTACAGAAAAAAAAGCTAATCACTAGCAAATGCATAGAGTATAGCAAGCTGCTTCCAGATGTGTAATACAACCCAGACCTTACACAAGTAAGTGGTACAAAATGCCTGTTCCATTTTTCTTTCTCGTTTTCTTGCAGTCCACTCTTTAAAGGACATGCAACATATTCATCCGTGAGGAACAGCCACAGTCAGCCTGCATCCTTCTCCCAGGCTCTGCTCCCCAAGCAAAGAGCAAACATATCTGCACATTAGCATTACCTATATTAATTATGGGATCACCTAAAATGGATCCCAGTCTTAACTGTGCTCAGATTCACAAATTTAGACGGAGAGCCATGTTCCACGCTGCCCACCTGACACCTGCCAGAGGGTCAGTTCGGCTGTGAACACCTTACTGATCACAGCCTGCAAAGCCAAGGGCAAATGAAATGGGTCCTCATTCACTTCAGTACAAACAGTTCAGCAGCTGCCAGACAGAAGCTGAAATGTCGGAGGAAGGGGCAGAGTAGACCAGCCCTTCTGAGCAGGAAATCGAACAGACAAGCCCAAAGCAGGAGATTTAGTGTGTGTTGGATTTTTGTTGTTTAGCTTTTGGTTTGTTGGTTTGGTTTTTTTTAAGCGCTACCTAATTATCCACTTATATATGTACAAAACTTTCACCTATACTTGCATGTGGCATCAAGTACAGCAGATACTTTCTTAGCATTACCTTTTGAGGTATCCAAAAGAAGCAGCAAACCACTCAGGAAGATAGAATTGGTTTGAGAAAGCAGAACTTTCCAAGTATCTTCCTGACTGCCGTGAGCACAGGTTTAAATATCCACAGACCATTTAGAGGACAGCGACAACCAAACTTTTTTACTTTACTGGAACAGCTTACCTTTAAACATACACATTAAGAAAAGCCCAAAACATTGCAATTATTTTGTAATACATGTAACGAACTGAATGCAGGAAACTAATAGAGAATTCATTAACTTGGGAACAAACAGTTCTTATAATTAGTTACCAGAAAACATTGAGCATGCATTTACAGGTTTATTCTTGAATCACTAAGTACAACTCTAGGCACTGAGGTTGAATACCTTGGAGGGAGGAAGGGAACAAAACCCCTGAAGTATTTAAACTATCAGTCACTCCATGATTTCCTAGATCAAGAACCAAACTTACACTGTTTATTTGTGCATATAGCCACTCCTGTTGTTAGAAAGCTGTTATCCACCATGCAAAGTGACAACTTCTGTAGGTTGAACACTAGCATGAGTAAGCTGATAAAAATCACGTTAAACTGGGACTTTTATCTCTCTTATACAGCTGGTGTAGATGCAGGCAGTCATACTGCTATTAATGTTTCAGATTATTAAAAAGACTGCTTAAGTGGAAAATGCTTAATATTCATGAAGTCTCTTTAGTATCTGATTAGGTTCTTCTCTTTCCTCTGCCTTGTGCTTCATTTATTACATTTTTCACCTGGGCCAAAATATGCAACTACAAAACCACCATTCTTTTGCTTTTAGCAGACACTGAATGTTGCTAAATATAAAGGGATTTCTTTCCTTTTGGAAAGCTGGAAAGGAACATTTACTCAGCAGAAAAACATACCCAGCTTTCAACTTAAACCAACAAATGCTTCTAACATACACTGCCTTATGGTAAAAGCAAGTCACACTAACGTAATCTGTTCTGATAAGCCATTATTACATATTATTATATTAATAATTAGGCTCCTGGGAATGGGCAGGAAGTACACAGTAATGCAAGATGGTCCCTGGGAGACTGCACCGACCAACAGCAGCCCTGAACCCCGCATCCTCAAAGCAAGGGTTCATGACTACCGTGCACAGATTACGTGATGCCAAATAAATTATACCTCATGCCAAATAAATCCTCAGGGGAGAATGACGACAGGAAAAACCCATGCCTAACAATGAAGGCCACGATTTGACCCGCATGGCAAATTTTATTATCATAGTTCATGCAGCTTTCTGAGGGCTTAGGAAACGCACAAACGTCCTTAAAGTATTAACTTTATTTCCTAAAACAATCTTGTTCCATCACAACCACTCCTTAAACTGTGGCTCCAGCAGGCTGCTGTATGAAAATGAACTCATTTGTGAGAGCCACAAACCTAAGCTGCATCCCGTCGGAGGCCCCTCGGCCGCCCTTGCCGAGGCTTCCCATTAGAGCGGAATGGTTTGGGTCGGAAGGGGCCTTTCCGCTGTTTCCCTTCAGGAGGGGAACGCAGGGCCGCCCGCAGCCGGGGCAGAAACAGCCCAGCCCCGCAGCACGGCCGGCCTGCCAGCTGCCCCAGCCCGGACAGTGCCCAGCCCCGCATGGCTCTGTCTGCTCAGGATCCTTCCTCATGACTTTCAATTGCCTCCACTGCCTTCACTCCCACCCGCTCCACAGAGCTCAGAGGGACACGGGGTGCCCAGTGCACCAGCAGCCCTGCCACAGCCCTCGGCATCCCCAGGCCTCCTCAGGACTCCATTAAAAAAATAAGCAAACTTAAAGTCCCTTTGGAAATAAACGTAATTTAAAAAAAAAATAAAAAGATGTCTCAATTTTAAGAGTTAACACACACACACACAAAAAAAAAAAAAAAAAAAAAAAAGGTGAAGTAGTTTAAGTTCATCTCCTCAGTGGTAATAAATAAGGCCTAAGCTTGGAGGCAAAGTTAACCACAATCCTGGGACTCGATCCAAGTCTCCCATGACAATAGGAAAACATTAGAACTCTAACATTCAAAATATTATTTAACTTTTAAAGCCTTAGCACAGTTCAAAGTCTCCTTTGTGGAACAGCGCTTTTGAAAATGTCGGTTGCCTTCCAGAGACCATTTCCTCCTAATCAGGCCCGGCATTATTTAAATAGCGAGGAATACCAGCAAGAATAGGAATCGCTTGGCTGAGCCAGGGAGGGAGAGAGTCCTTAAAATCACTGCAGAATTCTTAAATGCTGGTAAAAGGCCTAATCCTATATAATGATTTACGAAATGGCAAGGAAAATAGATTTACTGTGACAGTTTGAAAGGAGACCAACATAAATAAAATTACTGCTCACATGGTGGCAGCCTCCCCACTGTCCCCTCAGTGGCTGCAGCACCCATAACAGAAGCCCTTCACCACCCAGGCCTCCCTCACAGGCAAAGCCAAGGAAAAAACAACAGAGCAACTTAAAAAGCAAATTATTTGCTCCAAAGTCAGACATTCCTTCCCAAGCACCAGCTAACTCTTGCCAGCGCAGCAGTTCACAGGTAACACTTCTGTGTATAGTGAATCCAGATTTGAAAACAAAACAAAAAAAAAGACAACTTTTTATTCCTCTCTCTTCACAAAAAAAACCAAAAAAAACCCCAACAACAACAAAAAAAAAAAGCCAAAAAAACCCCCCACCAAAAAACAGCAACTCCACAAAACTTAGACCCAAGAGTTTTGAGCTTTAGTTTTCTTCATTACGTTTCCAACTACAGCAGTGTGGCTGCAATACACAAGGCCAGAGCACGGCACCAAATATATGGAGACCAAACACACTCAGCACTTCTCCAGCCAGTAAGTGTGATGTGGGTCAGGAAGGCCTGGTACCATTTATTTATGGGTTTTTTAATATATGGATGGCATACAGCCCCCACTTAAACATTTCTCTGCTGAAGGGCAGATGAGGCAGCAGCAGCGCTGATGGCCCCTGCTGCTGTGCTGGGGTCTGCACAGCCCAGTCACGCAGGTGCTGAGGGACAAGTTCTCTGCTGAAGCAAAGCCTTTCAGCTCCCAGCTGCCCAGCAAACGCACCCAAGTGTGCTGGGGAGGGACCAGCTGCTCTTCCCTGCCTCCACAGCACCAGGCAGCTGGGCTGTTGCTGTCCACATGCACACCCACCTCACATCAGCCCACACCCCCAGCTTCTGCATTCTTTCCTGCAGTCTGGATCCTTCTGCATCCATACGGAGAGGGGAAGCCCTCCCCTGAAATGGGGCCGCCCTCCTCCTTCTCCTAGATGCTATATCCCTTTGTACTGCTTCACTCACTGCCTCCTCACAGCCAGTATCGAGCATCTTCTGTAATGTGAAATTACTGAATAAATATGACGAATGCCCTCTCCCTGGCAGAGCCATGCCAAAGACTGTAAGCAGGTCATTAACTGCCAAGGTCATCTTGTTTGTGAAAAAGAAAGGAAAACATTACCATTAAGACTCTAATACGGTAAAACAGCAATGACAGCAACAAGGAAACATAAGCTTAATGTTTCCTTTAACCCTCACTTAAAAACACATTTGAAGTCATCTGATTAGGCCACATGACTTTGCCCATTACCATTCACTGAGCAGGTTTGGGCTGGATTCAGCCCAGTTTCACACTTGTACCCCAACATTTTGTGCAGGATCTATTGAACCTTATCTCAAAGCAGAAAGCAATGAATTAATCTGACGTTTTGAAACCTGTCATCAGGAGGGCCACCAACCCCCTCCCGCTCATCAGCTTTTAGGGCACATTACTGAATCTTTGCAGGGCCGTGTGGGACTTCCCTGGGTGCAGCAGCAACTGCCCTGCAATCCCCAGCAGACTCCCCAGCCTCCCCCCTTTCCTGCAGGGAGCATATAAATTTTTCTCCATCTGAGTCTTAACTACTGTTTGTCTGCAGACTTGTAAAATGCACTAAGAAATGCCTAATGAGACACTGATCTGGCATCCAAATGTTCTCCCCCATGCATTTCCCCAGTGGGTCGTTGCCTGAGCAGCACACACGTTGAGGCTGTAATTTGTTTGCCAGCTCTCCAAGGAAGGAAGGAAGGAAAGTGGGCGGGTGGGTGAGAGCTGGAGTCAGTGCAACATCAGCACATGGCTGGCTTGCACATGTTTTCAGTCACTCACTACTAAGAAAATATATACGTATACACACACACACACAGAGAACAACGCTGAAGGCCAAATGAAGACAAGGAGGTTGCTAGGATAACATTACTTCCTTCACACCAGGAGCTAATAAAATAAGTAAAAAACACAGTTCTCAAGACAAAGACTGATACACATGAAGATTTTGAGAGCCTATGAAAATGCAATCCTTCCCAGTTCCAGGTAGCTGCACTTCTGTACTACCAGGGACCTTGCAAATTATTTACCTTACAGTAGCACTGTAAAAGTAGCTTCTGCACACCAACTAGGGAAGTCTAGATAAAAGATGGAATATTGCATAATTAACCCTGTATGCTGATTTTTTCCTCTTCACCACAAATCACTTCACGCAGAACCAGCACACCTTGTTTTATTACGGGGACACCCTGAAGTCTAAACAATCATTCCAAAGTTACTTTAGAAGTTTGGAGGGGAAGAATTAGCTGAATCAGACAACCACAGCCTGGAGTTCAGTGACCCAAGGCCAAGCCTCCTGCCCTCTAACTGAGCACTTAACTCTTGCCAGAAAGGGCCTGAACATGTAGACAAAAGCATCTCACAGGTCGGTGAGCTATTACCTTGCCTGCTGCTGCTAGAAGGAGTTACCCATGCAGCTGGGTTTGCATTCTCTAAACACATCTTCAATACTGCAGCATAAGGCCTTGCAGTATTTTTAAAAAGATTATTTTTGAAAGGACTTTAAATATTTTAAAATCCTGAAATAGGTTCCAGACTACAAATATTTACATACATTCTTTCCTGTGCAAGGAGTTTGACTAAGTTTAAAAAACCATTTTTATGTCTAACCTTAACTGTGTATATAAATATTTACAGGGTTGTGACTTTGATTTCCCTCCCCTGTGCTCAGTACATCACCTGGTTCTTGAGTGGCTGGGGTCAAAGAAGTGAACTGTTTTCTCACTGTCATGCATTATCCCTATCCTGTGTTGCCTGGCTTGCTACCAGAGCAGGAACAATGGGGAAATCCAAAACCTAAAACCCCAAGCTACTTTTAAGTGGTTGGCATTCTGCAAAAACACTGTCAAAGAGCTAGACTGAAACTTGAATATTCAACTTTCATATTCTGAAACCTCAAGCAGATTAATTTGAGTGGGTATTAAAGGGATGCTGTAAACCCATTTTGCTCTCTTCCTGCAAAAACTTACATTGGAGTTACTCACATGGGAGTTAGTAATGAGGCAGCTCATGTGGCCTCAGTGGTGTGCACACAGATAAGCCTGTGACCTCTACAGGCAGGGGCATTTAAAAAGCTTCAGGATTAAAAACAAAAAAATCAAAACAAAACCCTAAAACTTTGGCTAGTTTAATCCAGGTTTTATTCACAATGATTAAAATCTGGAAATATACAAAAGAAGTTCTAGAGTATGAGTAGCAACACTCCCTTCTTGGCTCCCAGGAAGCAAGGCTCAGCCTTCTCTTCACCTTCCCCATAAATTCATAGTATACAGATGGGGGGGAAAAAAAAGGGAAAAAAAATATATTGCTGCATGCAACCTTATTTCCAGTATTGCAACAAGGCTCAATCAGTTTAAACAGCATACTGGCCTCTTCCTTCTTTGGCATCAGTCACAAGAAACATTTTAAACCAGTAAGTTGTTAATATGTATGTTACTTTTAGCTGTTTGTTTATGTGTTTGGTAGCACTTAGGCTTCACTACTTTTAACTATTTCCTCCCAAAGACCAGCTCATCTGCCTGTTTCCTCTGTGTAGAGTCTTTGATAGTGAAATAGGACAGAAAAAAAAATTAAGTGCTTTAAGTGCATGCATTTTTTCTTTAAAACCACTAAGCCTGGCAGAGTGATTCATTAACAGTCAAAAACTCCCAAACCGTTTTCTCTTTAAAAGAAAATCCAGTATTTATTTTGTACTTCAGTAAAAATAATATCTTCCATAACTTGTTATTAACTTGTACTGCACTTAAGTCTCACCAATAATTTCTGAAACCTGTACAGTCCTTACAGCTACCAGAACACAGCACCCCATCAAATTTGAGTGCAAATTTCCCCAATATGACATTAATGGGCGCAAGCAATCTCTTAATTTGGGTAAGGCTAGAGATGCAAAATCAAATGTCTGTGTACAAACTGATTTCAATCATATGCCATGAGAGTTTAATATATTAATGAAAAGGATTTTAAACAATACAATTTCTCTAAATTCAATCACTGCTGCTCAACAGATACAGTTATGAAATATCACAATGAATATTAATGGCAGAGGCTTACACTACATTATTCTTGATATCTTGACACACAGAAAGATTTCACTATGGTAATTTGTTTGGAATATAATTAAAAGAACCGATCATAGAAAGAAAAACCAAAATCCCTGCAAAAACAAATCTGTGCCCTAGATTTCTAGAAATAGTCTATAAACTGGAAAAACTTCAATGAATTTGGAGATGTTGGGAAGTCTCACTTCATCTTATTTGAAAATATCAAATTTTCAGAAATAGCATGCATTGGAATAGAGACCTGTTTTAGTCATTTTACTTTATCACTTGCCTTAAGAAAAGTCAGTATTTTTCAAGAATTCTATTTTTAATAAAAACAAAATTTGGAAAGAAAAATGAATGTGAGACATGAAGGTATTGACAATTTCTCTTGTCAACCATAAGTAATCTTACTTTTTTCCTGAGGTCTGAGAATGAGTTTGATTTTAAAAAAAATTTAAAAATTAACTGGAGCTATTAAAAGCTATTTTATAATAAAAGTTTGATGCACAAAACATCTGTATATGAAGCTATAAACTTTATTCCAATTTGAACATTAATTTCTTCATCAAAATCTTTATGCTCTGTGGCACCCCGAACAGCAATCTACTCAAAATCTATTCACAACATCAGGACAAGGTCTAGACCAAGGTCACTTGTGTATGTATGTACTTGTTAACTTCAGGTATTATGAATGGTCCAGTAGAATATTTCACTGAGATGCCTTAGAGTGCCCACAGTAAAATGCACACAAATACTGGCCAGTTTAAGGTTCTGACTTGCTTTTTTATTCGGGGAAATTTTCTCCAATACCCAAAGATGACTGGTTTATGCATTCCTGTTCAGGGGCTCTGACACTTCATTTGTGTAAGGCATGAAGAGTGGTAACATCCTTTAATAACTAACCCATGCAAAATAAACAGAGAGAACATTTAATTCCATAGGAGCATGAGGCACCCCACAGATGTAACTCATCTACACCCACAAGGCAACCAGAGTGACTTATTCCACCCTCCCGAGGGGATATGGCCACTTGCAGTCTGATCCGTGAGCTCCAGCCTCCACGCTCAGAGCAACAGAACACCTCTAAAAATACAGATCAAAGAAACACAGCGTGCCACGGTCTTTAGAAAACATAACAAAAAATAATTTAAAAATCACAACGAGCATTTAGACAACACGCTTCATTTAATAATAAGAGTTATTTTTATTATCTTAGTGCCCAGGAGCTCTAGCCACCAATCAGGGCTCCCATCACAGCAGGACTGCACACCATGCAAAAGGCACCCTTTTAGCACAGCTTCTTCTGCGGCACTTCAGCCCCCAAACGAGGCTCTAAAGCTGCAAAAATTGAGCAGGGAGCAGGAGAGGCACAGAGCCAGGGGCTGCTGCCAGCTGGCCTCAGTGGAGGCCACGGCTCCCGGAAAGGAGCCGCCTGCGCTGGACCGCCTGCCCCATGCGGGCACCAACAGGAGGTCGCCCACCAGCTACTGGCTCCCTCCAGGATGGGTGGGAAGAGCAGATGCTTGCAGGAATACTTCAGGGCTGCAAACTGGAGCTTGGTTCTCCCTTCCAGGTTTTAGCTTTCCATCTTACTGCACACTTTGTGACAATACACAGCTGCCTTTTCTGCCAGGGATAAGTGTGACAGAAGTATCCTGTAGCCACACTAACCACAGGGGAGGAAACGCTTCAAGCTCCATGATACCTCCTCCCTGGCTGTACAGTGTAAAGTTCTCATGACCTGGTTTGACAGAAATGGAAATAATCCATTTCAGTTGAAACACAGGTTGTTCAAAGGGAAAAAAAAAAAAGCGTCTCCTAAGATCTGCATTAGGGCTTTTAGTCTGTGGAAACCAGAGTTACCTTCTGCAAAACAGAAGCCTCAGAGCTCAGGGTACTTGGTCCAAAATGGAAGAACTAAGCAGCAGGATGTAGTACAGCTGGTTTCAGCGGCAGTTCACACACTACCTCCTACCTCACAGAACATACAAGGGAGTTTTAAAAGTCTTGGGTTCTCCAGCGATCCCAAACTACCCATCCCATACCTGGGACAGCACCAGGCAGCAATGGGGAGGAACAAGGCTTGAGGACTACTCTGTGTGATGGGTAGCCTTGGCCCTGTCATGCTTCCCCAGTGCCCTCAACCACAGACCAGCTGGAGACCAAGCCCTTCCAGTGTCTTTTCACTTCTCCAGGGCACGTAGCTGGAGATGTCAGAGGCCTCCAACCTCCCAAGACCATACAATGGATGAAGGGCTTTAGGCAGGAACCTGCATGGGCCTGCAGAACTAAGCTACCTTTGCTTGGGTCTTGCTTTCAAGACTCCTGACTAGCTCCAGAGGCTGCTCTAACAGACAACAAGCGGTGCCCAATGTAGGGAAGGTTACGTGCAATTCAAGTTTTAATTCAGTGAGAATCTACCTGCCCCCAGCAACAGATGCTCTTGTACTAATAGGAAAACAAGTTTATGCAAATCAAAATATTGTGGTTTTAATCACTTGATCCAATCTATTTAAAAGCTGGGTTTATTATTTTCTGCTAATTGTGAGGCTGTGGATCTGTCTTATTTTCCTAGGCAGGAGGGCCAGTTAAAGCAATCTTTCCTGCCTCCACGCCTGCCACACAGCTTTGCTTCCAAATCCTCTGCTGCTGCCCATGTGCTGCTCATGCATGATTGGTGCAGGCACACAGGGAAACAGACGAGGGAAAAACCGTATAAGAAACACAAAAGGGTTTTTTTGTTTTCATCCTCATCAGTTCAGCAGTCTGATTCATTGTGCACCTGCACAAATATTTATGCTAAGACAGCATAAGGATGGGAAGAACATGCAGCAGGGAACCGAGAGGCTTAAGTAGTCCTGACATCACAAAACCACAGGATGGAAAGAGGGATTGTCCACCTTTCTCACAGAGCAGCATGTTCACACTGGGCATCATGGTACAGCTCCCCTCAGTATTAATGGCATCATTTATTCCTGTCCAGGAGAAGTGAATGAAAAAAGCCATAAAAGATGCTGACCCCTATATAAGCCACGCACCATGGTGCAGTGACAGCCCCTTGCTTCCAAAGCCATCCTACCTTTCCTGATGCCCGTTAGCCCTGTGTTAGTGGCACACAACCAGCACCACCTCCAGGACACAATTTATCTATTCCTTTGAGAGACAGTGAGAACAGCCACAGGTGGGACCCAGCGCACCTACACACCTTCCCCTCTGTTCCTCCTGCTAGCACAGAGGATGGGGGAAAGGGAAGGAATGCAGCAATGCCAGGGACACCACAGTCAAAGCCCTGTGTTTCTAGCACCAAAGCTTGCACACTTGCACATTCTCCACCTTATTTTCCAAAAGTCACCATGCCACTAGCCAATGAATGGAGCTTCAGCAAGCTCAGGATTGAATCAAGTGAGGCTGGTAAGAGGCATTCAATTCAATGGGACTTAGAGGAAAAAAGAATGCACATGAAGGTGTCTGAACACATTGGCTATGCTACATAAATATAAAAACTCAGAAAAATAGCTTCTCTTGTACACTTGTCAATGTCAGAAGAATATTCTACAGGGGGAAAAAAAAGTGTTTTTAGACAACCAGCTTGTTGCATTGTTCTGAGGTGTATGAAAATACTCTTAGTTTTTTGTGGGAACTTTGAAGGTGCCTGGAAACTCTAAGAAAAGTTTACAGTCTGAAGCCTGTTGAGCTGAGCTCAAAGGGAGGTCCTGGCCCTCCATCTGCTTAGCTGGGGTGTTCCCAATGTTCCTTCCATTGATGCGGAAACCAGGCAGTCATGGCCAGTGGTATCAATCATAGCTAAGTCAGCTGAAAATGAACTTTAACAAGAAAACAAACAAACAAACAACCAGTCACAATAAAAACATTCCAAAAAACCCCACAAAAGTCTTCTCTCAATCTAGTGATCAAATTCTGCTGCCCAGTAGGAGGGAAGGCGCGGGGTGTAAATTTGGACACAATTATATTTAAGTGATTCTATTCAAAGGACCATTTCTAGTGAACACTTTATTGGTATGATTTAAGTAAACAGTTTCAAGTACAACAGAAAGACAATTACATTCTAACCATAAGCACAGTGCAGCAAAACTGCAAGAACTCCTTGCAGATACTCAAGTACCACTGCCAGGCACTGCAATCACACCTGCAGCAGCCCAGGGGCAGTGCTTCTCAGGGCTCCTGGTGTTCACCAGTGTGCTGCATTCTGGAGCTGTGCTCCCCAAGGCCCAGAGCCACGGGAGCCTCACACCTGAGGCAGACACCCAGCACCACAGCTGGGGCTGCCCTGCCCACACTGCAGTCCCAACATGCCCGTGTGTGTTAGCAACTTCTCCCATTGTGGACAACAAACTGAGAGCATAGGAACTCAAAAGGGTAGCCTTGCAAGACTGCATGTTAAAGCTGTGAATGTCTGCCATTGCAGCACCTTTCTGGAGCAGGGCATTGGTGTCACGTTCACTTGTCTAAGCAAACTGGCAGTAACTTCTGGTCATCAAAACTTCTAAGCCATTAATTTATCAAGATTAGAGTCTATTAACCAAAACCCAAGAGATTAAGGTTGAATTATGTATAAAAAAATATTTGAACATTTTAAAACATATTCTGACATGTTATGCTTTTAGCAATAATTACATCATAGGATATGTGTTTGACACTTATTTTCTAGTGTTCAAAAAATATTTCAGTTGCTAGCTCTTTGCCATCTGTT
Source organism: Trochalopteron elliotii (assembly GCA_024734555.1). NCBI lineage: Eukaryota > Metazoa > Chordata > Aves > Passeriformes > Leiothrichidae > Trochalopteron > Trochalopteron elliotii. Next base: position 6,621,576 of record JANPWX010000054.1, read on the forward strand.
TCCCATCATTATTTCATTAAAATAGTTTTCATCTCCCTTATAGTAGAAGAGCAAGACTGCTTTCTATGTGACTGGATTATCACCTCCCTTACTTAAGCAGCATCATTCCAATATTATTTTTTTCATTTATTTTTTGAAGAGGCATATGTACCTCCTCCAAACTCCACCCAGCAAGAGCTAACAAAGCAAGCTTGTTAAAACCAGCTAAATACATCTCCTTCTCTCCACCTGTCAAGAACACTTCTCCAAAGTCTCTGAGGAAACTAAATCAAATAACTCGTCTGCTGCAATAAGCATGGGGATTTTCCTCTCTGAAAGGGAAAACTCACACTTGAATACACCTTGGATGAAAACCAAGGTCCAATGTACAATATGTAGCTTACACCACACAAAACACCATTCCCAGGCAAAACACTAGAGCTCAACAGCTTACACTGCTGTGAGTACCTGTGCAGGGGCAAAGTCGCCCACATACAAGGAAGAGGTGGTTTCTGAGCAGTTATCAGGAGCGAGTGCAATAATTCTTACCTGGAAAATGCTGTTTGCAGCTGCTCACCGATTTGTCAGCACACACGCTGCTCTCACCTCATGATTTATGATGCTCTCTCCAGCACTGAGACTTCTATTACTGTCCTCGTTTATTGCCTGCAGCTGTCATTCTCACCAACAATTCTACAGTTGTTTGTAGGTGAGGTATCAAAGGTATTTAGTGTGCACCTAGAGACGTAATTTTAATCAAACCTACTCACAGGCAGCATTTAAACGTTAGAACAACTGCACAGAGCGCAGCAATTAATGTGAACTTGACCAACCAAAATTATGACAGCCAGAAACGTTTACTCATAAATGCCTCAAAAGGATGGATGTCCAACAAGGCCTGTGAACACCTGCTGATTTGTAAATGAAGATAAAAATAGTACCCATAGATCACAAAGCCTTCCGACAGGTATTTGAGTGCACAATAAACGTTAGCACAAGTTCAGCAATTTCACTTTCTGTGGCCAAAATGTCGCTATGGCAGTAAATGCAGCTACACCTTTCTCACCAGGTATTTTTCTCAGCCAGCTATTTTCCCCTTAAACTAGTCAGGCTTTCCAGCATCTCGTCAAAAGCTGCTGAATCTGCCCAGTTCAGAATAATGACAGTGGAAGGAGAAAAAATTTTCCATCCAAAAATTTCACATTTAGAGATCTCAGCATTTTCTAGACATTAAAATTTTGCAAATCAGAAGGTTCTGACCCACTGCAGTCTTAACTTTTTTGGAAGCCACAAGTTGCTCAATGATTTGAGAAACAGGCAAGCAGTGTTACTAAGTGTGGCTACCAATTGGACTACCCTGTTTTGAGAAAGGGTGGCAAACACCCTCCGTGGGTGAATTGGACCTAACATGGCACAAAAATGCAGCAGCAAGTGAGAAACAAGTCCTGGAGCTGAGCCTGATAGTACTTTCATGTGTACTCTAAAGCTCCAACTCCTTAAGTGAACCAATTATAACAGCATCTCTGTCCATTTAATGAGTTTCTAGTGCTTGTGAGCCAAGATGAAACCTGAAAATATGAACCCTAAACAGGGTAGTAAAGGCAGATTTTGCAAAAGGATTCAAGTTTATTATTATTTAAAATTATTTGATGTGCCTGGATTCTAATGGCTAAATACTTTAAGGCTGGCAACCTTAAATTAGTCTAATCATTAGTCTAAGCACCAGAATCCACTTCCTGTATTGAAAGTTCTTTTATTCAAGACTATCCACACTGCATGGCTTGAAAACGGCACTCAAGGCAAAAACAATTGTGAGTTTATAAGCAAAAGGTAGCCTGAAGGCCGTCACTGTCACAGCCAAGCTTGATTTATAGCTCAACAGATAGTGTCAAAATATAAACTACAAATTAAACACAACTCTAAGTAGAAAAAAATGATGGTTTTACACTACAATGATAAACTACCAAAGAAGCTCTGGTGTTTGCAAGTTGTGAATACTTGCAATATACGCAGATACTGACTGATCCTATTACATCCCCATGCTCCAGTTCCTTCAGCCAAGATGATGGGGTCACATTGAGAGAGTAGTGCAGAAGGTGGACTCACTAATTGTGAGCCCACATTAAACCACGAGTTGGTGTGCAAGAGTCTCCTTTCAGGTTAAGGAACAGAATCTCCTTGTAGAAAGAACACTAACTGTAGCACATTTCAGAATTCAGGAATCTTCTAGTTATTTAAAACCACAATGTACCATTTGTTTCCCATAACATTTATTAGGAAAATAGATCAGAATTGGTCACATATGCCTCATTAGGAAAAAAAAATCCACTATAAAAAAGCTGACTTTACCTATATTTTTAAACTTAAGGCAGCTGAGAGGTCATTTAAAGTATAATTGCTCTTAAATTCAAATACAGATACACATTCTATCCTCAGATGGTGTCTCTAGGATCTGATCACTCAAGCATGTGTATGATTCTTCACTGACAAACCACCTGACTACTTGTGCAACTTGCATTACTCATAAGAAATCCTTGGCACAGGCAGACCAACATATGTTAATTACTGGGCTGCATTATAATAGGTCTGACATCTTGTTTTTCATCCAGGGTTTAAAATAAAAGGAAACAAGTCTCTTTCAATACAAAAGTACATATTTTTGCATCTCAGGCTAAAAATATTCTACGTTAAAAACACAACTCCCAAAGAAACCTTGCTTCTGCAGTGTTCCTTTTTTTGGGGGGTTAGCCTTACTAAACAATGAAGGAAAGCAAAGAGAGGTTGATGTTTCATTTACTCCAAAATATTCCTAAATTGGGTGCAACAGGCAAAATGGGAGCTTGACTTCCCAGCATTTCATTTCTTGTATAAACACTTTTTCAGGTAATGTTGGCTGCCAGTTTCTACAGCAAAATAAGGTATAAATTCATGAACACTGAGGAGGTCCATGACTAGAGCAAATACATACTTTCAAATATATTTTTATTTTTCATACGGCAGGAGGTATGTACTATTTCTTTATTTTATGATTTAATATGCTGGGATAGTGCTAGGACAAGATGCTGGCAACATTACAAGTATTTTTGATTTACATTTCTCTTTATTGAGAAAGAGATACTGAGAGCCACAGCTGCAATTTCAGAAAAAGGAGTAAGACTCCACACTGACATGCTGTTTCTTTTTGGTGACCAAATTCAAATTTTTAAATCTGAATTTCAAATTGTGTGACACCATAAAACTGCTAGAAATATGTGAAGTTTCATTGAAATTTTCAAACCACTGATACTCTAAAATTAGGCATTGGTACCAAAATTTCTTGTACAAAAGGTGCTGCAAAAAAGTTTATGCATTGAATGATTTATACATACGTTTAGGACGCAAAACCTTTAAGAATGCACTGAAAATGCTGTCTCAGAAGTTTGGGGTTTTGTGTCTTTTTCCAAAGTGATTAAACAAGTGTATCACACGCCTATGAGCAGAAAGCTGCTGGGCATCCATCGTTCCCTCCTTGCCCACCCCAGACTCCCTGCACTGGGTGCTGTGCCGAGGCAGCGCTGGTCCCTCTCCCAAGGCAGAGTGCCAGCCAAGAAGCTCCAGCCAGGAGCAGACAGATGGTGGCCAATAAGGAAACTATCACAGCGTCTTAGTCACCATGGCACAGCCTGGGCAGCACACAATAGCAGCCTGACTATCATCGACTTTATCCTCGTTTCAGCCCGTTCATGTGTTTACCTGCATTTGCCGGGTGCTCCCAGCTCCGGGCACACAGACTCCGAGATGTCTTGGCTGAGCCACTCCAGTGGCATGGAGCTTACAAGGACCCATTATAGCCCATTAGAGAGCTAAAGGCAGATATCCAAAGGTTACAAAACACTGCCTTAAATGCAGCATACCAGCCACCACTCTGTGGGAGCAGCTATGCTCTAGAGTAGCTAAGAGGAAACATGCCAAAGTCTTAAAAATAGGTGTTCCAAGTACCAATTAGTTAACAAAAGAAACATCTATGGACAAATCTTACATTTTCAGTATTTTTTGTATTTATTTGGGGATAAAACAACCTTGCTTAAGGATAAGACAAGCAGCACAATTTAAGGCACTCATTTGTTTCTCCCCAGCCAGTTCCTCAAAGCTCTGCTCTGAACTCTCCAGCAGCAGATGCTGCCACTACCTCAACCTTGTCCTTCTCTTCCCTGCAGACCCTACACCTCTCAGGTGCTTTTCAGTTGGTTCCTTCACAAAAGAACAATCTGCCATAAATACAGGTAGAATGAAAATGATTGCAAATATTTTCAGAACCCATTTTAATCAAAAAAACCTCTGAAGCGCTAACCATCCATAGCACTGCCCTTTGCAGAAAGAACCACTGCCTCACCCAAGCCTGTGCAGCACCGAGCACCATCTGGTCTGTGCCCCAGGGGGCCTTTCCACTATCCCAACCTGCACAGCTCCAGCCAGTGCCACCAACACTGGAACCCAGCAGCTCTGCTCTCCCTGCCACACAGACTGCGAGGACACAGCAATTTCATCTGGATGTTTTAAATTATTTATCTTCTGTCCTGTTGCTGACTCCTTCTGAAGCATAAACCATCTCCGAATGGCCATCCCTTTATGTGTAATTCATACCCAAAGATCACTCGGAATGCAAGGACTGGTCACCAAAGAAAGCATTTATAATGCTCACACAAGTCCAAGCATGGCATCTTTCATATCTAAACTGTACCTTTGCTAAACACCCCGTTTAAGTATTTGTTAACAACAAACGTTGCAAAGGTTCCCCTGGATTCATTCTGTACTCTCTCTTGCTGGTCACCAACAGCTGGTGTTTCACTCATCCTTTGCTAAAGAATAACAAGGCCAAATGAAACAGTGACTCCTGAGCTACACATAAACAAGCAAGCGCACGGTGCAGAGGTGGGACTTTGTTTAGTGGAGTTTGAAGCCCTCCTGGGTATCCAGCTTCCCACATAACTCCTGTCTGCCTCTTGCCACAGAGCCCGGAGCAGCAGGATGACAGAGCCCCCCGGTTTCTCCTTCCTTCCAGTCCCACCTCAGAGCAGCTGGGATTGGGGAATGAAAGCCAGGGCTGAGCAGAGCTGAGTAAGACCTTCCTCTGTGAGGGCTCCCCACAGCCACATGAATTGCTGTAGCAGAAGCAGCAGGTTCAGAGCCACCGATGCAGCCCAGGCAAAGCAGAGGGCAAATCACTGAGAAAGGACACAGCACCCACACACTTGTATTATATATTTATACAAGCTGCAGGAAGAAGATGGGAGCCCAAGTGCTTTAACTTGCAAGGCTGATTTAACGAAGTCTGAGAGGGCTCTGCTAGTGACCCAAAATAACTTCTCCTTACATAATACTGTTATGATTTTAATGTGAGAGATGTCAGAGTATTACAGTGCCAAAAGCCAAAGCTACGCATTCATTTGGAAAGCTAGCAGGCTCTCATCTCTAATGGTATCTAACTCCAGCTGGATTACAACCCAATACTTTTTAAAACAGTGATGTAGATTTTTGGAGAAATCTCACACTTGAGAGAACAAGCAAAGACTCAAGTACAGTTCCTGAAACAAACATCTAAAAGCAGGACTGATAGCTGCTCTAAGTCTCACCAGGTGAGACATATCAGAGTGGATATCTCAGAATCAAAAAGAGACTTGTGAATGGGACCCATGTGAACACTAGTTCGTAGAGAAACAGCCTTGACAGCACAACACACATTGAATTTGCCTTTTTAGTCACAGAACTACCATCCACATCTGCACGTAAGTGCCCATTGCAACTCAGCATCTTGGTTTTCTGTGAAACAGAAAGATAAGGTTTTGTGGTTTTGTAAAGCACCTAAAGCAGAGTGAACTGAGTGTGCAGATAGTCAGGATCACAAAAGCATGTACAGGATGACAGTTCACTGGCTTGACATCCTTTAGAACAAGAATTCCAGTTAAAAAAAAAAAAAAAAGTTGAATTAAATATAAAGTGCATCAACCTGTGCTAAGTGGAGAAGAGAAGCTTTACTTGAAAAGGCTTGGGGAAAGCCTTGGGTTGCTGTAAGGGAGACCTAAGCATAAGCTGTGTAACAGCTGTAAAGAAGTTAGAAGTTAACTTCAGTGATCCTACTGCTGGGAAAAGAGTTATAAGCATTAAACAAACACAGAATTTACAAGAAGGACACTAAGAGACTAGGTAGAGTGCCTGACAACCCTATCATTCTTCTTTTCCCCTGCAAACCTGTGGGATAATAAAACTCTTCTCTCTTTCATCTATGGGTAGATGTACAAACAAACTGCTCTTCCAAGAATTCAGTGTCAACAAAGTCTCTAAAACTGCTTTATTGAGCATCTTCTTGCTCCTTTTTTTTTTTAGGGAGAGGTGGGGTTGACACAGTTTGGCAGGATAGGGGGAGATATCAAATGGCCCTTCCGTCCACCTGAAAATATATAATAGTTTTAAAACTGTGTTTATTGTCAAAAATAGTTTAGCTGCAGGAACTTGTATTTTGCAATGTATTTTAAGCAAATGCATTCTCTAAGAAAATTTTCATGTTTAAAAGGCTTCTTTTTGTCATTTACAATAGCCAAGATCTTAGAGATGTGCAACACTAAGGAAAGCTAAGGCTTATGTGAAAACAATGATATGTAAGGTATTTCTTATTTTCACATTAATCTATGGGGGCACCCCACCTTCAGGCTGCACAAGTGGAAGTGCTGTTCAAACTGGGCACAGACACGGTCTGGGCATAGACACAGCAGGACAGCAGTTGATGAATTTCTGTCATATCCTCAAGAAAGTGGCTGTAGTTGGAGGGGTGGAGGTCTTGCAACTCAGGGCTCAAGCCTCTCCTCCCTGTCATTCAACTCTCTTGTGGTGGGTTTTTCCCCCTCACACATCTCACTCTCACACCTAAAATAACCAAGAGCAGATAGTAACCTTTGGGCTGGAGAGTGCCTATCTAGCAGGCGGCTGTTGGACAACAGTCATGTCCCAGAGAAGAGCACAGGGGAAGGGTCTGAGTTGCACACAAAGTCATAAAAACATCTTACAAGCTTATGATGATTTCTGCTTTTGGTGAGGTAGACTCCAAAACCCCCTTTTTGTCAGTGTGAGACCAGACAATTTCCAGGGAAGTCCCATTTCAAACCTTTTCAACCACCAACCGCCCCACAGTGTCAGCCTTGACACTGTCCTGCACTCAACCCATGGAGCCCTTATTTACACAATAAAACACTACTAGATCAGTTCATCTGTTTTTGGAATGGGTGTTCAAAAACACAAGAAGAGAAACCTGCACTGCAGAATTTACTGATGGAGATACAGAGGTGTGTATTTCAGAGCAGCCTGAAAGACTCCACTGTTCTCAGAGGGAATCAGGAATGTAGCCAAGAAACAAGCAGATACACATCAAGGGAACTGTTTTTGCTACTAAATGGCCAATTGAAGCCCCTACTATTCTCTCATATATCTATGTCACTGCAGTCCCAATAAATAATGCTTTCTGATTAGTTATGAGACTATCTAGAAATCTCTAAGACAGATACCATTCACTGTGCCAGCCAGTCAGTCATCAGAGCCCTGAAGTCTCAAAGGAATGAAAAACTATGTGAATCCAAAGGACAACACAAACTTGTTGTCAAGATATTGTTTTTTTCTCTTACTCCTCAAACGTGTTTTTACCCAATCAGCAAAGATGACAAACAGTATTTCACAGCACAGAGCTGCCATCTGAACGAGGCAGTTTCCCCAGAACTGTGCAGTAGATCAAGGAGTCAGTATTCTCTAGTTAATGCTATCTGGACCAAGCTGACTACTAAACTAAATCACCAGAAGAGTTTACCAGTAACCAGGCAAAGAGTTGAGAACATGAGAATAAGTAAGACTTGAAGAAAACCAAATAAAGATGACAATCTCCTTACTGGCTTTGCATGACATTATCAGATGCATACACTTCTGTGGCTTTCATTCTCATACTATCTTTGACAACACATATGTATTATTGATATGTTAAGAGTTGTTCCCCTTCCTGAAGTCAGGCCCACAGTAGTGCTGCTTTTCCCTGGAAATAAAAAAAGGCTTACAGCAACCACAGACCCTCTGTGCCCACAGCAAATACTGACTACCAAAAACCTGCCATTTGCCCTTACAGGGAGAGGATATGGATCAGGGAGCTGGACGATCACCTGGGTAGGTTTCACAGGACTGAAGGAGGATGTCTTAGCATGAGGACATGAGTTATAAATCAGGTCCCCACCATCCATTGACATAAGCCAGGACAAACAAGCAACAAAAAAATTAATAAGAAACCTCTTATATAGACTAACAATGAGCAGCAGAGGTAATACAAACTCACACTTTTATGAAATTTGCACAGGTTTGTAGCACTGTGCATATCAGTGGAGTTTGAGCTATTTCTTTTCCTCCCTCCCCCTGCCTGGTACTGAGCCAGGAGCCTTCCAGCTTCACTTTGGGAATAAAGTCAAAGCTGGTCTGCAGAGTCAAAACAAACCCTGGATTACCAACCAGAGGATATGCCTCCCACATTTATGTTAATAGAATATTCCTGTGATATGCTGTATGTGACTACCCCAATGTTAGTACACTAAAGTACAAACCAGCTTAATCTATAAAATTACCTGTGTAAAGGACAGAAGTCCCTTTTCGAGCTTAGATATTTCACTAGATCCTAAACCATATTTAAAAATGCATCAACCATCACCAACTGGAAAAGATTTCTTGGATGTTACACCATGCACTACAGAAGTAAAAATTACTTCCTCTGTCCTCTGCTACAGAACTAAAATGTATAAGCAACTGAAGGAAACTACAGGTATTCCAGAATGAGTGATCACCTATGTGAGCCTTCAGAAGGACAAGTTCTTTTAAGGAATGAGTCATTCCCTGTGGAGTAATTTAATTTCTATTGACACTTCCAGGAGAAATTAGGTTGAAAGTGATTTTGTCTGTCTAAGAACAACTTTGCTTTTTTACTGGATACCTAATACCCATAGAAATCTGCCCTGCTTCATAAAGGGAAGGCCAGAGGCACTATATTGAAGCCAGGAAACTTCATCTTTGCAGGCAATGTAGACTTCAATGTATCTTAAACTATTAGAACCAAAAATAACATGTAACAAGTGTAAGGCCATCTCCTACTCTCATAATACACTACTGCCTCCAACAGTCTAGCTGTGGAGATCCATTACAACTCATTGCCTGGACACTTCCCTAGCAACCTATATTCTCTTTAAAATATTCTAACATTAGCCAAGCTGAATGTTAATGATCACGTGAAACCCAATGGAAGAATTGAAAGTTGCTACATAAGAATTTTCTGCTTTATAGTAAGTAGGGGGGAGGACGAAGTCAATACGGCAAAACAACCTTTTATGCCAAAGACACCATTTTAAAGAAGGAATTATTTCTAATACAACTGACAGCCTCAACTTATCATCAGCAGGAAGGCTTACATACACTTGGAGTGAAGCTGTGAATTGAGTGTAAAGAAAACACACAATATCTGAGCACGATGTCTATCTGTGGTGGTTCTATATTGATGTGCTATTTACTGCGTTTTCCCTTAAAACACACCTAAACAGATGAAGAGGGCTTGTGTTGCTTGTCCCACAACAGGCAGTTGACAGGAGCAAGCATAAACCAACAAAAACTCTTCGGCAATATTCCTGCCACTTTGCTGTAATACAGGATAGGATTTCACAAAAATTGGTCTAACTAGGAGCGAACAAATTAGCCAATTGCATAGTGGTCAAAGTTGCTACCACAGGCATTAACTGCAGTCCTACTTATTTATGAGAAACAGGCTTCCCAGGTAAAGCCATAACCAGCCAAGCTCACGCCTCCTGCAGCATTTGATCACCCACGTTGTTAGAGCAGCACAGCAGGCACCACGAGTTCCTGGCCAGCCACTACCTCCATTTCTCATAGTCACATTATCTTCTGTGTGACTGGAAAAAGGCTGGATCCCTGTAGTTCTGAAACCGATCAACAACACTGGGGAAGGCAAAAGGAATTCCAACTCTTTTTCCTTCCCCAAATCTATTTTTCTTCCTTTTCAGGAGAGAAACCAGGCTTTCCAGGCTGCTAGTACAAACATTAAGTTGCTAAACACCAGCCAACATTGTCTCCAACTATAGTATCAGTGATGTAACCGCCATCCGTGAGGGTTTGGGGTGTTGGGCTGGTTCTGGTTTGGCTTTTTTTTTTTTTTTCCCCCAACAGAAAACCTTTGGAGCCCATAAAAGTGGAAGGGATTTGGCGCAAAGGGCAAGCAACTCCCAAGAAAAGTTATGAATGGAACTATGCTACAGAGCCTTGCCTTTCCACTCCTTGTACAGGAGAAATCATTCAGATGTTGCAAAAACTGATCCATTATCTTTTGTGGGTTTCTTAAAATAATCTAAAAACAGAATTGTATGCCATACTAAGATCGCAGATTTATTTCATCTCAGAGAGCACAAAACATTCTCTGTACATACACACAGCAATTCACTTCTTTCCTGAAACAAAGTTTTCATTGATCCTTTGCCACAGACTCAATTATTGTTTCTAATCATGATCAACGTTTACTTAAGGTATTGTGAACTGTAAACAATGCAAACAATAAAAGCATCTGTCCATGTTGACATGAATGTAATTGGCAGGTTAGATACCTATATCAACTGTTCCCAAAGGCGTTCTTCTTAAATTCAGAAAGCCCAAAGTAAATTTAAATTACAATTTACAGAATAATCTTGAAATCAGCCACTTTTCGAGGTAGTGTTATCTTGTGTAGATAAAAATCACAATCTGTCAATTCAATCCCAGGAAATTCTGCATTGTTTTAAAACATAATCCTGAAGACTTTTTCTAAAAAGCTTCTTTCTTTTTTAATGCAGTGGATTCTGCAAAATTCCTGTTTCTCCTTGCAACCATGGGGAAAAATAATCCTCCTCTTGCAATGTAGCAATTACATATACACATGCAAAAAGAGCAGAAATCAAGGCACTTTGAGAAAACACTTTTTTAAGAAAAAAAAGTACTCGACTACGGGATATTTAGGGGATTTCAAGTCAGGTTTTCCATAGCCTCATTGTAAAAATAAGCGACCTTTTCCTTCTCCTCCCCACCCCAAACTCTGAGGAAAACGGCCACCAAATGCACTCAGCTAGCCTCAAAGTCACACGTGCTCCATTGCAGATCTTGCTTTCAATGTCTCTTTTGTTTGACGGCTGGTGTTTCAACATCCTCAGCTTGGAACAGAAAAAGGTCAGAGCAAGTCTTCTGGCATTCACAAACCTGCACCAGGCCCCGCCAAGAGAAGATTGATGCCATAGTACATTTTCCCCAGTCCAAGAGAAGGAAGTGGAGCTCTGAATGCACGACCAACTATGTTCGTCAAGAGGGATTAATTTCCTAAAGGTGTTTAGCTTTGCTACATTCTTTTGTGAAACTTCTGCTGGTGCTAGTAATATTTTTGAGTTACTCGTTGTGCCATGTTATTGCCCCAGTATCGTAACCTGAACAGGTTCCCACCAATAAGTCATTTTAGCCATACATTCCAGCACAGAGCTATTATTAATATTATTATTATTATTATTCCCTTCCTGATTTTGCTTCACCCCTAGGTTACCTCCAGTGCCCTCACACCTGCCTGCTGCCTTCGCAGTTCCTCCCCTGCGTGGCGAGGAGAGGCTGCATCATTAAACTTACAGTGTGCAAGGCCAAGGTCCGTTCCACAACTAGAGAGAAGCTGTTGCTAAAGATTCCTTAAAAGCTTTGGCACTTCACGGCAGTTGGAACTACTCAACCAGAGCTGGGAGCCAAAGCTTTGCCACAGCATTAATGGGCTTTTGCCCTTTTAAATTTTATAAGCCTGTCGCCTTTCTGATGCGCGCAGTTTTATTCAAAGCCCTAAATGGCCATTTCATATTTAAAAGAAAGCTTGCATAGGTAGCACCCTAAAACTACCCCAGGTCATTCATCACCCCAGCACTCCTACTGTCTCTTAGGAAACCTTTGATAGAGCATTTGTTCAGGCTGCCAAGTTAAATCCTCTTCTCTCGTGTCAATGCATTGAAAAAAGCAGTCAGAACACCAGCTTCACTCAGGCCTGCTAAAGTAAATGGAGAAAACCAATTCCTCTGGCACTACAGAGCCATTAAGCCGTTTGCAGATTATTAACTGAAGCACAAAAATACACACGGCGCACGATCGGACGACAGAGCAGAGCTATGCCTTAAGTCTGCTTCGGTCTCGAGAAACTGACGATACAGCCGCAATTTGCACCAACCCGTGCAGCTGCCGGTCTGGTGAGCGGGACCCCGGCAACCCCAGACAAAAGCGGCGATGCGGGGGTCCCGCTGCCACGGCCAGGCAGGTTCCACCTTTAGCGAAGACGGTGATGGGGGCTGCACTCGAAGGGGCACCCCCGAGGCGCCGCCCCGCGTCTCTCTTTGCAGCCTCCGAGGCGGCACCGAAATTAAACTTTACACGTGCAAAACAAAGTTTACAGTCTAAAACCCCGATTATAGTAACAGCTTCCTCCCCCTGTCTCAGGCTGCCGTACTCCTTCCCCGCTACCGCGTCAGCCCAGAATGCTATCCCGAGCCCCGCGGGGGGGTGGGGGGGACAAGAACGTGGCTGGATGGCTCCTATTTTTATGTTTACATTCCTGAAGTGTCTTTTCACTGGCTGCCATTCCCCCTCTCCCTGCGAGCAGCTCCGCCGGCCGCCCCTGGAAGCGCTTCCCCCGCTCTCCTCGCACAAAGGCGGGCGAGCTCCGGCCGGGTCGGGCCGGGCAGGGCACCCCTGGCCCTCTGCCCCCGCGCCCCCTCCCCTCCGCCCGGCGGCTTCCTGGACAGATGCACGGGGGGAGGGAGGGGAAGGGGGAGGGAGGGGGGCTGCGTCGGCCGTCTGGCGGGCGAGGGGGGCGCCGGGGAGGTTGATATAT